>JAOTOL010001253.1:0-177500 GCA_034440575.1 Imbricaverruca yamaguchii | reverse complement strand
ATGCAAATATTGTTGTATCCACCACCACTGTGAACTTGCCCTGTGGCAGTCTTTGGGAAATATTCACACACGACCTGCAAATTTTGGCGATGACACTAAGTGGGGACATATTCACAAACCCGCCGAATGCATTTAAGACTCAGGTGATTATATACTGTGCTGCGTCATACGCTCACGCCTGTGTCGCGTAGCCATCGGGCATCGATGCAGTTCTGACAGGCGTTTACCTGTTTTAATTGAAAACTGTTCACCTGTTCTGCTTACGTTTTATAGCTATTGACTTTCCTGTGAAGGGCACAATATGCTGTTTGAGATTGTGGATAATAAACAAATAAACTGCATCCCATTTTGAGAGAAGTTTCAACACCGAATCTAGATAGCTCGGCAGACATCCTGTAACCAATTGTTTCCTGGGTTTATATTGAACGGACAGCATCATATACCGGCAAGTAGTGTGTTAACACCGGTGAAAAGCAATTAGCTAATCACCATAGTCTTGAATCCAGCAAGAGCTTTCACGAATGTTCAACGAAAGGTCTCGCCATGACTGTGAAGAACACCTTATTTCAGTGCATTGTGCATTAAGATTATTGCGTCGATCGCTCGTTCTCCATTTAAACTTGATCAATTGGTTCGCATATCGGGAATGCGATGCTATTTAAATGTATTTTGTCTCAAGGGGATAGGCGAAGCGATGTGCCATGAAACAGCATTGATTGTGCTTAGTGTGATGGAATAACATGCATTTTCAGGCTTCCCACTGTCATTCATATTACTCCATGCTGATCCATTCGACCCAATGCTAAACACTATTCGTCTATCCTACTCACTAGATCTCTTCATTCCCTAACCTGACAATTGACAATGTACAATTGACGGCTCAATCTAAAGAACTATTGCCATGCTTGAGGAAGCATAATGTGATGCTTTGGTTACCAAGGGTGCTAAAATAGGCGCAAACGAGGCAAGAATGAAGTGCGCCAGAAATCATGTCATAAATGAACACTTCACATGCATCCTAGGTGCGCCTGACCACCACCAAGTCATTGCGCGCGAACTTTATCCTCTTGTTCTAAAGTCCTTAGTGCTCATTCGGAAGTAGCACGCATATGCTCGTTGATGCTCTCATCAGCGGACCATTTAAGAGTGCCTTTCTTGCTTGATTGCATAGTAAATTGCCACTGACTGAAGAAAGTCACCCCGACGGAAAATATCTGATGACAATATAATATATACAATAGCATAGGCTCGTAAGAGGTGTTCGTAAAGAACGGTCCCTGGAATATAATGTATCACTCTGAGGCGTCAAGCTATTCAACCATGTCAATTTCGAAAGCGATAAGGATCATGTTTCATGATCATCATGTTTTGCATAGCACTTGCTATCTAAATATCTCAGGAAATCGCCTGTTGTTGAACAGTTTTGTGGACAATTCCTTGGTCAGCCATGCAGTTGATCAGGATGCCCAAGTAATAGGAGCTAAAAGTACCAAAATGAACGGAATTGATTGCGCTTTCAGTCTCCATACCATGTCAATAGCATGGTATCGTATGCCATGGGCGTTCCCAGTGCTACAATGGCCCGACACATGCTGGCCAGTCATAAAACCAAATTATTAATCAACCGAGGAATAATTCATGGAAATGGGTAAATTTGATGGTCAATGCACCCATGGTCCAGTTTTATTACAATAATCCATTTATGACCATTTGCCAGGAATCTTGGTGATGTTGCCACTCCTTCCCATAGTTTCACGGCCATTTACTGGGAGTCTTAGTAATTTTGTTACTCCTCCCCGCAGCAGTTCCATAGCCATTTACCAGTAGTTTTGGTGATGCTGTCACCCCTTCCAGCAGTTACACTGCGAATTTCATAAATGTCAGCAATGCGTACGTGCTATGTAGGTTTATCCATATCCCACACGTGCGAAACGCATGGAAGATTTAGAACGTCGACTGCCTGGCAAATTTAACTCATCGATGCATTCTCCTACGCTGTCACGTTTGCTTGCAAACCATGTGAAACCGACGAGATGTAACTAACAATCGGCAAAGTTGAACCGTTTACGACTAAACAGCTGATGGACGTTTGTCATGTTGGAATTGAGGGCCCATCCGGAACGCCAAGGATTTTGGACCGGAAAAATGGTCGTTTTGAGGTTCTTTCGTTCCATGCAAGGCCCATAGGCGTAATGCTAACCTACACGACGCTTGGAGGGATGGGGACACGTTACCACCCCCTCCACCATTTATGCTGCCCGTAAGAAGGCGTGATCATGCATGACAACACTGGTGCATACTGCGTGAACACTGGGGCGACGGATGTGGGAGTGATGCAGCGATTGCAGAAGACACAAGAATAAAAAATAAAGCACGTGGTAGGGTAAACGTACCTGGGTCCATGAATCCACCTATTTGCCATACACATACAAAGAAACTCTGGATTAGAAGATTCAGAGCCTGATGAATATCTCACGTAGTTTACGGTGCTCTCGAATAGGAAATCAGTACACAAAAACCAACTGCACCTGGTCACAAACATGGGATGGATAAAACAGCGTCCGTGCTCGCGAATGACATCAGCGCCATGGTCTATCGGATTCCATCCGCATAGCAGGGAACAATTAAACAATGAATTTCCACAGCCTTAAAGTTCTTCGACACTCTTCCCAGACAATTTGCATGCCACTTTTCACCAACAATCCAACTGAGCACTCTGGTCCAGCTACCACTTTGACCTCTGACTTCTGGCCGCAGCATGAGCATTCAGTAAGCGCAAACGACTGTCTCCTGGCCGAGCACCACCACGCCGCCAAGCGGTAAATGTTATAACTATTGTTTTTGTGGGCGTCCACTAGTAACACTACTCGGGCTGAGGACAAACATCCTTATATATGATACATATTCCTATATCCCAATTCTAAAACGCAAAAATTGCAAAGGTCGCTGCGCCAAAAACTGCCAAATTTCCGCTATTATTTGACTAGAACAAAGGTCAGGACTGAAACAGGCTGGAGCACCACCAAACACAGGTAGAAGCACGGAGCCTGTAACAATAGGAACTGTCCACACACCCAAGCAATTCGAATAACTCTAGAGATTGCTCTTCTTTTAATTTTGTTATTTGCTTGGCTAACTCCTATAGATAGGAGTTGTCTGGTCTGTAACACATACGTTGCAAACACCGTGTGCACTTGATGGTAGAGGTGAACCGATGCCTCCCTTTAGCACCCAATGAAACGATAAATTGTTAAATATTTCGCCATGTAAAACCGATCATTTTCGATGCATTTCGAGCGCCGGAAGCTTTCTACATTTCATTTTTTTCGGTCGGGTCTCCCCATTATAAAAATCCAAGCTCGCCACTGCCTGACGACCTTGCTTCAAACAAGAGCCGAAATTTCGTAGTTCTTGATGCAGCTAACTTGACGGTTTTGGTGTTTCATAATTGTTTCTGAGTATATTATTATCACCCTGTTACTCACCATGCAAGGTGAAACATTGTTGGCTTACCTAGTGGATGAGCTAGAAATGGTACCAACTGGAAGACAATACCAACCGGTACTGTGCGCACACGATTTTGCATATTTGTTCCTCCTCGGCTGTGACGTATTTCCGGACCGATCTTTCCCGCATTGGAGGTTCCTCTCCGTCATGTCCCAGGGGGTGTTTTAGTGATTGGCGAGGATAGCGTTCTCAAGATCGATCATAAGGTGCGGTTGTGCACCGACGGATCCGGCTGATATTAATGTGGTGCCAAACAGGGATAGACAGCCGTCCGAGTTTCGCCTTTGGCAAATTCCGACCAGTTGGCAAATCATGGTGCGTGCACAGGAAAACGTTGACAGGGTGGATGTGTTGCGCGTTCGAATAACTGTAGAAAATTTCGGTTGGCGAGGTATTAAATATTTCCTCCGGATGGAATGCGAAGGTTATGTCGGCTGCATTTTATCCCATCTCGCCATAAAAGGAAGCCAAATTACTGCTTGGCCACTTTTATCACAGCAAAGGAGGAGAGCATGGCCGCATTAACCACCTGAATCAGTTGGAGTGTGTTTGTTTATCACTCGCCCACGGTGGCCTTTAATGTGCTCTTGGATAGGCCATTGCTGTCTCAGCGGTTGATTTGTTCCTTCCCCAATAGCTTCTGGATGCCATGAGGTAATGTGGAGTCCTATGATAACCCATGTAATTATATGGAATCCTGTTGAATGATATTAAATCATTTGATAGATCAGATGATCTAATTGCCGCAAGTCCTTGCACATGAGTCCATAATGCATGATAGGCGTGGACGTTGGGTCCCCCTTCCATGGGGCACCATGTCCTCGGGGCATCACCAATGCGGAACCATCATTGAAAACAGAGGAATTTCTTAGGAAGCACCTCAAGCATCAATCACTTCCAACCTGTAGGACACTCAGGTAATTCGGGGTGTTCTGCTGAGCCACGCAGTTCCCTCAAGCGCAGGGTTATTTTTGTGTATTTGTCTGGCCATTTCTCTTGTCAGTGAAGCAAATAGGAGCCTCACAAGAGGGGAAGTGGGTGCTCGCAGTAAATACGGACATCGGAATGCTTTGAAGCGGAAAGTGCTGATAGCATCTTCGCCAGACTAATGAAAAACAATTCCCAGACGCCTGGTGTTGGAGAAGGCCGCCGACTATGAATGATGGCGCCGACATTAATCGGTCGTGAGGAGGCGCCGGCCCGTGGCGATGCAAACTCCCCAGACGACAGGTCACGCTAGCCGGGGAAGGGGCTGTCAGGCGAGAGAAGATGCAAACTCCCCAGACGACAGGTCACGCTAGCCGGGGAAGGGGCTGTCAGGCGAGAGAAGATGCAAACTCCCCAGACGACAGGTCACGCTAGCCGGGGAAGGGGCTGTCAGGCGAGAGAAGATGCAAACTCCCCAGACGACAGGTCACGCTAGCCGGGGAAGGGGCGCAGGCGAGAGAAGATGCAAACTCCCCAGACGACAGGTCACGCTAGCCGGGGAAGGGACTGTCAGGCGAGAGAAGATGCAAACTCCCCAGACGACAGGTCACGATAGCCGGGGAAGGGGCTGTCAGGCGAGAGAAGATGCAAACTCCACAGACGACAGGTCACGCTAGCCGGGGAAGGGGCTGTCAGGCGAGAGAAGATGCAAACTCCCCAGACGACAGGTCACGCTAGCCGGGGAAGGGGCTGTCAGGCGAGAGAAGATGCAAACTCCCCAGACGACAGGTCACGCTAGCCGGGGAAGGGGCTGTCAGGCGAGAGAAGATGCAAACTCCCCAGACGACAGGTCACGCTAGCCGGGGAAGGGGCTGTCAGGCGAGAGAAGATCCATACTCTGATGGGGGACTCCAGCCCACGGAAGACACCAGTCTATGGGAAGACCAGGCCGGATAAGATGCCGGCTTAGAGAGACACCATACAGGGTCGCTGGTCTCAGCACTGCGTCCTATCTGGGCTGACCATGATCAGTGCCTGGGCTGCTCATGATCAGTGCTCTGGGTTGATCATGATCAAGACATTTGAGGACGGCGTCACGGCCCTCAAAAGATCACTCTCCTCACAAAGCTAGAACAAAGATCACTACCTCCTTGAAAAAGCTACCAGCGAGGCGCTGGTAGCTCCTAGAGAGCGTATTTCAGCTCGGTGTCGTGCAAGCCTGCATCGGTTGTCGGGAAGGAAGAGGTTAGATGCCTGGCAACAAAGACAAGTCATGCTGGGGCTCGGGAAAAGAGCTTACAGACGTAACATTTTTGGAACATTTTGGAAAGGCAAACCATCGATTCATACGCACGGATACAATGCATTTCACCGACACAGTTTCTATTTCAGTGACATACAACAGTTTAATACACGTTTTGAATGCGTCGAATCACTTTCCTACTGGGAAGTCAGCCGTGTCAACGAACACTGCACGAACGAAAGCCCTACCCTCATGACACAGGTTAAGCAGCTTCAATCATCTTCCGAGTGTATACCCCTCAGCAAGCTAATCACCGACGGAGGCCGAGCACCTCCGTCCTCATCAGCACAGAATGCGCCGTGAATTGCACACTTGTCGCGTCTTACCTTGCCTACGACGCAACCGGCTGCGACAAGTACCTGCGCGCGGACTGAGCGACGGTCGCGGCGCTGCTCTCCAACACCCACACCGCCAACGATCGCTACTGCTGCGCCGACCTGCAACGTACGCCACAGGAGGAGCGAGCCGGCGTGTCTCACCAGACCGGTGGCGAGCGAGACACCGAGTGGCATTCGCGGCCAGCGGGGAGCGCAACGTGTTTCGTTAGCCCAGATTCGGCGGAGACCTAGCCCTGGGTCGGGGGTGGCGGACCTTGCACGACGTGCCATTGTCGCCGTAGGCGGCTTTGTTGTGTGTGACGCGTGGCGTAACGGCCGCCCTGATGCCGCGGCGCCGCCGGCCAGGAGACCATTGTGACGGTCGGCGCCGACCGACGCCGTGGCCGCGGAGCAGCACGAGCC
Organism: Imbricaverruca yamaguchii; assembly: GCA_034440575.1. Lineage (NCBI taxonomy): Eukaryota > Metazoa > Arthropoda > Thecostraca > Neoverrucidae > Imbricaverruca > Imbricaverruca yamaguchii. Next base: position 171,023 of record JAOTOL010001253.1, on the reverse strand, counting down.
GGGCGCGCCGGAAAGACGGCGCGCGTCAATTCGGCCGCGGGCGGGGCGCCGCCGCCCCTGTCACGGCACGCTTTGTTCGGCGTGAACTACTTTCTGCGAAAGTTGAGTCCCAGTTGACGGCGGCAGGCGGCGGCCGAGTTTTACCCGATGGCGGGGGACGGCCGCGAAAGACTGCTGACGGCGTGACCCGCACCGCACCCTCAAGCAAGGCCCCAGCGGTCAGAACTCAGGCAAGACTGCCGACGGCATGACCCGCACCGCACCCTCAGGCAAGGCCCCAGCGGTCAGAACTCAGGCAAGACTGCCGACGGCGTGACCCGCACCGCACCATCAGGCAAGGCCCCAGTGCAGGCGACGCGCATGATCTTTTGCCAAGGCCGATGGCTTCATATCGGTTCACGATTGGCACTGTGACAACAGAACATCAGACCAACAGAGCAACATAAAGCAGAGCAACAGAAAACAGAACAACAGAGAAACACCCAGCGCGTGTCTTAACACGCACCCTGGAGGGGGGGGGGCGAAATCCGCCTACTCCTCCGGTTTTTCGTACATGACTCCATATTGTATCGGGTGATATACGCCATTGTTTTCGTACCTGCTTAGAAATGACTGGCGCGTTGTTTAAAGTACGGAAAACGAAAATCGGCCCAACATTTTTCAAGTTAGGGGCCATTAAATAAAAACAGATTCGCAGCGCCAGACCACTAACAAACGGCGCTGATGCGCTTCCCGTATATTGACAAAATGGAAGTGTTTTCGACAACACTAGCGACTTGTTTGATGCATATTGTTATGCTATATAATTTAAAAGTCATGTCAGGTCGCCGAGGTCAAGTTTGGTCAAGTTCATGACAGGCTAATGAACAAAACTTGGTCAACTGGAATGTTGTCATAAATGCAAATGCTTGTCGTGCGAATGATGCCACTTTGCATGTTACTGCCTACACATCCCGAAATCTACTGTCATTGCGTGCCTAAGCGTTTCCATACTTTATTCATGTATTTCAGTCCTTTCCTTGCGAAGCCGATTGTGCCGAGTCGTCCAACGGAGCAGTCGGGTGGGCAGCCCGGTTCCGGTAACTCGAGCAGGTAATGACCTGATAGAGTGCTCCTAAGGTCAAATTGCGGATCTGGCATGTGTATTGCATCATTAGTAATATCCAAAACATCATTAATGCCAATTTTAGAGCATTTAAACACAATCACAGCGATTCATAACAATGACAAGCCAAGCCACGCAAAACCAGAACATTTTGTTATTTTGACCTCATTTGACCTTGAAGATCATGAAATCATCAACCTAAGATCAGCCTAAGATCATGAAATTTGCACACAATAGAGTTCACTATCGTGCCCATCCACCCTGCGAATTTCGTTGCTCTAGCCTTAATAGGAGCCGAGATCTTAGGAGGGCGGAATACGCCCCCTCCCCCTCCAGTGCGCGTAATTTTTAGATGCCCTCCAGGGCGCGTGTTAAGGCAAGAAAAACGAAAATCGGCAGAAAATATTTCGAGATAGGGGCCGTTAAATTCCAAACATTTCGTAGCTCCAGACCACAAAAATCGGCCCTCATGCACTTCCGTGTACATATTGGCAAAAGTGAAGTGTTTTTTGGCAACACTAGCGAGTTGTTTGATGTATATTGTTATGCTATATCGTTTCAAGGCCATGTTAGGTAGCTGAGGTCATGTCAGGTCAACTTCATGACAGGTTAATAGAACCAAACCTGGTCAACTGGAATGTTGTCATACATGCAAATGAATGCCGTGCGATTGATGCCACTTTGCATGTTACTCTCTTTGTCGTTGTGTGCCTAAGCATTTCCATACATATGTACTTCCCTCCTTTCTTCGCGAAACCGATTGCGCCGAAACGCTCGACGGAGCAGTCGGGTGGGCGGCCCGGTTTCGGCAACTGGAACAGGTAACTGACCTGATAAAGTGCTGTTATATAGGTGACCTGAGGTCTAATTCCGGGTATGGCATCTGTATTGCATCATTAGTAATGCCTAACACATTGATGCCCATTTTGGAGCATCTAAACACAATCACAGCGATCCATAACAATGGCAAGCCAAGCCACGGAAAAAAAAAAAATTGTGACATATGTGACCTCATTTGACCTTGAAGATATTGGCCTAAGGTCATGAAATTCGCACACAAGAGCGTTCTCTACGGTACCCATTCACATTGCCAATGTCATTACTCCAGCTCTAAGAGGAGCCGAGATCTTAGGGGGCGGAATTCGCCCCCTCCAGTGCGCGCAGTTTTCAGAATCCCCCAAGGCTCGTGTTAAGATCTCCAGAATGCGTCCGGTAGGGCTTGATCGGGTTGCAGGGCTTGTGGGGCTTGTTCGGACTGTGCCATTTTCAATTTGTATGAGAAGTAAGACGAGCCGCTCGTGCCAGCTGTGCCAACAAAGTGGACATTAACTGGCCTTCGCCAATGGAACTACAGTGGTGGCTACAATGGAAAATCAGCATTGGTGGTGATAAATTGATGGCCTACACCGACCACTCTACATTAGTAGTGATAAATTGATGGTATATACCGACTACTCTACATTGTTGATGATAAATTGATGGCCTACACCAACCACTCTATGTTGATGCGTTTATAGTTGCTACTTATGACGATGGTTTCACACAAATGACTTGCATTAATGGCTTCAGTACATATCTCTAGAATGACAAGTCTGTATCTTGGTGTTCCGCAGGGTGGCCTACATTGGCACAGTTATACCGTGCATTCTGCAATGGTGTTCTTCACTAATAGTCCTCCAAGAAAGCTCTATTCTGATGGTGCTGAACTGCTGTGTCTACGATGGTTGCCTTCACTAGTTGTCTACTCTGATATTATCCAACAGGATCTAAGTCAAACGTTACACGCTGCTGGTTAATAGTATTGGTCCACATCGATGCATCTAGACTGTTGCTCTATCATGACGCTCTAGCCTCGTAGTGTATCCCGACACCGATATCTCTGCACTGAGGTATCTGCACCATATCCACCCGACACCGATACCAATACACTGGGGTGTCTGCAACATGTCCACCCGACACCGATACCCATACACTGGGGTGTCTGCAACATGTCCACCCGACACCGATACCCATACACTGGGGTGTCTGCAACATGTCCACCCGACACCGATACATCTACACTGGGGTGTCTGCAACATGTCCACCCGACACCGATACCCATACACTGGGGTGTCTGCACCATGTCCACCCGACACCGATACATCTATACTGAGGTGTCCGCACCATGTATGCCCGAAACCGATACCTCTGTACTTAGGTATCTGCACCATATCCACCCGACACCGATACCCAAACACTGAGGTGTCCGCACCATGTCCACCCGACACCGATACCCATACACTGAGGTGTCTGCAATATGTCCACCCGATACCGATACATCTACACTGGGGTGTCTGCAACATGTCCACCCGACACCGATACCCATACACTGGGGTGTCTGCAACATGTCCACCCGACACCGATACATCTACACTGGGGTGTCTGCAACATGTCCACCCGACACCGATACCCATACACTGAGGTGTCTGCACCATGTCCACCCGACACCGATACATCTACACTGGGGTGTCTGCAACATGTCCACCCGACACCGATACCCATACACTGAGGTGTCTGCACCATGTCCACCCGACACCGATACCCATACACTGGGGTGTCTGCAACATGTCCACCCGACACCGATACCCATACACTGGGGTGTCTGCAACATGTCCACCCGACACCGATACATCTACACTGGGGTGTCTGCACCATGTTCACCCGACACCGATACCTCTGTACTTAGGTGTCTGCAACATGTCCACCCGACACCGATACATCTACACTGAGGTGTCCGCACCATGTCCACCCGACACCGATACCCATACACTGGGGTGTCTGCAACATGTCCACCCGACACCGATACATCTACACTGGGGTGTGTGCACCATGTCCACCCGACACCGATACCCATACACTGAGGTGTCTGCACCATGTCCACCCGACACCGATACATCTACACTGGGGTGTCTGCAACATGTCCACCCGACACCGATACCCATACACTGGGGTGTCTGCACCATGTCCACCCGACACCGATACCCATACACTGGGGTGGCTGCAACATGTCCACCCGACACCGATACCCATATACTGAGGTGTCTGCACCATGTCCACCCGACACCGATACATCTACACTGGGGTGTCTGCACCATGTTCACCCGACACCGATACCTCTGTACTTAGGTGTCTGCAACATGTCCACCCGACACCGATACATCTACACTGAGGTGTCCGCACCATGTCCACCCGACACCGATACCCATACACTGGGGTGTCTGCAACATGTCCACCCGACACCGATACATCTACACTGGGGTGTGTGCACCATGTCCACCCGACACCGATACCCATACACTGAGGTGTCTGCACCATGTCCACCCAACACCGATACATCTACACTGGGGTGTCTGCACCATGTCCACCCGACACCGATACCCATACACTGGGGTGTCTGCACCATGTCCACCCAACACCGATACATCTACACTGGGGTGTTGCACCATGTCCACCCAACACCGATACATGGGGTTTACATTACACACATACATCAACTGTTTATTAACAGATACCCATACACTGAGGTGTCTGCACCATGTCCACCCAACACCGATACATCTACACTGAGGTGTCCGCACCATGTCCACCCGACACCGATACCATACACTGAGGTGTCGCAATGTCACAACACCGATACATCTACACTGGGGTGTCTGCACCATGTCCACCCGACACCGATACATCTACACTGAGGTGTCCGCACCATGTCCACCCGACACCGATACCCATACACTGGGGTGTCTGCACCATGTCCACCCGACACCGATACCCATACACTGAGGTGTCTGCACCATGTCCACCCAACACCGATACATCTACACTGAGGTGTCTGCACCATGTCCACCCAACACCGATACATCTACACTGGGGTGTCTGCAACATGTCCACCCGACACCGATACATCTACACTGGGATGTCTGCAACATGTCCACCCGACACCGATACATCTACACTGGGGTGTCTGCAACATGTCCACCCGACACCGATACCCATACACTGAGGTGTCTGCACCATGTCCACCCGACACCGATACCCATACACTGGGGTGTCTGCACCATGTCCACCCGACACTGATACCCATACACTGGGGTGTCTGCAACATGTCCACCCGACACGGATACCCATACACTGAGGTGTCTGCACCATGTCCACCTGACACCGATACACATACACTGGGATGTCTGCACCATGTTCACCCGACACCGATACCTCTGTACTTAGGTATCTGCACCATATCCACCAGACACCGATACCCATACACTGAGGTGTCTGCACCATGTCCACCCGACACTGATACCCATACACTGGGGTGTCTGCAACATGTCCATCCGACACCGATACCCATACACTGGGGTGTCTGCAACATGTCCACCCGACACCGATACATCTACACGGGTGTCTGCAACATGTCCACCCGACACCGATACCCATACACTGAGGTGTCTGCACCATGTCCACCCGACACCGATACATCTACACTGGGGTGTCTGCAACATGTCCACCCGACACCGATACATCTACACTGGGGTGTCTGCAACATGTCCACCCGACACCGATACCCATACACTGAGGTGTCTACACCATGTCCACCCGACACCAACTACCTTGTACCTTCTGCGTTCGCTGGCGCGCCATCTCAATGTCGGGAGGGGTCCACAATCTCTTCTGGAGGCAGCACCCAGACATACCTAGGCATCATCACGATCTCAATAGATCGCCGCAAATGGACGCAGATCATCATATATCGTCACAGATCATCACAGGTCGCCACAAATCGCTGCAGATCGTCACAGATATTCATACGTAGGCGGTCAAGAGGGACAAAAGTCCAGTGCCGCTTACGGCCTCAACGATACAGGATAAAGAAATTGATGAAATGAAGAACAGTGGTTTTTGTTTGCTTTTTGTTTCAGACAGGACAGTAAAATAGAGCCTTGTTGTTCCAACCGAAGCCAGGCTACTGCCGATGGTGTCCAGCTTTAGGCCTGCGCATGCAAGCTATGTGCGACTGGTTCGATACCCGTTGGTGCGTCTGCATAAATGGGCCCTCACTCATTGTGCACTGAAGCTCACCCGGTTGAAAATAATTTAATTCCCTCCGCATCACTCCTAACCTGGCCTGTCGCAATCATCCAATCTCCATTTTGGCAGTTGGTCGGAACTATTGAACATTATTTTCATAATGAAAGGAACTGTGGAAAAGTGAGTTCAGGTATCCGTGCTTGTCGGCGGTCGTACTGGTGTTCGTCACAATTTGTCATAACATTTACACGGATGTTGGAACACTATTTGCCGTAGCATTTTCCACCCAGTGGTTGAATTTCCTGTCCTGCTCGACAACTCGTTTATGCTTTAGCTACGTTCCGTGCTTCTCATTCAGTTGTATTACTGAGAACCTCGCTTTGGTCGATAAATTGTGGCCGGGTGGCGATTGAATTTAAAAACATTCGTGATGCACCATGTCCATCCGACACCGATACCTCTACACTGAGGTCAAGAAAACATGTCCGGGAGGGTCAATAACTTCCCCTCTATTGCATTTTGTTAGATCGTCGTCATAGCTTTCAGGCCCTGGTAGTGAAGCAATTGTGATCTCGCACTTCACTATCACCAAGATGCAAACTGAAAAATTGTTCTAACGCCATGAAACATACCAAAAGCAATGTGATCAGGCTAAGGTCAAATGCGAGAAAACTAGGTCATGACCGTACTCAGGTTGACGACTTGAGAACATTATGCTTACGACAAGCTGATGGGGGATGTCAATGGAAATTGGAGGGTTCTGCCATTTTAAAAATAACAGTTACAGAAAACCCCAAATTCAAGTCATATATTTCATCGAACTTGTACAAAAAGTGACTATCCTCAAATCGAGAATCACATGTTCTGGTAGAAGGAACTCTTTGATACTGACTAGCTAATTAACTTCGTAATAGCTCGCCCATTAGTTTCCAGAGCGCCCGTGTTACACTTAGTCCTAGGTACTTAACGTCACCTTAACTATGTAGAAAGGTGCATGGGTTGGGAAGAATTGGTGGCATTGGCCTTAAAGGTTCATAATGGTGAAAAAGAACATCGAGAAGCAAAACTCAGATACTTTTGAGATGGCAATTTTGTTAGTTATGTTGCGATAAACCATCCCTGACACTTGCATGTGTATATGCTTATTAGTAAATGTGTTGCATATTCTTAAAGTGTTTGAGGATAACCTCACTTAATCGCCTGGAGGTTAGAAACGAGAAATGACTTGATTCGAACTGGTTTTGTTTTCAGAATATGTGTACGTGGTATCGGGAAATGTTTACCAAATTTTGGCGGTTTTCTGTGCGCCGTTTTTTCGCTGTCGCTGAAAAACCACTAGGATTGATGGTCAGATTTCAAAACTTCAGAGGGTTCAACAAGTAGTCATTGGCAACGGCCCAAAGTCTTCTTTTGTATCATTAGAAACGCTGAATGACGTTCGCCACACTGCACTGCGGCATATGGCATTCACAGCTGTATTCTCGTTCCTCCAACACAAAATGTAATATTCCTCGGGATTCCGGACCATTCCATCACTCCGAGAAATATAGCGGCCGACTCCTTACATAAAGCTAACAAGGCAGCACTGTTGTCAAACCATCTCGAAACTCTAGTCGCACTGTCTGATATCCTACACTAAACTACACACTAAACTACGTTACACTGTTTAAGCACATAACAAATGGCGAGAGACGCATGGTAATCTCATCAAACAAAGCCAACAGTACAGCCATGGCCCTCAAGCTCCCAAGACAACCGGCAGCGTAAAGCTACGCCAACCCGTCTCCACCGCGGACGTACTAGACCAACACATATGTAGGGAAGTCTTGTTCCCCCAGAGCTTTATTAGACATTTTCCCATTTTGTCTGAGGTAAACTTCCATTAGGCACGTGCATAGACTATAGGACCACGACGTTTGCGATTTTTAGAACCCCGGTTATAATTTCAAAGGCTCTGGGCCATCTCACACATATATATGCATCCAAGTCTTCATACAAACTCAGCCTGACAGCATCTCAATTCCTTGTTAACAGCGTTCGCATACAACCTCCAACTTGCACACAGACCGGTCCTCAAACATACTAACTCCCATCTCAAAGATTACATCTCAACAGTTACACAGAGATTTCGGACAGTCGGTCTCAGACATACCTCCAGTGGTGAGCCCGGGCGGCTGGTCACCGGCCGGCCGCCCGCAGCGTCCAGTCAGTAAGAGAATGAATGAGAGAGAGAGAGAGAGAGAGAGAGAGAGAGAGAGAGAGAGAGGGAGAGAGAGACCCATCTCGCTCGACGCCTATATCACTTCAGGGCCACCGCCCTTGGCCCCATGCCAGGGCCACATCACCGTCATGCGGCTCTGAACCATCGAGAGCAACGCCCGATCTCAATGCACTACACCAGCGGGTCACACAGTCTATACCAGAGACATTCCGCCAGCTCAGACAGTTCTGAGCCTCTGCCGCCCCGCGGGAATCGAGCTGACTTCGCGTGCGCCACGTCCGGTGTCACAGCGCCGGCCGTTCCACTTCCGTCAGCCATGCTGCATCGCGCTGCACACAGGCAGCCTGCAGTTCGTGGCGCTACGGTCTAACTGACATTTCACATGTCATATGAACATTCATCTAGCATGAATCCAACATTCCACTTCCTAATTCCACTCATAAACCATATCATACATTCAAGGGACCCCTGCAAGCATGCATATAGACTAGACATTGGCCACGTGGTATGACGTCTGTCATACCTATGTCATTAGACATACACTCATACTACTGTAATCTCACTGCCATTTCATTCAGCCATACTCACGCACGTGTTCTATTAGACAACTTTCATACTACTGATATACTCACACACATGTCCATCTGTCACGTACACGTACGCACACATTTGCCCAGAGGGTTCCCAGAATAAGCTGTCACATACTGTACATCCATGACGGTCACATCCAACGTCAGACACTGACATGTCAACACCCGTCAGACAGCGGTGGCCGACGGCGCCAGGGAGTTAGCTATGAACCTTGCCCGGAGGGGAGGGGTTACATTAGCCACTAGCCTCGACAGCCTGGCTGGCGGCGACTGCCGACTAAGCAAGTACCGGTCGGCTCCGAGACCGATGATTTCCGTCGCGGTGGTACCTGCCGTTACATGAACGGGGGGATATATGTGTTCCAAGTGTTCCCCAAAGGAAGTTTTGCTACACATAGTTACATTGTTGGCTGACCGGCGCCCACGAGCTGTGATACATGCGTTATTCTGATATCTGTGTGCCACCTTCAAATTGGTTTCCCACAATATTTAGAACAAAAGCAGCATGTGGTTCACCACCTCAAAACAGAGGATGTGCCCACATTTTCGGAGACACTAATTCAGAGCTGGTAGGCATATGTTAGGAGGCTTACATTTTTCGGCACAAAAATTTGTATACTTTCCTATCCGAACAGGCCGCCAGACATCCAGTCAGATCCTGGCCGTCTTACCCGTCCCATACAAACACGCCCGAGAAGCGCACGCGTGTGGCGCCGGCGCCTACATCAAAGCGGCGATTCCGTGGCGCCCAAGATCAAACGGGCGGTCCGACAACAACACGGCGAGCGCAAATAACGGTTCCGCCCCGCGAGGGTACCGGAGGTGCAAGCACCATCTGGACTACCCCCGGAAGAAGGGTCATCGACCCGTGAGGTCGGTGGCCCGGACATGAAGACGTCGACACCCAAGCCAGAAAAAAAACCAAAACCAATCAGGAGCGCGAACTCACCCCCGAAGCCCTGGGAGTGGGTGCAGGAAAAAAAGAGGCGGAGCAATAGCAAGTTGAAGAGAATAGAACAGAACAGGACGGAGAGGAGGAAGGGAGGAGAGACGCACGGAGAAGGGTCTGGAACACGCGCGGCGGTGGACGCCGGACCGACGCCTGAGGGACGTCCACCGGTGGCCAGATGGCTGAGTTTTCGGATGGAGGAGAGGAAACACTCAGCCAAGGCCACTCGCCACTCACCATCGGACATGTGAGTGCTAAATTTCTGGCATGTCATCCTCTTTCCCACCGAACCAACCTAAATTCTCTTCCGCAGCTTCTGCCTTCTCACTAAATTCATTGCTGGGGGCGACCTGTCTCATGGGGGGGGGGGGCAAATAGGATAAGTTCAGGATGGGGAGGAAGTGGATGGAGATGTCGGAGATGGCGGGAAGTATATGAGCAGTTTGTGCGTAATGCGATGCGGTGTATGTAAGGGCAAATATATTAGATTAAGCATATAAATTCTCTAGTGGCATCAGCAAAGACCGGTGGTGGCATTTCAGCAGTGACGGACTGGAGGAACGGTAGAGCAGGGCTGAATAAAATAAGATAGAGTGCAGCAATGGATGACGTCAGACCTACGACCCACTTGAAACGGTGCCCGCGTAGTAAATACCTCAGCGACCAGGCGCGAGGAGGGGAGGATATTTACGTCCAGAATTGAAATGGCGGCCGTGCCGCGGGCGATGAGGGGTGCCCGCCGCGCTTCTCGCTCTGACCGGGTCATCAACAGCCGAACCATTCACGGAGATAGCACCATGAGTACTTCCCGACAAGGTGGAATGATTCACACAATTATGCTTGGATCGTGCTTGATATTAATCTGTACGGTGAAGTAAATTTATAAGCGAGGCAGCCGACCTGCGAGCCGTCCTCCTATGGACTAAACGTTTCCGGGCGATGGTGGAGACTGTTGAAGCCAGTTAAATTGCCTATAATATTATTGCTGTTATATATATGACGCGCGTTTGGCTAAGGCCTGATTGCCAGAGGGTGCGATGAACGGACACTTCGGGGGTATTAGTTTACCTGCTCTGGATCTTTGACCGCAAAATCACGCTGGCCTCTGCGATCCAGAGGTGCAGGTGAGGTGGCGAACATGGTATGCATGTGGGAGGGGCCGATAAAAGGGCCACCACATTGCGTTCGCCGGAAGTCTGGCGCCGGACTATAGGGTATAGGCAAAACATTGCCCGGTGGTTTGTCCACCCCCGAACTCTGCACGTGGGCACGGTTGGTGCAGACAGTTCGAGGGGCATGATGGACGGGTTTGGCATCCATAAGACCCCAGGCTAAAGAGGTAGGGCTGGCCAGGATATAAAGACGACCGGGTACGTGCCCAACGTGCCCGCCCGTGGGTTATGTCAGACCTGGTCGCAAGTGTACGACGAATAAGGCCCGGCGCGGCATCGATCGAACTTAAGGCTAGCTAGGTTGGTCAAAGACATCAGAGCACTTGTATCAGCCCTCGGAGTCAGTACGATGAGCCCCCTCGTTGCAGTTAAGACTTTGTCCAGGCGAGAAACGCTGTCAATAATGGGGGACCAAGCAATTAATTAATTGATAAGGAGAGCATGAATGGGGCGAGCGAATGCGAAGTGAATAAAGGGAATGAACGTGAGTAGGTAGATTTAAGGATCAGCGGAAGCCGCTTGGGGCTCAACCCAGGCAACTATTTCGTGCGGAACATTGCACAAAATTATACCAATAATAGCGTCCAAAAAGTCCCAACACGGACATGTCATTCAAACCAATGACAAATTTAATTGTCATTAATTATCTCATGCAACGTATTAATTATAATCTGGCTAAAGACTCTCACTTACCTATATGGTGGTCCCAAAACTTTGACCTCGCACATATACAAATTCGAGTTAGGGACGGAAACTCAAACCAACATCACGACGGCTGGGGTTTGGGGATGTGTGGTGGAATTGGCGGTGAAAAACAACATAATACACCACTGACATAGGCGCAATGAACAAAAATGTGAGTTAGGTCAAGCCCCCAATAAGTCAGTTCAAGTAGTTCAATAAGTTTCAGTTTAGTTTAGGTTGCATCAGAATACATTGTACACACCCACTTCGCACACCTATTCCAGTTTCAGTTTAGGTTAGGCAACACCCCATTCCACATTTCACACACCCATACACCCCCATCCCACTCACCACACCCACACCCGCCACCACCCCGGACACCCCACCGACGGCAGAGCCGCCACCTCTACACATATTTTTGATGTTATTGACAATGCGCCTTCAAATTTCGAAAATTAAAACTTGTAACTCATCCAAGGTACACCAGATGAGCGCTTCCTAAATAAGTTCAACACCTGTCTCTGTGTTGCTAAGTGCATGTACATATATTTGGTTTATCCATATCCAGCTTTTCATAGCGGTGGCTGCTGGAACAAGTTAGGATCAGCTGGTATTATTTTAACTCTATTTTCTTTGCCCAACTGCTGTTAACCCTTTCCGGTCAAATCCTCACACCCCGTCTCAGGGGGGGGGGGGTTGAAGACCCCATTTAAAATCCAAACTAAGCATTGCATGAAACCGAAAGAGGTGTCGTCGGAAAGCGCTCGACGAGTAGGGTCGGGGTCCACCCTCCAAACAATTTCCTCCCGAAAGTGACGTCACCAGTGGGATAGATTTTCACGACTTTTCACGACTTACATTATGTTTTTTACTCTGGGAAGTTCATTTTGGGGTATATGGAAAAAGAAAAATTTGGAATGAGAGAAGGACAGCGAAATCGACCATGGATATACGTTTTTGTCCCCCCCCCCCCACCCCAATTTTTTTTAAATGCAAAACTTTTGTGTTTTCAAGTTTTCTTTAATTGTCCTTTTCCAATGGGTAGAGGAGACCGAGAAACGCTGTTGGAAGTCAACTTGCCTTAATACAAAATGCTTACTTTAGCCAAAATCCTGTATTTGAACTGCAATTTGGCAACTACGCAAAACTTATATGTAGTAAAAAAACGAAAAAAGGAGAAAAATTCCACGCGTATATTTTGTTGCATCCGTAAAGATAAGCAAATGCTGAAAGTTTCATTAATATATCTGTATCCGTTAAAGCGTGACGACTGGTTGAACATTTTTGGAGGTGACCTCACTTGACCTTGAGTAACTCGTGGACCCTAGATGACCCGACCTAACATTTTTTGAATCAGCATGTCAAATTGATGTGGGAAAAGATATGCCAAATTTGGGCGCGCTATCGCGCGCCGTTCGTCCGCTATCAGCGAAAAACCTGAGGGGCGGTTGAATGCCCCCCCCCCCGAGACGGGACGGGTGAAGATAACGTACCTCGTTTTCAGACTTGTTCCCTGGTTTCCAGCACATCGTTGTCTGGATGTTGTTTATGTGCCCTGCCGACCCCCTCCGCTATAAACCGGACAGGACAAACCCTGTAACAGACCGATGAGAAGAGCGACCTGCTAATTGTTCCGTGGTTCTGCCTTGATTGAGGGCAGGCTGGCTGGACCTTGAGCTCTTGAAATTAATCGTTGGGGATTATCTGCCTCGCCCTTCTGCTTTCAGGTGAGGTAAGCGGGGACAACAAATCGTATAATGACTGGCTTTCGTGCGTTCCACCGAGGCCATGAGTAGGTAGTGTATTTCACTGAGAGCTGGAATAAGAGATGAGATTGGCTTCCAAGCACCGAGGTGCCTGGAACATCGGGAACAATTCTGTTTTTAAATTTGCTGGACCTACTCCTCTGGCGAGTCTTTTAAATACTTGACCATTGCAAGAGCACACCTCTTCTGATGCCGAGTTGAAGGTAGTAAAAGACGTCTAAAATCGCTCCAATTTCAAGACAACATTGCTATCAACCACGAATTAAGCCATTCCGATGGCACAGTGGATGCTTGTTGTAAACCAGCTCCTTTGCAGTGATTAAAAATGTCAAGCGGCGAAATTGATCAGATGCTGCTGGCTGCCGCCAGGAGGTGTTTCGGAGCTGTCGCCACACTATGCTCTCGCGAAGGGTCTCCGAATCCCAGAGCCCCATAGGCTCCGCCGCCAGTGGTTAGAGGAACGGTCGATAGAGACGTAGACTTGGATGCGTACAAATGCGGACGGCACTCGTGATAAAGGTGGTACAGATACAAGTGGCATCGGTGTTACTGATGGTGAAGTTGGAACAGATACAAATGACACATGTGGTACGGATGGTAAAGATGGTACAGATGCAGATGGAACAGGGGTGCGAGTGGTAAAGGTGGCACATATGCAATGACACAGATGGCAAGGGTGGTAAATGTGGCACATATACTTATGGCGCCGGTGGTACGGGTGGTAAGGATTGTATGGATACAAATGGTACAGGTGGCACCGGTGGCAACGATGATTCGCATACAAATGACACGTGCTACGGGTGTTAAAAGTGGCACGGGTACAAATTTGGCAGGCGATACGGGTGGTATCTCTACAAACAGCACATATGGTGCTACATATGGTGGTATAGATAGTTACGTACAAACAGCACATACACAGCACATATGGTGGTATAGTTACAAATGACACATGCGGTACGGGTGGTAATAGTGACACATATACAAATGGAGCATATGGGGAGGGTGGTAAAGGTGGTGCAGATGCATATCGCACAGGTGGTACGGGTGGAAAAGGTGGCAAAGGTGGTGCAGCAACAGATGGTACAGGCGTAAGCCACATGAATGCAGACATCGCCGATATGCAGGTGATAGATAGTGCACAAGTTATACGAGTTATATGTGTACAGGTGTTGCAAGCAGATGATACAGATGCAAGGAGTACGGTTGGTTCAGGTACTGATGGCACCGGTGGTACAGCTGGCAATGATACGAGACGATGCATATGAACGCGTCTGCCACGACACCGCCGGCGACATTCACCGCCACCGTCATGTAGCCGAGCTGCCACTAACGCTGCCCTGACGCCCGAGGTCACCATCACGTAGCCGAGCTGCTACTAACGCTGCCCTGACGCCCGAGGTCACCGTCACGTAGCCGAGCTGCTACTAACGCTGCCCTGACGCCCGAGGTCACCGTCACGTAGCCGAGCTGCTACTAACGCTGCCCTGACGCCCGAGGTCACCGTCACGTAGCCGAGCTGCTACTAACGCTGCCCTGACGCCCGAGGTCACCGTCACGTAGCCGAGCTGCTACTAACGCTGCCCTGACGCCCGAGGTCACCGTCACGTAGCCGAGCTGCTACTAACGCTGCCCTGACGCCCGAGGTCACCGTCACGTAGCCGAGCTGCTACTAACGCTGCCCTGACGCTCGAGGTCACGTGACATTCACCGCCACCGTCACGTAGCCGAGCTGCCACTAACGCTGCCCTGACGTCCGAGGTCACGTGCGGTCATTGCTCCTGTGGAGATGCCGATGTCGTCCGGCGCCGGTTGGGCCGCCGCTGGTATTTAGCGGCGCGACACCCGCTCGGCGGTGGCGGCTCCACCAGGCCGGCTGTCGACACAACTTGGCCGACTTGTGTGTCGTGAGTAAGACGCTCAGGCATGCTGGAATGCGGGTCGTGAATCAGTTGAGCGTCCGAGGTGGTGGTGACTCACTTCACAGCGGCATGGCCGACGCCGCTGGTTTTCAAGAGGAGGGCCGAGACAGCTTTTGGGTCGGTTATTTCATGCAACGCCATAGGCGTACTGCTAAAGTTTACGAAGGTTTTGTGTGTGTGTGTGTGTGCGTGCGCTGGGGGGGGGGGGGTCTCCACGTGCCTTTCGATGACGACACCCACGCACAGCAGGAATCTATACTGGGAAATGTTCTGTCTTTTGCTGCCAATGGTTAAGAGTTAAAGAGGAACTAATTTGCATGATGAGATAGCCCTGCTGGACAGACGTGGTACAAGTGGCTGAGTATGTGCTTGCTGAAACATAATGGTTCCACATCGCTTGTCAAGTACAGAGGGTGCTTTCAACAGGCAATAGTGTTCGCGATGATATGCCTGCAGGGCAAGCATGCTCAACATTCGGTCGAACAAGGTTCAGCATTAACCCTGACAGGCCCATTGAGGAACATGCAGTTATAATACTTGTTTGAAGGAGCTTCCAGTTACGAGATCACGACTAGGCCACGCAATGCCCACCCGCCAGTACATTTTGGGACACGTGAAGCTCAATTTTTTAGCACTCTTCTCGCTTGCCACGCGTTTGAGGAGAGGTACACTTCCGAAAATGTGTTCATGTCATGCTCAAGCAGCGACTCCCACCGTTGCACTGCGAACTGCATTGCAAATAATAAGGCAATGACGCCGTGGAAGCTGTTGGTCGCAACGTTTACATCAGCAATGCTATATTCCGCTTTCGCTTCTTTTTGCAAAATACGAAACTAAAGTTTTACCTATGGCAAAACATGAAGACAATTCCCTTTCCGCTCTTGAATAGCACAAACATCAAGGAAACTTCTTTCAGCTGGCAAGAACAAGCACCGTCCAGTGTAGTCAAATTAGCAGTTATCTTGTAATTTGCGCTTGTTCTTTCACATGCGAGTTACTTTTTCCAAGCAGCTTGGTGTTACTCCCATTCTACCCAAACCTTTATGTTACCACCCGCATGGTTGAGCCTGGAGGACCGTGGCATGTCATGCTCGGCGGGACCTCCGCTTCGTTTCGGGGAAATGTTAAGCTCCATCTCCTCCACCGTGGGTGAAAAGCCTGGGCTCCGAGCCTAAGCCCACCATCTCCTCCACCGTGGATGAGGCGGCTGGGCTCGAAGCCTGTGAGATTGACGGGAGCAGTGAAATGGGCTACTATTCAGATTTGTTCTTGGTGAGCTTTCATGCGCACGCATAGCGCGTTTGCGAGCAATACGCCTGTGCTTTCTTTCCCAATGTTATTGCTAGAAGGTGCTTGAACTTGAACTTGAACTAAAGGCGGATGTCATGTAAACCGGATGACGCAAAATGCAACTTTTTAACTTCTACATCTTCAGGACGACCTGAACTGGTTCGAAGACGATAAAACCTTGGTTTATGAAGCAAATGGAGTATGAGAGGTAAGTGAATGGGAGGGGGTCGTACATCAAAACGTGTGGAATTGTGCACGCAAATTGCGCAAAGCTATCAAGGTAGCAAGGCTGAGAAGAGTGGTTAGCCAAACTTATTGGCCTGTAATGAACAGAACGATGGACTCTGGTCACTTCAGATCAGTGAGGGCAGCGCAACATAATTAACCATTTGGAGCTTTTGCCAAAGTGCATTTGGCTTGATCTTGCCTATTCCACACGGTTTCTGAAATCACAAAGAACACTGCTAGTTTGGGAGGAACATTGTCATGAAGACGTCAGGAGTAGCCAGAAAACGTTTCCTTTGGTCGTATTTGAAAAGACAATCTTGACTTCGAAAACCGATTTCCTGAAAAATGGTGAGCCATTATTGAGGTTCGTGTTCCATTCAACAAACAAATTTCTTTGCATCATCAGTCCAATATATCGTTGCGTCACACCGCCTTTTGTGTGTGTGTTACTGCTTAAGTATAAATTAATTTTAAGAGCTATTTTCCTTCGACTTCTTCTTTAGTTATTGCTTGCCTAGGTGATCAAAAATGGGACCAGATGAAACCCGTATTGTCACAGATTTTATAACGCTATCTACCCTTTCACTTTGCCTTTCAGTAGTTAAACCATTGTTTTAGCTACAATATACTGACAGACACTCTTCAATGGAATTGTTTGGTCATTTCTGAGCGAGACGGTTCCCTTGTTGTGACACTTGCCAAAAAGCGATGGAAACTGACACAACGTATCTATCACCGACCTAAATCTTTCCGTCTTCCCCCGAGGAAAACTGTCCCATCTCCCAATACCCCTCGGGAGCACCGATTCCGGACAAACACCACAGCCGCCCGGGCGAGTCCTCACACGAACAGTTGCGCCCAGTACAGCCCAGTCTCACGCACAGTACAGACACCATCTGCTCGATTCGATCCTACCCTGCCCCACCTACACCTCCACCCGCTCCACCCCACCACAGGGCAGACACCAGCGGTTGTCACCGACCCAGCGTGACCTTGTCCCACCTCCACCCTCCCCGCTCCTGCCTCGCCACAAGGCAGACGGCAGCGGCAGGTACCGGCCCGACCCTGTACCACCTTCACCTGCACCCTCCCCGCTCCCGGCCCGCCATCCACCAGCCATGGTGTTCGCCGACGCCGACTCGCCGCAGACAGCCATCGTCAGCCTGGATGTCAGCCTGCCCGTGGACCTGGCCAGCCTGAGGGACGGCGACGTGCTGCGCACACCGCTGGCGTTCGTCGCCCCGCTGGCGCTCGGCCTGGTCATCATGGCCAAGGCGTTGGCGGCCCAGACCCCAGCCTACAGCTCGAGGGTGAGTGGGACCAGGCGGGCAGTCTCGTGCCGCCCGTGAAGACCCCTACTGCAGTCGTACAGTTCCTGCCAACAATGTAGCCGCTGTCGGAAGTACGTGTGTCGTATATTAACATTAGGGCCTCCGTGGTGTTTGGAAGGGATAACACTCAGTTGCCAGTGATAAATGCCTCGAAGTTCATACCGGCACTATTCGTATACTGACTCAATGCCATTATTGCATATATCTGCTTGTGTACACACGCACACACACAAACACACACACACACACACACACACACACACACACACACACACACACACACACACACACACACACACACACACACACACACACACACACACATATATTTTTTTTTTTTTTTTTTTTTTTTTATTGTGTGTGTGTGTGTGTGTTTGTGTGTGTGTGTGTGTGTGTTTTTGTGTGTGTGTGTGTGTACACAACAGATATATGCAATAACATATCGTATACAAATTATATATATATATATATATATATATATATATATATATATATATATTGCATGCCAGAGTGCTGGTGTAAGTCGATGGCGTCTAACCATTTACTACGATTAGTTCTACACTTGTAATCCACGTGTAAGAACTGTGTTCAACACCAATATTAATATTTGTAGCACTCAATGGATAGCACTCATCGTATTTCAATGCGTTGAGTCAGCAAGAGTATTTTTTATTCGTGTAAGTTCTTCTAAAATAGACAGGAACTGAGCCAAATGTAGCGATGCTGTCCACTCTCCAGCCACCAGTGGTCAGAGGAAGAATGAGGAAGCTTTCCCACCTGGCTTCTCACCGGGTACGCTAGTGCACATGCTATTATTAGTTTGCCATATAAGAGCATTTGTCACCGATGAATAATCGTGAACGATGATTATGCAGTGCTTAGCTGAGCTTAGCCAAAGTCCAGATTTATCCTACTTCTGAATTAATAAATAAAATTGGAATTAAAGTGAGTCGCTTAGATGAATAGGGAGGCGGTCCAAGACTTTAATCTGTCATTCACAGAACGTAATTTGTCTCCTTCATCTGCTAGCTTTAGCTAGCAGATGAATGCCATGAATGCCAAATCACCTTCTACTTAGAGTTTTGCCGACGTGATTACAATCTGTAATTTTTTCACATCTTCGTGTTTCCTAGACATGACTTCGTGTTTCCTAGACATCCTGGATGGTTCGTCGAACGGAGTCAACGCTCGTGCTGAGGAAGATGGGACAACGAGACAATGTTGCCAATAACAGAACCAATGAACATATGTTTCAACCGTCCAGCCAAATTAGAACCGATTTGTCTCTAGTTAACTGCCGATTATCATGACATTGTCCGCAGTTATTTAATAAGTGAGCACATATATTTTGTCCTCAGTTATTCAATATTGTCCGCAGTTATTAAATATTGTCCGCAGTTATTATAATATTGTCCGCAGTTATTGAATAAGTGAGCACAAACGCATTCTGCGCGGTGGGAAAGTGAGACGGTGACTTTGATGCACGTATCTTGTTGGGAGGTCACGGTGCATCACATGTCTCTTAGGATGGATGTGTCTTGGTATATCATGACGTGATGATATATATGTAGGTACACGTACATATATTTCATCATATACATATATCGATACATACATAAATACATACATATATCGATCTATTTCAGTACACGTACTGAAATAGATCGACTGTGGTTTCACTTATCAGTTGTCGGCATGTCACCGGTGGCACACCCAGGGTTGGTCACGCTCGTTATGACCTTCCCGAGGTGCTTGACCTCCAACTGAAAGTGGGATCCTTTGCTGTGTTTGTAGCCGAATATGAGCGCAAACTGTGTGTTTTCAGCAAGTACCTTACCTTGGCAAACTGTTTCAATCGCATGTTTTGTTGTGTTTTCTGTTCAGTTTCATCATGAGCACCTCTGAAGTAGTTCATCTTCTGAATTATCTCAGAAGTATCTTATTTTCCACTTTAGCCACATTCAAAATTATTTCCCGATTGCGCTCCTACGTCTCAGCATGCTTACACATCACCTGCGAACGCATCTGATCTGGTGTGAACGCTGACAGCGTGGCGGTGTGAGCATGCATCATTCTGACCAGAGATCACTCCTTCCGCTGTCGCATTTTAAGTCGCACAAGCGCTCGTGGCTGCTACACGAAGAGGACGACGGCAAAACGCTGATATCCTCCGCAATAATTTTCCGGCGTCGCCGACCTGACATGCGCTGACGTGCGACGATTTGCACACCAGTGCCGCCCTCTTGATTATTGTCCACAGTGGTGCCACCTACAGTGCAATCCGTAGTGACACTACTTGAAGAGTAAACTCTAGTGCTGCCATCTACAGTATCCACCCGACCGCGCCTGATTGAAATGAAGGAATTTTCTTGGCTAAAATCAGTTTCAGCTCATGCAGCCAGTGCTCCGTGCCGGCTCAAGCTACAGAACAACGCTGAGCTTGCGCTCAAGTAGCATTACATGTTCACAACCACGTCTCAATGTTTGCGCTTGGCATATATGAAGTTTAAGCAATAAAAAATGTGTGGAATTGGTGTGTAATTAAGTAATTTGACGTCCTGCGACAACGTCCGACAGGAGGTCCCATCATGCCTTGGGGAGATCCCAGGTCAATTACATTACAATACACTCTCGATGGGATCGACGGGACTATTTCATATACACAATATACAGCACACTCTCGACGGGAGGTCCCATCATATCTTTGAGAAATCCCAGGCCATTACATTGGCTACCCTCGACGGGAGGTCCCATGATGTCTTGGGGAAATCCTATGTCGGGACATTAGCTACTCTCGACAGGAGGTCCCAGAGCTCGCGAGAAGTCCAAACATATGTAGAAGGCCTGAGGCCTAGAAGCCTCTTAGGAGGAGTTTTGCAGAGGATCCTGAGGTTCACGAGAAAATCCCAGCGTCTAACAGTGACCCTATAGTGTTGTTCAGATGCCCCAGGACGTGAGACCTTTTTTCATGGAGAGGATTGCCAACTCGGTTGCGCACTCGGTTAATGCGCCTGTTTCGAGTGTGGTAAGTCATTGACTTGATTCCGACCCCGGCCAGGCCTTCCCTCGCCCGGCTCCTACCCCCGACAGGACGGGGTAAGCCCCGTCCGGCTCCTACCCCGTCT
Source organism: Imbricaverruca yamaguchii (assembly GCA_034440575.1). NCBI lineage: Eukaryota > Metazoa > Arthropoda > Thecostraca > Neoverrucidae > Imbricaverruca > Imbricaverruca yamaguchii. The sequence continues at coordinate 149,582 of JAOTOL010001253.1, read as the reverse complement.
GGATTTTACCTACCCCGGCCAGGCGGACCCCCGGCCGGACCTTCCCCCGTCCGGCTCCCACCCCGGCCGGCTCCCACCCCGGCCGGACCTTCCCCCGTCCGGCTCCCACCCTGGCCGGACCTTCCCCCGGCCGGCTCCCACCCCGGCCGGCTCCCACCCCGGCCGGACCTTCCCCCGTCCGGCTCCTACCCCGTCCGGCTCCCACCCCGGCCAGCTCCCACCCCGGCCGGCTCCCACCCCGGCCGGACCTTCCCCCGGCCGGCTCCCACCCCGGCCGGCTCCCACCCCGTCCGGCTCCCACCCCGGCCGGCTCCCACCCCGGCCGGCTCCCACCCCGGCCGGCTCCTACCCCCGGCCGGACCTTCCCTCGGCCGGACCTTCCCTCGGCCGGACTTTCCCTCGGCCGGACTTTCCCTCGGCCGGACTTTCCCTCGGCCGGCTCTCACCCCGGCCGGCTCCTACCCCCGGCCGGACCTTCCCTCGACCGGACCTTCCCTCGGCCGGACCTTCCCTCGGCCGGACTTTCCCTCGGCCGGACTTTCCCTCGGCCGGACTTTCCCTCGGCCGGCTCCTACCCCCGGCCGGACCTTCCCTCGACCGGACCTTCCATCGGCCGGACCTTCCCTCGGCCGGACCTTCCCTCGGCCGGACTTTCCCTCGGCCGGACTTTCCCTCGGCCGGACCTTCCCTCGGCCGGCTCCCACCCAGGAGATGTACCGGGTAATGTTCGCCGTGCCGCTGGATTAGCGCTAACCGACCAATACCGCTCAGAGGGTTCACGGAGCACGATCCTCCTTCAAACAGGTCCTTGGGTCGGGTGGCGAGGCCACGACTTGGCGCCGGCTTGGCGAGGGCACCCAGAGGCCACGGTCTCTCCCTGTGCCACTCAGAGGCCACGGTCTCTCCCTGTGCCATCGAAGCTCTCTGCATCGGGCCCGAGAAGTCTGTGGTCTTGCTATGTGTACAACGTGCTATGACGGGGAACTGGAGAGAAAGTGCCTGAGCAGGCCTGTCGCGCAAGGCTAACGAAAAGGGAAACTCTGCCACGCACATTGCGGGCGCATTGTGTCCATGTGAATGCGCGCACTGACACAATCTCAAAGTAGGGGACCCAAAAATACTTGAACAACAAATTGATAGGCGTTCTTATAGCTAACATTACCATTGCTATGATTGATAGTATGAATAGTTCTGTTGTTAACTGATAGCCCCACAGCCCGACGGGAGGTTGCATAATGTTGTCTGGAGGCTTCAGGCTAGGACGCCTGCCATAGTATTGACAGGAGGTGCCCAGAGATCACGAAAGCGCTCCAATGCCTGACACAATGTCCATTGTATTATGCAGAGATCCAATAGTTGGAGGATTATCAGTCTTTTCAGGAGGCTCATACAGCACATGAATAGTCATAACATACGGCAGGAGGCTCCATCATGTCTGGAGGTCCCAACTCAGGAGGCCCATTAGTCGTTACTGGAGGCTCGTAAAGTCCACGGAAGCCTCAAAGTCTGGAAAGCCACCAAAACAGCGCAAATGCAAAAATATCTGTGTGCTGAGGCATAAAGTTCGCTAAGTTACAGAAAAAGGTACGTCAATACTTCTTTCTTTGGTTGGTGGAACAGATCGTGTTTTGTTGTTGCGTGTCTGGTTTGGCCAGCGTGGTGTGTGGATACAAGAACGTCTGCGTCAATGTTCCGACCACTCTGCAGGACACGCTGTGCACACCTGTTCAGTCGCAAGTGCATACCACCGTCTGCTCACAGGGAGTCCCGACACCTGACTTGAGGTCCCTGGCTGACTGAATCCCAGTGAACCTGGAACCCGCAATGGTGATTTGGTGATTAATCGATATAGCCCAGACATGGGTACGGCGAAAGCGAGGAGTGGAGCTAACAATAAATTGTAGCACCGATCTATAAAAGTGCCCACTCTAGCTCCAGCAGAACGACATCTGGCATAGACGTGTTTCCTATAAAGCACGCTTTACCGATTAAGGCACATTACAAGTAAGCGTATTAAAATGTGTGGGCTGTTAATATCCGCCTGACAAACATTCACGAAAAATATGTTACTTTGCTATGCATTATTCGTTCCATGCGCACCTCAGTTCATTACGAAAAGGGCCACGCTGTCCCAGCATGCCTCTTCAGCTGTCTTCAACACGTGTCTGCACCCATGTATGGTCAGAGACAAGACGTGGTGTTCTCATGTAGTGTGTGCATGAGCGATAAAGCTGGTGTTGTTTTTTCGCGAATAACGTTTTTTTTTCGTACAAGAATAACACTGTCATTGGCGCTTCGTGTGCATGTGAAAAGAAAATAACCAAGTACGACTTGATTCTTCTCCGCTTTGAGAGTAGCAAAAATCTTACCGCTTTCCACCAATCCACGTCAGAGGCATGGCATCCGGGCACCAGGGCAGCGGTAGCACATAATCACGAAAGCGTTCCATGCGATAACTCCCTTGGTGTGATGGATACATAATAATATGTGTAGATATTCTTGAGGCGATTGCAAACTTCGCAGGAATTTAACACCCGGTTTCCGGCAGTCATGCTCATCTGATATTTTTGGGACAATCAAAGTGATACCTGAATAATATTTACAAAGATGACGGTGTAATACAATTATTATGTTTGCCTCAATTAACCCACTACTCCCACACTAGGCACTTGCTTTTTTCATTGACAGTGGCTAAAATACAGCAACGTACGTCGATTTAACTTCGACTTGCATGGCGCCCTGGCAACTGGAGCAAGACGTGTCTGAGTAGCAGCAGAATGTCAAATATAATGCACATTCACAGCACTGCCAAACACGAAATGTTTGATTAAGGCTAGACCAAGACTCGACACCTGGTCGGTCCACTCGCCCCCCCCCCCCCCCCCCCTGGCTGGGATTCCAAGAGTTGGAATGGTAGTCGGGCCGCTGTGTGCCGCGTGTCGCCTCCAAAACACCGAGTCGCCTGGTCATCGGTGCCGGGCACGCCACCGCTGGTGCCGCCTTCACAGACCAGCAAGCATGCCTCACATGTTTTCTGGTTGCTATTCGGGTCACCAGGATGGTCAGCGAGATGAACAACTGTCACGAATTTCCAGGAATTGTAGCGTTCACGACGTAGACCGACGGGTTCATTTGCATAACCGTTGGTGATTTTCACTGGCTACCCGCTCGGCTATAGTCGAATGGGCTCTGGTGAGGTCTGATGGGCTCGGCTGGGGTCGAATGGGCTCTGGTGAGGTCTGATGGGCTCGGCTGGGGTCGAATGGGCTCTGGTGAGGTCTGATGGGCTCGGCTGGGGTCGAATGGGCTCTGGTGAGGTCTGATGGGCTCGGCTGGGGTCGAATGGGCTCGGCCGACCACTCGGCGAGCCAAGGCGATCCGAGCTGCTTTGTGTCGGCCAAAAGTTACATGACGCAGACGATGGGCTAGATCATCTTCACCCGGTGAGTGGCTCCACTTCACCTGGATGGACGGATCACCCAGTGCGTGGTGTGTCCGGAGAGGTGTTCCGTAGTTGAACACACGGTCGTACCTGGGTGTATGGGGCGGGTGCTGCTGCTGGACGGCTGAGGTGCGCTGTGAAGAGGTATACGAGCCGTCCGGCATTTGTTGGCGGAATGCAGCGTGTTTCGCCGAGTTGCATTGCTAAGCATTGCTTGTGGTGTGAGTCTGCCCAAGACTGGCTTGAACCCCCACTCCGTATTCTTCTTTCTTACGTATATTCTGCCGGTGGCTGGGTTAGTGCCATTAATCATTAATGGAGAAATGTGTGCCAATGGTGCAGGCACGATCACCAGGATGAGCTCCAAGTAAACTTTCACTGGTGCAGGTTTCGGCACCAGATCGAACTTCGAACCGGAATCAGAACCTCTAGTTTCCTTGAGCAGGCCACAATGTTCCCGCATCATCTCACGTGCCCTGTGGCCGCCGGCAACAGTCTGCTACAATTTGGACGCCAGAAACAATTAGCTCAATATACCCGCTGAACTGTCGGTTTAATTCCGGGTGAACACCCGATGTGTCTCCACGCGCAGCTCGCGCGTCAGGGAGCCCGTCAGGGTGTCGTGTTCGGGGCCTGCCGATAAGTCGTCTTCGGACTGGACAATAGCTAAGTGTGATCTCCAGCTGGACGGAGCCTCGAAAAACACCACACTACGCAAATTCAACTGCATCGTGCAATGGTAATACTTAGATGTTAGGAAGTGTGTGCAAGTATTAATCGGATGGAATGGCATATTAAGGCTATTGGATATATTACACAGAGCATGACATCACAGTCAGACCATAGTTGCTTCTTGCTAAAGGCTGTTCCCTGAATTGATGACGTTTGATTTAATCAGCCTTGCATCGACTGCTAGGGTACAAACGAGTCGAGGTCGAGACGTGAAAACTGAACCACATGGGTAGAGCGACTCGGCGTCTTTGCCGGTGTCGGATAGCGAGGGCCGGCGCTGACCCGTCGTGTCGTGACACGACGACAGCGCTGCCCTGCACCAGAGCAGAGAATCGTTTCGAACAGAACAGAACAGAACGGAACAGAGAATCGTTCCGACGACGGGCGCGGTGTTGGTGACGACGCGGGCACCCGACCGGCCTCGTGAGCGTGCACACGACGACAAGGCCGGTGCGTGCCCACCTCGCCGCCCGCTCGGCCCACTGTGGCCGACACCAGGCGCGACTGCAGCTGTCGCCCGGCGCGACAGCATCGACGGTCTAGGTCAGAGCGACATGTGTCCGACCGACCGTCAGCGACGATAGCCTCCAGCCGAGGCCGGCGGCGGTGCTGGTGACGTCGGCCGCACCTGCCGGCCGGCTGGCGGCCAGACCGCGCCAATTTCGCCCGCCAACTTCCACATCGATCGCAATCCAATCCGTTCACCAGCTGCCCACCGATTCAGATTGGTCAGCCAGTTCTGCCTGCCGTTCACAAGCGGACTGCTTGGTAGTCCTCCGTGAAATATTAGGCTGTGACCAAGCCAATGCGATGGCAATTCGAAAACATGCTGAGTGTAGGACGACATGCAAACTATTTATAGCGACCATGAACATTATCAGGACGCTAAGACGACGAGACGTAATATACGAAAGGACACATGAAGTGCTCGATAAAAAGAATGTGTGGTGAAGGGAAGCCACACGACATGTGAATGCAAAGTCAACTTCACCGAAATGTTCAGCGTGGATCAGAAATCGATAGATTGTATTGCTGATGTACATAAAACCACACAAATTGCAAGCCCGAACCTGTTAGAAATGAGGTTTGAGTGCTATTGAGAATACACAATAGACGTATCCACTGATAATGCATCTAACCACGACAACACATCTAAAGTCATACACGCATGAGTCGGACAAAGATCATAAATCGAGTACGGGAAAGAGCGTCTATGATTATGACTCTACAAGGTCCAAGTGTTATTCTGTGCTTACAAAAAGTTGACCGTCTCGTTCAATGTGGACCTCTTGCACTGTGGTTCTCGCTTCTGTTGTCTTTGTCTTTATCTTCGCTTCTATTGTCGTTAGCAGTGTAACTCGCGTTATGGCAGAGCATTAACCCAAGCACACTGGATTCTGATTCACCTCGAAATATTGTATCTTCTAATTAACGGATTCAGGGTCCGATCAAAGGTCACCCAACACAAACCAATACCGTCACGAATTTCCTTAAGGAGTCGTCGACACGAAGTTTTTGCTTCGATATAAGCCTGTAGGTCCTGCAAAACTGCCGACTTGGATTCTATTTTTGTGAACAAGTTGAAATCACTGAATGGGGTGCAGGTATATTCGCAACAGTTGGCGGTGCATTATCGCTGATTGGTATCAAGCAGACGCAGGGTTCCTGTCAATGAATCTGCAACATATCTGAATACGTTTTGCGAAGCACGGTGTGCTTATTAGGAATCATCTGCTATTTAGTATGTGGAAGTTGATGTGGTTTCTACCTATGCTGTGCATATTATGCAGAACTTGATTTGACCTGACAAGACTGGGTCAGGACACTGGCCATGGTTCTTCATAATGGGCACGTTCACGCAACCGTTCTGATAGCGGGTCAAGTTATTTGTGGGCATCAGGTGAAGGAATAGAAGCTCCCCTGCTCATCGGATTAGACAGAGAAAAATAGGAACATGCCAAATATATTTGCTCATGTGTCAAATGATTGGTTTGCTATTTTGATCCTAGGGCACATCAGTAGTACTGTGCTAGCTGTCTTGCATGTTAGCTGTGCAACATTCCTTTGGACCAAGATGTAAAGCATATTGTGTTCTCGTGCAGCGAGAAAAGCTTGATATGTGCCAGTATGGCGTGCTCAGTGAATCACTTGACTACAATTATGCGTTTTAGCAAGCTTCAACATGATGAAGACAAAGTGGCGCGTACCGTTCGTATATATTCAACACACACTGTACAGGTCTACCCGAGGTAGAACTTCGTGGGTTTCCAGCACTCACCATTCAGATTGCGAGTGTTTTAGTCAGTTACAATCCAGGCTAACCTAGACCATGAGCCTCTACTCGAGCATATAGCCACGGCTCAGGACCTTTTTCTCATTGCCTTTTCGCAAATGCGACTGTTTTGGTGCTCACTCCCCTTGGCTCCATTGCAGAACCAGACCACTGGATCCTCGTTGACATTGGCTGACCTCGGTTCCGTTCGCGCTGCCAGCTCCTCCACTGGTGTATCTAGCCCACCGCTTTGGGGGGGGAACTTTCGGATTTTGTTGTCAGCCCTGGCCCCTCCCCCAATGGCGAGCCTAGGATTTGCATGAAGGCTGGGATGGATTTGGAGCGTGCCCATCCTTTCATTATTTTTGGTCTAATGGAAATGCTGGGAAATGTACTGTATTGCTAGCATTATGTTCGCTTATGCCAAATTATTTTGACATCAACAGGCTTACCTTTGTTCAAGGAAAAAATTGAAAAAGTATCTAAAAGTTGTCTATCTTTTGCATGGTAAGCTAGAATCATTAAACTGGTTGCATATTTGTTGTATCCCCGCTCTTTCCATTGTGCAAAAACCTTGACCTGCTATTTACATGACCACATTCGGAGCTGTTTCCAAGATACGCATTATTGAGAAAATTGTTAATGTGAACTTCCTCCTTGGAGTAACAGCAGGCAAGCTGATCTCAGTCTCATTAGGGTGGTGCAACTCTAGGTATCAGCAGGCAGAGGCTGGGCTGGAGCCGACTTCTGGTGCAGGCGGAAGATCGAGACAGGAGAGGTTGGAGGCAGAAACTACCCCCTCACGGGAAGGTTGAGATGGAGAATACAGACTAAAAATAAGGACAGATATATATTTCAACATGCACCTTTGAGTTCACAACATTTCATTCCTAGACATCTCAGTTTAGACAATTATCTTGCCACACCAAGAACAGCAAAGTGTTCCATCTATCAAAATACCCCATTTGATTATCAATCAATGAATATACCTCCAATGGGAGGTTAGGCTAGCTTAACATGCGCCCTGGAGGGGGGGTGAAATCCGCTAACTCATCCGGTTTTTTCGCACATAACTCAAGCTTTTACCGGCCAATTTACGCCATTCCTTGTGTACCTGCTTAGAAATGACCGGCGCATTGCTTAAATCCAGAAAACGGAAATCGACCGAACATTATTCCAGTTGGAGGCCGCTAAAGTAAAAAAATTCGTAGCACCAGACAACTAAAATCGGCGCTGATGCGCTTTCCAAATATTGACAAAGGGAAGTGTTCTTGGCGACACTAGCGATTTATTTCATGTGTGTTGTTATGCTATATACCGGACGGGCTGCCCGGTTCCGGTAACTGGAGCAAGTAATGGCCCTATAAAGTGCTCCTATATAGGTGACTTGAGGTTAAATGCCCCTGGCATACAATGGTCTAGCATCGGTATTGCATCATTAGTAATGTCCAAAAAACATTGATGCCCATTTTGGAGCAGTTAAACACAATCACCGCTAGCCATAACAATGACAAGCCAATCCACGCAAAACCAGACAATTTTGACATTTTCACCTCATTTGACCTCGACGACATTGACCTAAGGTCATGCAATCTGCACACAATATATTTCACCATCGTATCCATCTACCCTGCGAATTTCGTTGTTCCAACTTTAAGAGGAGCCGAGATCTTAGGGGGGTGGGGTCGGAATCCGCCACCTCCAGTGCACGTAATTTTCAGAGGCCCTTCAGGGCGCTTGTTAGGTTCTGTTGCATTTTTATTTTATGTTTTATAAACATTGCTTTTTATCAAGCTCAAAACCTCATTTTGGTGCTACTTTGCTCACAAACTGAAAAATAAACAATGGCACAGAAAATGAGTGGTCCTAATTGGGGTCAGTCACATTCATAAACATTGCATTAGAAAGGTATATTCCAAGGATCCATAAAACGCCTTCAGCCATGAATTTACTACCTAACCTTCCATGTCAGAATTTGTTGAAAGGATTTCTTGTTGTTTTAATCTCAACAGGCAAATAAAAATGTGCCAAAGCCTTTCCAACCCTAAAATGTTCTTGCGTAAAATAAATTTATTTCGAAAATGCATTTTTTTAAATTTTTGATGTATTTTTTTCAACTAAAAAGAAAAACCTAACCTAACCTAATTTAACCAAGCTGAACCAAGCCTAAGCTTGCTTCATGGAGCCTATATGCTTGCTTCATGGAGGTAAAATGTGTAAGACTTGTTTTGTGGATACCTTAACACGCGCTCTGGAGGACCTCTGAAGACTACGCGCACTGGACGGTGGAGGATTTCGCCTCTGTCCCCCTAAGATCTCTGCTCCTCTTGAAGCGGGAACAACAAAATTCCCAGGGTGGATGGGTACAGCAGTGATCTCTATTGTGTACAAATTTCATGACCTTTGATCAATATATTGAAGGTCAAATGAGGTCAATATTTCAAACTTTCTGACTTTGCGTGGCTTGACTTGTCATCGTTCTGGATCACAGTGATTGTTTTGAAATGCTCAGAAATCAGCATCAGTGATGTTTTGGACATTAAGAATGATGCAATACAGATCTCAAACCCGGCAGTTGACCTCAGGTCACCTATGTAGCAGCACTTTATAAGGCCATTACCTGCTCCAGTTACCGCAACCAGGCCGCCCGCCTGACTGCTCCGTTGGGCGGCTCCGCGCAATGGGCTTCGCAAAAAAGGAGGGAAGTACATGAATGAAGTATGGAATCGATACACAGTGACAAACGGTAGTTTTCAGGATGTGTACGAAGTAACATGCAGTGACATCAATTGCATGTCAGTCCTTTGCATTTATGACAACATTCCAGTTGACCAAGTTTTGTTCCATTAACCTGTCATGAACTTGACCTGACTTGACCTCGGTTACCTAGCATGACTTTGAAACTGTATAGCATAAACATATACATCAAACAAGTCGCTAGTGTCGCCAAGAACACTTCCCTTTTGCCAATATACGGGAAGCACTTCAGAGCCGATTTTTGTATTCTGGGGCTGATAATTGTTTTTTAATTCAACGGCCCCTAACTCGACAAAAAATCGGCCGATTTTCGTTTTTCGTCCTTTAAGCCAAGCACCGGTAATTTTAAGCAGGTATGCAAACAAGGGTGTATATCGGCCGGTAAAATCTGGAGTTAGGTACGAAAAACCGGAGGGGTGGGGGTATTTCACCTCCACCCCACCCCTCCAGGGCACGTGTTAAAGTGGAATAATACCCAAAGCATAAGGCAATAATCACGAGATTCTAGGAAGGTACCTATGTACCGACCTAGGTATGTGCTAAGTAATAGGCAAAGCTTGTTTGGTATTATCAGATTTGAAACTTTTCAGAACAAAAGGTGATGTAGCTTACCAAAGGCCAATACAGTTTTCATCCAACAGGCTTCGAAGAAAAGACTAACCTATTATCAAAGTATTTCCTTGTTGAGTATGGCCATTCAAATCAGCATCCACGTTTACAGTGGTATCACTGTAGTGCTAAACTTGCAGTGGAAGGTAGTTTTTGAGTTCTTGGAATTTCTTTTTCTGATGCAATGCTTATAAATATTGTCAATATGATGCAACCACTCATTTCCTCTGAAAGTGCACACTTTTCAGTTGGGAGGCAAAGTAACACCAAAGAAGGAGCTTGGATTTGGGTAAGATAGCATTAAAAGTGATGTTCAAAGTAACAAAAAATGTAGCCTAACTTAACCTAACCTAGCCTAAACTTCCATGCAAGAAAACAAATTGTTTTAAAAATGGGAAATTTTCAAACAACTTTTTGCATAGAAATATTGAACTTAAAAACTTACCTGACCTAACCTAGCCTCACCCATATTTGAAGGATCAATTTCTTGGAAAAATATGCCGCAAGATTGTTTTTAAAATAATAATTTTTGTAACTTCAAACAGAAACCTAGCCTAACCCAACCTAACCAAACGTAACCTATTTGTTTGCTTCATGAGGGTGGATGTGCAAAACATGTCTCATAGATGCATACATTAAGCCAGCCTTAAGATATTGTTTTTCTCATTGGGCGTGAGATGTCGAAAGGAGCCCACGAAGATGTCGATCTTGCCCATAGAAGTGATGTCGTTTACAACATCGTTTAAGTCCTTCAAGCTCAATTTTGAGCCAATGGCCTGTATATGTGCATCTGTTCGGTATATTTTTGGAGACACCTATTATAGGGATAATTATGTTAATGACAATGATAAGAATGGCATACTATCAGCAAATTATCATGAACAGTACCCCATATCATGAGTAATCTCTACTTCAAGTCGCGTTCAATACAAAATACATCACAATCAAACCACGGTTAGAAGCGAGACATGAAGACTTCACAAACACATCAAGAAGTAAGATGCCGATAGTTGTTTTTGGGAAGGATGTATTCTCATTGTTCAATAGGTGGTACATTCCACCCTATTTCACGAATAATTTACCACTTCCTTGAACTGCTATAAAACCCTTAAGGTTTGATAGCCTGGTCCTACCACCCGAATCTCCCTTACCTGCGAACCCACCAGATCTCTTTTTCAGGATTCAAATACCTACATACCTCCTCTTGCTATTCTTTTCATTAAAAAATCAACCAACGTAGCCTGTCTCTAGGGGCGTCGCCACCGGAGGGCAGCGGGGGAAATTGCCTCCCTGCCGTGAGACTGGGGGGCGCCGCCCCCTGAAGTTTGAGGAGTCCCCCAGGACGAAAAGGAGGCCCCCAGGACGAAAAAGAGGCCCCCAGGATGCAGGGGCGTCGCCACCGGGTGGCAGAGGGGGCAATTGCCCCCCTGCCGTGAGACTGCCCCCCCCCCCGAAATTTGAGGAGGCCCCCAGGACGAAAAAGAGGCCCCCAGGACTAAAAGAAGGTACCTCAGGACGACAACGAGGCCCCCCATGACGAAAAGGAGGCCCTCCAGGACTAAAAAGAGGCCCCCGGGACGAAAACGAAACCCCCAGGACGAAAAGGAGGCCCTCCAGGACTAAAAGGAGGCCCCCAGGACGAAAAGGAGGCCCCTAGGATGGAAAGGAGGCCCTCCAGGACGAAAAGGAGGCCATCCAGAACGCAAAGAGGCCCTACAGGATGAAAAGGAGGCCCCAAGACGGAAAGCAGATTGTACAAATTAGGGGCCTCCAGGAGGAGGCCCCTAATTTGTAAAAAGAAGTCACCTAGGAGAGGGTGGGAGGCCTCAGAAATCAAGCGAGTGCCAAATATTGACACAGAGGCCCCGGGACGAAATGGCCACCAGAACGAAAAGGAGGTTCCCATGATGAAAAGGAGGCCCCCAGGACGAAAAGGATGCCCTCTAGGACGAAAAGGAGACCCTCCAGGACGAAAAGTGGGCCCTCCAGGACGGAAAGGAGGCCCTCCAGGACGAAAAGGAGGCCCTCCAGCCCTCAGTTTCCCATTCCCGAACCATACTAAGGGCCTAAAAACAATAGGAGGCCCTAACACAATGGGGGCCCCTTTTCGGGGAGCAGGAGGCCCCCTTTCGATCTTGCCCCCCTGGAAGAATTTCGTGGCGACGCCACTGCCAGGATGAAAAGGAAGCCCGCAGGGCGACAGGGAGGCCCCCAGGACGAAAAGGAGGCCCCATGACGAGAAGGAGACCCCCATGACGAAAATAAGGCCCCCAGGACGAAAAGGAGGCCCTATAGGAAGAAAAGGAGGCCCTCCAGGACGAAAAGTAGGATCCCAGGACGAAAAGGAGGCCCCACGACGAAAAGGAGGCCCCCAGGACGAAAAGGAGGCCAAAAGACGAAAAGGAGGCCCCAGGATTAAAAGGAGTCCCCCATGACGAAAAGGAGGCCCCAGGACGAAAAGGAGACCCTCAAGACGAAAATGAGGTCCTACAGGATGAAGAGGAGGCCCTACAGACTAAAAAGGAGGCCCCCAGGACAAGAAGAGGTCCCCAGGACGAGGAGGCCCCACGACGAAAAGAAAGCCCCCAGAACGAACAGGAGGCCCCCAGGAAGAAAATGAGATCCTACAAATTAGGGGCCTCCAGTAGGAGGCCCATAATTTGAAGAAAAAAAAGAAGTCACCTAGGAGAGGGTAGGAGGCCCCAGAAATCAAGAGAGTGCCAAATCAAGGGAGTGCAAATACTGACATGGAGGCCCGCAGGACGAAAAGGAGGCCTTCAGGACGACAAGGAGGTCCCCAGGAAGAAAAGGAGATTCTACAAATTAGGGGCCTCCAGGAGGAGGCCCATAATTTGAAAAAGAAGTCACCTAGGGGAGGGTAAGAAGCCCCATAAATCAAGAAAGTGACAAAATTGGCACGGAGGCCCCCAACATTGCAAAGGACTCTCAATATGGGAAGGGAGGCCCAAGGAAATGAGAGGAGGCTCTAAGTAGGAAAAGAAGGCCAGTGGATATATGAGGCTTCGGAGCAGGGACGTCGCCACCGGGGTGGGGGCAGCGGGGACAATCGTCTTCACCCCTTGCCTTGAGACTTGGGGGACGCCCCCTGTAATTTGAGGAGATCACTGTCTGGAAATGCATAGGACAAATAGGTGAGCAAGGAGCCCGACGGGAGAGAAGATGATGCTATCAAGGAGGATCCAAGACTGACAACGAGGCCCCCAGGAAATATAAAGACATAGAGACATAAAGACATAAAAGATTAGTGCAACTATGAGCCACAAGGGCCCTTCTTGGTTGCACTCTGTACACTGAACCAGTTGCCCACCAAATCTGTCAATCAGCCCTCCCTGTAATACTGAAAAGCAAGCCCTCTATTCTTATAATGATTGTCTATGCTGTTTTTAAAGATATTCAATGTGCTGCTACTGACAATGTTTTCTGGCAGCTGGTTCCAGTGTTCTACTACCCTGTTGGTGAAGAAAGTTTGCCTTAACCTTGTTCTGCTGTGGTTAACTTTAATTTTGAATTTATGACCTCTAATTGCATCATTTCTATTCAATTCAAACATTTCCCCAAGGTATCCCCTCTCCAGACCATGGACAAATTTAAAGACCTCGATGAGATCTTCTCTCAGCCTTCTATATCTAAGTGAAAACATATTCAATTTCTTCAATCTTTCCTCATATGCCAGGTTGCTTATGCCATTAACCATTTTTGTAGCCCTCTTTTGTACTCTCTCTAAAAGCCAACAATCTTTTTCATAGCTAGGAGACCAAGCTTGGATGCAGTATTCCAAATGTGGCCTGACATATGCACAGTAAAGCTTCCTGATCACTTCCTCACTTCTGTATGATACATTCCTATTTATTGCCCCGAGCATTCTCAGTGCCTTCTTCCTGGGTTCCTTAGTCTGTTCTGATGCACACAGTTTTGTGTTTAGAATAACACCTAAATCCTTCTCCTGCTGAGTCACTGATAGCACTTGGCCACCCATCAAGTATGGAGCCTTCATATGCTGCTTACCTACATGCATGATTTTGCACTTATCAAAATTAAATTAAATTTGCCATTCTTCGGACCACTTCACAAGTTCGTCTAAGTCTTTTTGCAGCGAGATATGCTCATCTTGTATATAATCAGGTATATATAATCAGTTTCCTATAAGAGACATAGAATAGAGATTGTGAGGAGGCACCCAGGACGAAAAGGAGGCCCCCAGGACGAAAAAGAGACCTCCAGGACGAAAAGAATGCCACCAAGACGGGCAAGAAGCCACCCAGGGTTACACGAGAAGGCTTCCGATGGGTGGCAAGATATTCTTAATTTGGAAAACGAGGCCCAAAAGATGGAAGAAAAGGACCCTACAATAGAAAATAATGAAAAGAGATATTTATCCGGACGCAAGAGGGGGCCCCAAGATGGATAAGAAGGTCCCCCTAGGAATGAGAGAAGGCCACTTAGACCAGCCAAATGAGGCCAATATTTTAGAAGACAAGTACCCTGAAAGAGAAGATTTAGGACTAGGATGCAAAAGCAACCTGCTAAGAGGATAAAGAGAATCCAAATACAGATGAGGAGGCCTCCAAGACGAGAAAGGAGTCCCATAATTTTAAAAAGGAGTCACCTAGGAGAGGGTAGGAGGCTCCAGGAAACAAGAGATTTCCAAAAATTGGCACGGAGGCACCCAGAATTGCAAAGGAGGCCCCAATACGGGAAGGGAGGCCCCAGAAAATGAGAGGAGGCCTTAAGACGGAAAACAAAGTCAGTGGATATGAGATGAGGTTTCGGAGACGCAAAAATAGGCACCAAAGTGAGTAAGGTTCAACCAAGATAGAAAAGGATGATACAGAGACCTGGCAGGAGGCACCTAATTCAGAAGAGGACAACACAAGATTGGAAATAAGACCCATGATGAACGAGGAGGTCCTACAATTGGAGAAAAAGGCCATTGGATGAGAGAGATAGCTACCAGCCGGAATAAAAGGCTCGCAGATGGCCAAAAAGGTCCCCGGGAAATAGCAGCGCCACTGAGATAGGAAAGGTTGTGTATAATTTGGAAGAGGAGGAATCTGGGAGAGAAGGAGGCCACCAGGAGATAAGATACCACCCTTAAGATGGGCGAAGTTCGGATTAAGACGCAGAGCAGGAGGTCCCCAAGTCGTGAAGAGGAGGCCACTAATTTGAAAAAGGACTCTAGAAGAGAAATGAGGGCCCTGCCGAACTTGAGAGAAGTCCCCAAAAAGGAGTAGGTCTCCAGGACTGAAGGAGGGCCCGAAGACAGGAAAGATTTCCAAGAAAATGAGAGGAGGCCCTTAAGATGGGCGTGGTAACAGGTATGAAGGGGTGTGAGGTTTCCAAAATTGAAGATTCCCTCAAAACTGGTAAGGCTTTGCCAGGATAAATGAGAAGGCCCATGAGGTGTGGCAGGAGGCCCCTAATTTGGCAGATAATGCCCCTTGGGCATAAGAGGAAGCCCCATGCCATGGTAAAGGGCCCCAGGATGTAAGAGGATGTAAGAGAGGGTCCTTCAGGACGAGAGAGGACATTGAATATGGAGGAGGGTAGGACATAAGACGTTGAAAACCGGTAAAGAGGCTCCAGGAAATGGGGCGAGATACTTATGGCGCGAGATGAGGCCTATCATCTGCAAGAAACCTCTAAGAAATGGTAGAAGTCGTGCCGGAGTGTTTCAAAATTGCGATATGGACCCAAAAAGTCCAGCCGGGGCCCATGAAAATCACGCTGAGCCTGGGTGTACCAAAAATTTACAACTGGGCCATGAAAATCAATATAGTGGCACGGCAGGTCGTACCATTCCACAACAGTCTCATTGGGACCAAAACAAATGAAGCTGGAGCAACGAAAAACCCTCCGGACATGAGTCCAACTCTGAAAAAAAAACACACAAAAAACACTCCAACTCTGGGGCCCAACAATGACGCCAAAAAACCCAAAAGACCCCCAAAAAGTGTCGAGGCAGCTAAAGCTCACGCTAAGGATCCAAGCAAATGACGTCGGGGCCCAACAGATCATATTGGACTATATTAAAAACAATAGCGTCGAATTTGTTGAAAATCACCCTGGAGGCCCAGAATGGCGCACCAGGCCCCAAAAGTTGCAGTTGCTCCAAAAGCCAATTATTAACCGGAACGTCACTCTGGGACAAAAACACACCCCTTCAGTAGCCGCAGTAGCATATCAAAGGGGCAAATGCCCCCTCTATCCTGAGAGGCATAAACTCCGAAGAATCATGCCAGGCTTGAAAACTCGCGCTGGGGTCACCAAAATTCGCGTCGGTCCACCACAATTCGCGCAGGGGTCTCCAAATAAGTACTTCGGGCCCCCGAAGACTCGTTCCGAGGCTCGAAAACCTGCAACAGGAACCGCCAAAATCACGTTGGGTAACAGCTAAGCACAACGCTTCCCACAAACTCGAATCTGTCCCTCAAAATATCGCGCTCGGGACCCACAATTCCCATCGGTAGTCCCGTCGAAGCTCTACAAAATTGGCGTCTAGGCCCACACGTAAGAACAGCGTGACCAGAAAAACCGAATCGGTGTCCGAAGAAAATCAACCTGGAGCCTTCCAAAATAAGAAAGGATTTAACAAAATAAATATCCGGTTGAAGAAAATGTCTCTGGAGCACCGAACATGCTACCAGATGCCTTCACTAATCGCGTATGGCACTGAAAAACATACCGTATTTTGAAAACTCTAGGTGAGATGCAAAAACGTGGCGCCAGGGAGTCGAAAAATATGGCCGGGATTCGGACTTTATAAAAAAAAAAAATCACGTTGAGCCCAGAAAACTGGCGTTGGAACCATGCGCCTGGGTGCGATAAATCACGCTGGAACTAAGAAGCACCGCACCGAAGCCACAAAATCGTACTGGAGCACCACAAACGTGCGTCCGAAGCCCCAAATAAACACAACAGGAACATAGGAGCACAACGGTGGTCGACAATACAACTGGCCCTCCAAAACGCACGTTGTCTACCGAAACGCGACAGGGCCTTAACACATGCGTTGCAGCCATAAATAAACATACCTGGACCTCTAAGAAAAATGCACAAGAAGCTCTTAGGGCACACAGAGGTCGTACGAACGTACGAGGGCCTGATAAAGAGGCTGGGGCCGCAAATGGCAACATGGTTCCACAACGAGGAAAAGCACCGGGCGTTAAATGAAGACATCGGGGTCTTCGAAAACGCCGACACGTAAAATATCATCGGTGCCAAAAAATAGCAACCACACTAAAACGAAGAGGGGCTTCGAAAATGCACTAGGCCGCAGCGCAGAAAGACGCAGAGGGTCCAACAAAGAACACTGAGGAATGGCCCCGGTTCGATAGCCATTCTGGGAGGATAGCAACAAAGATATCAGGTGCATCAAAGCTGAGCGGTATATGCATTTAAATAACTACCAGAAAACGTGGGAGGTAGGGAATTAATGATCGGATTTAATTACTCGACTTTTCGCAGCGAACGCCCATACTAAGCATTCCAGAACGTCAAATATAGCGCATGTCTACCACGTGGCAGTAATTACCAAAAGGTAGAAGGCCTAACAGAAACCGTAGCATCGCACGAAGTGTGGCGAATGCGCCAAATGCGCAAGATGAGTGTGCACGTGCACGGACGTTGGTGTCGTGGCGACCGGGTGATATGAACTGGAATGCCTGAAATTGGGAAATTTTATATTTCAAAGTGATGGGTAATATATTTTTAATTAAATTTAGGGGCTTAATACATCTTTTCCTGCTCATTTTATGGTTTTGTTGCTTTTATGGAACGAGGATATTCTTACATGTCAGGGGGTTTCGAAGGTGCATTAAGTTAGCATGGTCCCTGCGTGTCTTGAGAGCTTCCAGTGCATTTTTTTAGAGCTCCATATATGTTTATTTAGGGCTGCAACGCATGTTTTGAAGCCCTGTCGCTTTTTGGTAGATTGTGTGCTTCAGAGCATTAGTTCTATTTTCGGCCCCGGTGTGCTCTTGGGGTCCTGCTGTGTTTATTTGGGGCTTCTAACGCACATTTGTGGGCGTTCGGTTTTATGGCTTCGGTGCGATTTTTATGTGTCCCAGCCTGACTTATCGCTCCCAGGCGCGTGGTTCCTGTTACCCGATGCCAGTTTTCTGGGCTCATTGTTATTTTTGTGGATATTTTCTCTTTTTTTTTCTTCTCAAATGTTCGAATTCCGGTCCGACATTTCGATACCCTGGCGCCATGTATTTGTGTCCCGTCTCGATTTTTCGAGATTCGGTTTTTTTTTCGGCGGCGTACACAATTTGTGAAGGCATCTGGTAACGTTCTCTGCTCCAGAACCATTTTACTGACCCTGACATTGATTTTTGGGGGAGTCCCCCCTTTTTTTGGAGGGCTCCAGCTTGACATTTTCGGATACCGATCCGGTTGTTGTGGTATGGGTGTAATTTCAGCAGTGTGAGTTGATTTATCAAGGGATATCAGCATAAAACCGTACAATTGGGTGGGGGAGTTAGGGTTGAAATCCGACGATCCAGGAAAGATAGTGGCAGATTAGGCCCCTCCACAGCAGAATTTAGTTGATCACTAATCATTTCATTTCGATAGGTCCCTTTGAAAAAATTGTGGTCAAAATCCTAGGCGCGTGAATTCATTCACGAATTATTTGTTATTTGAACTTGTTTGACAGATGCCTTGCAGCCAGCATCAAATGTTAAAAAATCGCAAATTCCTAAGATTCCGATCAGAAAACTAATGTAACCCACTTCTTGTTGTCACCTTCGAGAAATTACCGTCCTAGGACTGAGAAATGATCGCTTAAGCTTTGCTTAGGGCATGAAGCCGGTGGTAATAAATAACAGTGGTGATGAATCTATAATTAATATTCAGTTATTCTTGGAGGACAAAACGGTGGGTTGATCAATGGGACCTATCTGAAGGATGTGCTTAGCATCAGCCTCGATGCAATCTAGAGGCCAGCGGGAAGATTCTTCGGTTTGAAAAAGCATTAGATGTTGGTTGGTTTTGACACTTGGGTATTTATCCACATATTACTTACTTCTATCTTGGTATGTCCCAGTTTTCAGCGAAGAAAGATTATTGCTTTTGCGTGTTAAGTAAATGATGCATCACGCCAATAACAAACAGTACATTAACATGAAATCATGTTCCCATTCCTGAACCATACTAAGGGCCTAAAAAACAAACAAAAGAAGCATGCTGCTCAACTGGGCATAATTGGTTTCGCGCACAAAACATCCTGCTGAAATTTCGCTGTCTAAATCTGGCTCACTGGCTTGCTGGCCCGTTACTGGCTAAACTAAATTCATGGAGCTATCTGACTAAAGAATAATGAACTGCTGATTTTATCAATTCTTGCTGTAAGCAGAACTTAAACAGCAGGGAACCCTCGATGTGTGTCAAAATCTACTATGTTAGCATATTGGGCTTCCAAACAATTATGAAAATACCTTTAAAATTGGAGATTCTTTCACCCG
The DNA here is from genome assembly GCA_034440575.1 of Imbricaverruca yamaguchii. NCBI lineage: Eukaryota > Metazoa > Arthropoda > Thecostraca > Neoverrucidae > Imbricaverruca > Imbricaverruca yamaguchii. Next base: position 130,285 of record JAOTOL010001253.1, on the reverse strand, counting down.
GAGCGCTATTCTCAAAGTTGTATTTTAATTTAGTTTATTTCTGTTGGTTTCGGGGGAAAAAGACATGATGGCCCCCCTTTAAAGCGTTTCGGGGGACCATGGCCGGAATGACCCCCCCCCCTTGGTTCCGCCAGTGAGCTCCTCCCACTCTATGACACCTCCATGACATGTGCGTCCGATAGCCATCTAGCGGCCGGTTGAAGACTCAGCCATTGCTGACCGCGCGTCCACCATCTAGCATCTCATAACTTGTCGTTCGCTCTCTTGACGCTAAATGTCAGTGTAGTAATTTACGTATCCAGGTCCGTTTCATCTCGTTTCTCCGCTCATCTCCAATACTCTGTGTCCAGTAGCCATGTGACATAATAGCCTTCCACTTTACTGAGCCGACTTACCTGCATACTTAAACCGCTTGCATTTACTTTTCCGTAGCTGCGCACTTTAGTGTCTGAACTAGGACATACTGTGTGTTCTAGTCCGCGTGCATTGCCGTTATTTCGTCATATCAATACTGAACTTGACACCGGACTGGACTAAATTCGAGGAACAGGTGGACCTGAACCTAGCAAATTCAGATACTAGTAAGATAGAGACAATCCTAAGGGCCATCAGCTCAGCAGCACAAGATTCTGTCCCAAAAGGTAACAAACCTAGGAAAAAGGCATCTACGCCATGGTGGACACCGGACTATCAAAGGGCAATCGCCGCACGGCGCCGTGCCCACAAGCAATTCAAAAGATGATTGTGCGAAGCACACCTATCAGCATACAGGCAATCTCAAAAGCAATGCCGGTACACAATTCGAACAGCACGCCAAAACTCTTGGCAGTCTTTTGCCTCGCAATTCAATAGGTTCACACCTTCCGGCAGAATCTGGGACCTGATGAAGCGCTTCAACCTGAAACGCCCACCACCAGGCCCTTTCCCCCAGCTGACGGTGAATGGACAGCACATTACTGACCCACAACAAGTCGTAGACCACTTTATACTACACTACGCCAGCGTATCCGGCAACAGCAACTATGACACCACTATAGTAAGCGTCCTAGACGCCCTTGCCTCCAAAGCAAATTTTAGCTCTGACAATAGAGAAATCTACAATCAGTCATTCACTCTGCACGAATTAGAACTTGCCCTCAGCAAGTGTGGAAACACGTCGGTTGGGCCGGACGACATTCATTACCAGTTTCTTAAGCGTCTTAGCAAAAACTCCCTAACGTATCTAGTAACGGCCATAAATGAACTGTATCAAACCGACACGTTTCCCGCATCCTGGCGGGAGAGCGTAGTCATACCATTACCAAAGCCGCACAAAGATCACTCCACCCCCAAAAGGCTATAGACCCATCTCACTTACTAGCTGTGCTAGCAAGCTGGTCGAACGCATGGTCAACACACGATTGAGGCAATTTCTGGAACACAACGACCTGCTCGACGAATTTCAACGCGGCTTCCAACGGCAAAAATCAACTACGGACAATCTCATTAGGTTAGTGCATGACATCAAAAGTGGTCTATACATCAAGCGTACAACAATAGCTGCCTACCTAGACATCACTGCCGCCTTCGACCGAATGCACAAGTCAGCGCTGACACACAAACTCCATAAGATAGGCCTACGCGGACACATGGCACACATAATTCTCAACTTCCTCAGAAATAGGACTCTTAGGGTCCGGTGCGGCAATCTCACATCAAACACCACAACTCACGAGCAGGGCCTGGCTCAGGGGAGCGTGCTTTCACCGAGCCTCTTCATCATCATGATCAACGACATACTTGCCGGGCACGGGGACACTTCACTTCAATACTCACTTTTCGCGGACGACATAGCAATCTGGACAACATCACAATGCTTCCTTAAAGCTGAAGAAAAAACATCCAGGCAGGACTAGACCACATTGCAAAGTGGTGTAAAACTTGGGGCTTCACCCTGTCCGCAGAAAAATCGGCCACTGTCACATACAGTCGTCTCTGTTCCACACCGAAAACGTTACTTAAGATTGATGGCAAAGCCATCGAACAGGTGAAAGGTTTCAAATTCCTAGGGGTGCATTTAGACGAAAAACTCAGTTTCAACACCCATATCACCGACATCACGAAGCGAAGCGCGAAGCGCGTCAACATAATACGTGCACTTGCAGGCACAGACTGGGGCGAAGACAGGAAAACACTTCTGCGACTGTACACATCAATCATACGACCCATCATAGAATACAACAGCATCATTTTTTCCACAATTTCAGAAAGGCAGAGTAAAAAATTAGAAGTCATCCAAAACAGCTGCATCAGAGCAGCCACAGGCGCCCTTAGCGTTTAACCGATAGCTAGTCTTCTAGTAGACTCAAACACACCATCACTCCACCACAGGAGGACACAACACCTGTGCCGTTACCACATCAAAATCAAATCCATGCAAAATCATCCGGCACAGCGCTGCTTCATGCCTGGCAGATACGACAAGAGCAGATTTGCGCGCAAACTTCCACCATAATTGGATGGATGAAACCATATAGCATTCAAATTGCCACGGCTCTCTCAGATCTTAACCTCACAATGCCATCCACTGCAGCTCGACCGCCCATTAGGCCCTTCTGGACTTTCAGTCAACCAAAGGTCGAGTACTTGCTCTAGAGAAGAAAGCCACTATCACATCGGCGGAGATTCTAGGCCTCTTTCACAAGTTCGCCGATGACAACAATCACAAATCACTCATATTCACGGATGGGTCGAAACACGAGGCTAAGGTAGACATCGGCATCACTGCACCAGGTCTCAGACTTTCCAAACGTCTACCGGATAACTTCTCCATCTACTTTGCTGAAGCAATGGCCATTCTGGCCGCTATTTTCATTCTCATTAAGCGAAAAGTCAGAAACGTAGTGATTTGCTTAGACTCCAAATCCGTCCTACAGTCAATTAGCAACACCCACGACTGTCCTCATCACATCATTGATCGAATCCAACAAATCGTGGCCCATAACGTAAACATGAACTTTTCCTTCCTCTGGATTCCGGACCACGCCAACATCCTAGGTAACGAAGAAGCAGACCGGCTCGCAAAGCAAGCCTTAGCATCGAACACCTACCCCAGCGTGGAATATTCGGTAGTCGACTGCAAAGCACTCCTACAACATCGCATTCGCCAACACCAACAGAACACATGGACACAACACAACTCAACACAACACAAATCCAACCACGCCCACGCAATAAAACCAACCATAGGCACATGGAACACATCAAATCAGTCTCACCGACAGAAAGAGGTCATCCTCACTAGACTTAGAACCGGTTGCACAAAACTAACACAGCCTCGATTAGAGGATGACCAACACACAACACCTCACTGCGACACCTGCAACACCACGTTAAGCATAGGCCACATCCTGCTGGACTGCAGTAGCTTTAGCTCTCAGAGACAACCACTTAAGGCCTTCTGCCAGAGAGAGGGCATCACCCTATCGCTTCCATCGCTTCTCGGTGACAAACACGCATAACTCATTCAATTGCTATTTGAATATCTGTATGCCACAGAACTAGCAGGAGCTCTCTAGGCACCACCAACGTTCACATCAACTTGTGCAATACATGACCGCGAAACACTCGTAGGAAACACGTAAATAGCCATCCCCGCATGGCGTCGGACGTACATGAACCGATTTGCTCCCCAGTTAGGAATAATTGTCTACCTAGCGGTGCCGTCGAAGGTAGATGAGCCGACTTGCTTTAGGAAAACAACGAAACTTTTTTTTAAATTTGCTTAACGTAAAACCACTACCCAGAGGAGCCGTCGGACGTAGATGAGCCGAATTGCCTTCCGCCACCTAACGTAAATGGCTACCCAGAGGAACAGCGGACGTGGAGGAGCCAAATTATGAAACACCGTACTAACCCAACTGACAACCCTGCATGGCATGCATAAACTAACCAACTACTAACAACTAACACGCGGCAGCCGGCGTGAGAGGCGGTGTGGACAATTGCCTCCTTGTCCGCACGGTAAAAATCCATCGGTGCTCTTCGATAGGAGTAGGCTAAAGCCGGCACCCTGGCAAATCAACTCGACACTCAACACACCCCAGCCCCACCCAAACCACAAATTATTATGTGGGGGAGTAAGGTAAAATTAAAACCAGTTAGACATCAGGGAGACGTCCCCAACCCAGCCCCCACCTTCAGCACCCAAAAAGCGTCGCACAAAGTATAACGCAAAATTCGCTTAACGTAAATGTCCACTTGCCCGTACCTTGACCGTAACACTCGCTTTCACAGACAGATATGCAACGTGTTCCTTTAAAGGCGGCGCAAATGATGTTTATGGTCCGGCACGCCTAAAAAACACTCTCCCCCCTCATATCAATACACACATGGAGTGTTCAGTACTGCCTGCTCGCCAATACAGAGCCACTGATCACTGCGCCCTGCTAGCTTTGGCGTGATTGGCTGCTGGAGATAGCAGTTTATTTTTAATTCTCGTGGGGTGACACCCGTCGCTCTTTTTTCTCAGCTTCTTTCCTAGTGGGGTGACACCCGTCACCCCGCTAGATTTTCGTCTCTGTTGTACTTCCGTTCCCTGAGTTCTTGTGCGTACTTATATTTACTTGCACATTAGGTAGGGTTTTTTTCCCCACGATGGGGAAAAAACGTAAGAAAGACACCGACCTCTGATCTCCAACAGACTCCAACTATGATTTTCCGCCATTAGCCACGCCTGACGATCGTCGCACGAACACGGACTCAACACCTAATGCACCTCCACACGATACCGCCACTGATAACCCACGCCAGACAATTCCGTTTGATGATGCAATGGAAGCCCTCTGCACATCACCGACCCCTGCTCGTCCCAAGACCACGACCTCACTCTCGGACCATACCATCACTCTACACGCCGCTGACCATCGCTCGAACCAGACCACGCCCTTACCACCTGAACCCATCCAACCCATCGAACCCTACCTCGACAGCGCTGGCTCGTACGTAGTCGTTAAGCCTGTCGAGTAATCCGTTTCCTTCCGCCGTATCAACGTATTCTGGCCAACCAAACAGCTCCTCGCCATCTGCTCCTTAGCCAATCCTGATATCGAAGCCCCAGTCAACGGAACCCTCGTCATTAAAACCAAAACCAGAGCCCAGACCAAAGCCCTCCTCCGCACCACCACATTTTGTGGTAAATCCGTCACCATTTCCCTCCATTCCAACCGTTATACCACCAAGGGCAACAATCTTCGCGCCGGAGCTCCGCTTCATGTCTGAGGCAGATATTCAAGCGGAGCTCAGGCCGGAGGGGTGACCCACGTCCGCCGCATCACCTCCTTCAAAAACGGCCAGGAACGTGATACGAGCCTCCTTGTCCTTACGTTCAATTCTACTACTCTTCCCAAGACCCTCCTCGCCGGATACCTACGATTCCAAGTCCGTGTGTTCATTCCCAATCCTCTCCGCTGTTTTAACTGCCAGCGCTTCGGCCATGGCAGCAAAACATGCCGCCAACCAGCCCGATGCTATAAGTGCGGTGAACCACCCCATCCCGAATCCACCTGCTCCAAACCAGCCCACTGCCTGAACTGCCACACCTCTGATCACCCGACCACATCACTCCTCTCCCCAGTCTGGCGCAAGGAAAAAGAAGTGTGCGCAGTGAAAGCTACGACCGGGGTGGGGTGTCCTCTCCCCAGGCCCGCCGGTCTGTCGAGGCCACCTCGCCGGCCACAAAATCGTACGCACAGGCAGCCGCCGTTGCTCCACCCACTCCCCGCGTGAAAACCATCTCTTGTTCGATGCAAACCGACATCATTCCTGGCTTAGCTCCACTTCAAAAACTCACACCATTGACCACAAGCACACAAACCACCCTGGCTCGCAACACAAAGACCACATCGACTTCGCACACACAAACAAATTCCTCAAGGAATGCCAGACCCCGCAGCCACTCGGCTGCAGGAGGAAAGCCACGTTCCCCAGCAAGCCGCTGATCGAGCCCCGCGCGTCTAGCGCCCGCCGCCACCCACGTGACACGACCGACTCCGAGCCGGCGGGCATCCCCCGAGGCAGTAACCGGCCGCCGTGACCATACCAAGGTCACCGGTCAGCCGGACGGATCCAGCGGGCCAACCGCAAGCGATCATTTTATTTCATTCATTCAAGCGATCATTTTGCGGGGCAAGCCGGGGCAGCGGCGGTGACACGCGTCACCACCGCCGTGGAATCCTACTTCTTTCTCCTTCTGTCCTAAGGGAGGCGTCCGGACCTCACTGAGGGGATGGTACAGCAAAGCTGTGCACCTTCCAGGTGTTATTTGGCAAAAACGTCTCCCTGTGACTTTCCCAGATCCTTTACGCCTATACACACATCCACACGCACCCCACAGGCGCTACACATCCACAAGTCGCAGAACCCACGTCGACAATGCCGCAGTGACAACGGTGTTCGAATGCGGTCCAATTGTGTGACGTCACATGCCGTCACATGACGTGACATGTCCCGGGCGGCAGTGGCGGCGGACAGCCGACCCTGGCGGCCCGACCGGCCGGCACGACCGTCTGGCCACTGCTTCTCTCGGCGACATCCTGAACAAACTCAACATCTGGCAGCCCGACTGCCAGGCGCTGGTCGTCTGCGAGACCCACCGGCTGATCGGCACACTGCCGGCTGTCCTGCTGGAGCGCTACAGGACCGTCAGGTCAGCACAGTGCACTGGTCAACAGCCGAGACTCGTCCACTCGCTCGCGGCTGATGGATGCGGGCGAAGCCTTAGGCTGCCCACCAGCTCGGCTGACTGGTGCGGACGGAGCCTTAGGCTGCCCATCCGCTTGATGGATAGAGTGGATAAAACGTTTTTTTTTTAAATCGCGAAATTAGTTGTGTGACTTCTTAGCAGAAATTGCGGACTACCACCTGCTGATTATGAGCATGCTTGATCCAGTGCCCGACAACTGCACGCATGGTTGAGTGCGTCTTCGAGCTCATACCACCGTGACTCTCCCCGAGCAACTAAGTGAGTTCATGTTTTCGTCACTTTTGACCCATCCGTTCCGTCTGCCTGGTCCGCTCCTCCTCGCCGGCGTCCCGGCGATCCGGGGCGGCTCGACTACAGCGCGCTCTGTTCACCCTTACAGCGGCAGACTGCGCGGCGTGGAGCGGTTCGCCGCCGCCGCCACCGCCGGCCTGGAGGGACAGCCGTGTCGCACGGCCGACGTCTGCTCCAAGACCACCCTGCAGCTGCTGCTCGGCACTGGCCTGCTGCGCACCCGCCGCCGCCGCGGCTGACGTCACCACGCCGCCGTGACGTCAGACAGGCTCACCGCGCGCCCGTGGCGAAGCCGCTCCGCAGCGTCGAGCGAGACAGGCGCAAGAGTGGCGTGGGGGCGGCCACACGCCTCGCGGGTGGGTGGTCGCGGCACGTGAGACGGTATGGGGCCACACTGCGCAGGTTGGCGGGGTGTCCGAGCACTGTCACCGGCCGCTTCATGATACTGACATGGCGGTCACGACCCTTGGTGGCGCGATGCACTATGTATAACTGGAATGCGCATTGACGCCAAAATCACAGGAATAACAAACGTATTCAGCATCAATCTGGTGATTTCCTGAGAGCATGCGTGCCGCGTTGTCTTGTTTGAGTGTATTTTAGGAAGAAGTCCCAGTAACTTGCATTTATCTTACTCGTACGTCGTCAGCGTGTCTTTCAACGTGCTTCTTCTGATTCTGGTATACATTGCACCTGAACATATCGCACCTGACTGGAAATTATTTCGCAATTCTCTGGTGCATCAGGCCTGGATTTGGACCATCTTGAGCTGTCCCCCCCCCCCCCCACATACACACCCTACCATGAGGATCTCTGCAGGCTCTGGGAAAAGATTGTTAGGCCGATTATTTCCCTTGTCACGTGCGACACGTTAAGCTTGCCTGAAGTGAAAGAAGAAGAAGAAAAGAGAGAGAGAGAGAGAGAGAGAGAGAGAGAGAGAGGGGGTGCAGGAAGTGCATCGTCTACTTTGGACAAGCTTAATATTGACCCTGTGGGCGTTACATGAAAACAATCGAATTAAAAATGGCTTCAAATTGACTACCCCGCCCCACTGACAGTGTTTGTGCTACCGCCATTATTCCATGGTAGTATCTAGTAGTATCGCTTTTTATGCCACACGGGCGCACTGGGGTGACAAATGCAAGCGGTTGGGAAGTGGGCAGGGACGGATCCAGGAATTGTCATGGAGGTAGGGGTGGGGATGGGCACATGCCCGGGGGCGTGTTCGCTCAGAGGGGCGCGCATCAAACTCACCAGCGAGCACCAACGCCGCAGAGAGGCGGCAGTACTTGAAGCTGCAGCCACTCGCTACCTTGTGTATGCTGTCCGGCATACAGCTGTCACCGCACTCCTAGATGCCACAATCTCGTAAATGGTGAGAAATGGCCCCAGAAGCTTGAACTGGGATAACCAATGACCCCACCTGGCGGTCGGCACGCTTCCAAGCCCCTTTTTGTTGCTGACGTGATCAACGAATGTATACCGTCCAACGGTAGTTTAACTTCAGCGCACAGAAACAATTGACCTTTAGCGGAGAAAGTACTTCGCAACGACCTGCCATCACACTTAAATTACAGTATCAGGTGAGATCGGCGGACGCGTCCATATACACAACATAAATACCAGAACGATTTCGTTATCCAAACTCAATTAACCTGATTCGCTTGGCTCACTTTCCAAAGGTCGCCACAATCCAGAAAAGCCAGCTTGAACTTGCCCGAAAAGAAAACACAAGCTTGTCGTGGACTACTTGGTGTCTTGTTTGCTGTAGACTACTCGTGAACTTACATTCGACATCGTGAGGCCATTATCAGTTTTTGGTCGTGACCAGTTCATGCACAACTTATGCTTATGATTGAAAATGAGTAAACATCCGGACATGAAGATGCTAAGGTACAAACAGGAAGATGCTACAGTGCTAACAGTGATGTAGTTGGTTCTACTTTGTGATGCAATTTTCACACCGTTCTCAACAAACGTACAAGCAATTCGGTTTCAATTCAAAATATCTGCTTCTTTCTTCCCTCTCTCTGCCATCTCTACGTGGCTTTTTCTGCGTACACTACTTTTCCTCAGTGCAGCTAACTGCGGCATGTCTGCAAACATTCGGTATCTCGACATTTGCATGGTCATATATGAAGGCATGCCATCACAGGTCGGATTATTGCAATTTTGTTTATAAATTAAAAACTTGTGCATCACATAGGAACGGTGTGTCGGTAGCTACGATAGCATGTGCTGTGTATGCTTATGTGCTGATACCGGGACAATGGGATGGTCTCGTGACAGTCCGTGAAGTCGGTCGTTCCACCGAGCTAAAGATGTCACCTTTCTAGGACTATTGACTATTTGCAAGCCAAACCGCGGGGCCTTTCGCCGACGAGCCAGGCTCAGAGCAAGGTCCAAGGCCCACTGAAAAGCCTAGCGCCGTCTCACGAACCTCGTCCACCGCGACTCTCGAACACGCGCGGCGGCGGCGGCGCGCCAAGTTCATCGGCGGCGCGGCCGCAGTGCCGCCATCCGATCCAGTTATCGGCGGGGGACGGCACCGAGACGGCCGGGACGAGTCGCCTCCGTCGGCCGTGGCCCCGGGCCGCGGCGAAATCTGGCCCTGCTGGCCCATTTTTAGCGTTTCCTCGCCGACGGCGGCTTGTTTTCTCTGGCTAAGCGTTCGTTAACCATCGGTTCGCACGCATGTTAATGAGGAGGGTTGACACCGGCCGGGGACGGCCAGCCCGCGCAGGGCTGTCGGAGCCGACGGGCTGCATGAGTCACATCACCACAGGCGCGTCAGACAGCAGGGTGCGCACCGATTCACTGGGACACCCCGAAACGGGCACACCTATGGGAGTCGGGCAGCGTCCACTCGCTGCGATTACTGGAAGCAGAGGGCACGTGGAACGTCACTGGGGCGGCCCGAGAAGTAGCGTGGACTGAGTCTCTGGAGAATGTGACGACAGAGCGTGCGAGGTGCCGCAGAGGCACCAGCAAACTCAGTGAAAGGGGATAATTGGGCACCTAAAAACACGAAGAACACGTTCATGGCACCCTTCAGTACCCACTACACCGGACAGACATGAGAAATAATTCGTGCATGAGAAATAACCGGACAGGCAAGAGCTGCAAAGTGCGACCAGTTCTGAGGGTTACGATGAGCAGTTCTGAGGGTTACGATGAGCAGTTCTGAGGGTTACGATGAGCAGTTCTGAGGGTTACGATGAGCAGTTCTGAGGGTTACGATGAGCAGTTCTGAGGGTTACGATGAGCAGTTCTAAGGGTTACGATGAGCAGTTCTGAGGGTTACGATGAGCAGTTCTGAGGGTTACGATGAGCAGTTCTGAGGGTTACGATGACCAGTTATGAGGGTTACGATGAGCAGTTCTGAGGGTTACGATGAGCAGTTCTGAGGGTTACGATGAGCAGTTCTGAGGGTTACGATGAGCAGTTCTGAGGGTTACGATGAGCAGTTCTGAGGGTTACGATGGGCAGTTCTGAGGGTTACGATGAGCACTTCTGAGGGTTACGATGAGCGATGGTAACCTGCACTGGGCGGCCCCACCTCAATGATCACTGAGTCTAAGTACTACCTGGACTACCGTGGGCAATGTGATGAAATATTGATTCGCTATCAGCCCTTCGCTTTTTCTTTTCTACGCCAGCTGTCCAAGTATCACCGTCTTCAGAAACTCATGCGTGTAATATTTATTGTTCTCACAGCTATCGGCCCATGCTCTTCCCGGTAGCACAGTATGAGATGATACGATGGCTCAAATTAATTGATGTTAACTAGGTTTGCACAAAGCACATGCATGTTAGCGACATCGGTGTTCTCTGCCGACATCTTTGGAAGTGAATCGCATTGAGCTCTTGTCTCATGATCGACTGCTTTCGACCACTCTGATCGAAGAGCGCCCTAAAGCTCCCCTCCAAATGACTGCTCTCGACCCAGCATGTAGCATACACAAAATGTCTTGCTGAGGAGACCACAAGCGGTGTCTGGTAATTGGTTCTTTTCAGACGTGCGCGAGGATTTTGAAACGTTTCTCGTCGCGTTCGGTCCACCCTGCAGTATTTTGCATCCAACAGCATCATGCTATTCAGGCAGTGAAGCAAAGTGACCTCTGGTATTGAACATTATGCACCTTGAGCAAGTTCAATAAACATTCCAACTTATCGTTTCCTATCTTATCTTCGAGGAACTAGCATTCAAACATCGCTCGTTGTGCTCATGTTCCTCGCTGGAATTACTGCGTGGTAAGAAAAAAAAACACAGCTCGATAAAAGTATCAAGTCTTGAAACTGGGCCGGTGACAAAATGTGTCCAGGAAAAAGTAGATAGGTAACAATTTCATAAATGAACAGCCGCGCCAGCCGTGTGCGATTTTGCCGGTCCCACGACAATCACTCATGCTCTGTCGGCTCCGACCAAATTCCCAACTCGGCATTCGGCGTTCCAACGACCAGGCGACAGCAATGTGTCTATTATTAACATCGAGGGCAAGACATACGCGTAAACGAGAGCCATTCGTGATTCATACGTGCTACGCATGTCAGGTACGCACGTACAGCCTGATAATTGGCAGCGCAGATGGGTAGACCCTCGATCACCTCGGACTTGCGAAAAGGCGAATGCTGGCGCTGAAAATTCTTAAATTGGTAAAACGTACTGAACAATTATGAATGTTAGCCGAAGTATTTAGTGCCATGCCTAGCCTAGAGTAATATGGCGCTGATAATACCAATAGGACACCAAAACAGACCGATAGACAGCAGGTGATTATCCACATGCTTTAAGATCGAATGACACCACGGAAAACCTGCATATGTGCATTGTCGCAGATGTCAGCAACAGAGGAGAGGGCGATGATAATACGATGGGACAAATCAACCCTCAAGATATGGTACTTCAATGGTAGTAAGTGTGCATGTGTAGCTTCTCTAAATACTAGGTAAAAATGTATCGTGCCCCGAAAGCCGTCCTGTTTTCTTTTCACTTTTTCGGTAGGCTTCTCTTGAGAAGATCCTGGCTATGCTTTTGCTTTGCATGACGCCACAAGGTCAGCCGGCGATGGCGGAGACAATGTCTCAGCCAGTCGTATTGCAGCCGGTCGGTTGGTTGTTGGGTTTTAGGAGAACATCGACTGCAGAGGTCGTGCAGCGCCTTGTACTGCAGCTGGCGTGCCGCCGAGATCCAATTTGTATTGCAAGCAGCCCATGCGGTGGATTTTCGCCGGGACTCTTCCTTTGAACACATATGGAGAGTGTGTGATAATTGTCGTGATGGAAGTTGTTAGATACCAAAATGAAAAGAGTGGACTGGCTCTAACTTGGAAAATTAGCGCTTGAAATTGTGCGTTACAAAGCGGAACGATGCTGAAAGTTGGCTGCCAACAGAAAACCAGCCGCAAACCTATTACCTTTAGAATATTGATACGCACGAGCCCTGGAGTGGGTTGGCGAAATCCGCCCACCCCTCCGGTTTTTTCGCACGTAACTCCAGATTGTACCAGCCTAGATACACCATTGTTTGCGTACCTGCTTAGAAATGACCAACACGCTACTTAAAGCAACAAAAATGAAAATCGGTCTAACATTTTTTGAGATAGGGGTCGTGAAATTGAAGAAAAAAATTCGCAGTGCCAGAAAACAAAAATCTGCGCTGATGCGCTTCCCGCATATTGGCGAAAGGGAAGTGTTCTTGACAACACTAGCCACTCGTTTGATGTATATTGTTATGCTATATAGTTTCAGTCATGCTAGGTCACCTAGGTCAAGTTAGGTCAAATTCATGACAGGTTAATAGAACCATACTTGATCAACTGGAATGTTGTCATAAATGTAAATGACTCTCATGCGATTGATGTCACTTTGCATGTTACTCCCTACACATCCTGAAAACTACTGTTCGTCATTTTGTACCCAAACGTTTCCATACTTTATTAATGTATTTCATTCCTTTCTCTGCGAAGCCGATTCCACCGAGCCGCCCAACGGAGCAGTCGGGCGGGCGGCCTGGTTTGGGAACTGGAGCAGGTAATGACATGGTAAAGTTCTGCTATATAGATGACCTGAAGTCAAATAACGTATCTAGCATCTGTATTGCATCAGTAGTAACGTCCAAAACATCATTAATGCCCATGCTGGAGCATTTAAACACAATCACAGTGATCCATAACAATGACAAACCAAGCCAACCCAAAACCAGAATATTTTAATATTTTGACCTCATTTCACCTTCAAGATACTGACCTAAGGCCACAAAATATGTTCACAATATAGTTCACTATCGATCCCATCCACCCTGCGAATTTCGTTGCTCCAGCTTGAATAGGAGCCGAGTTGGTATGCGGGTAGAATCCGTTCCCCTCCAGTGCGAGTAATTTTCAGAGGCCCTCCAGGGCGCGTGTTAAGCACATTTCATGAAGGCTATTGGAATAAAACATGATGAAATCGACACTTAAAATCAAACATCTGACTCTAAGTGAAATAAACAGAAAGCGAAATTCTGAAACGCAAACATTATTATCATGTTATTATATTACGTATTACGGTTGCAAAGGCATAGCGTTCGGGCCAGGCCGCTCAGTTGAAACTGGCCCAGTTGAAACTTTCTACCATATATACGGGAGTAGACTCGCTCGGGCTTCGTTATCGCTTATGGGCATCTATGTATCATGGGCATCAATCAAAGCACCTATACGGGCGCTGGACGATCGGAGCAAATGCTAAATGTGCGGGTGAAGTCGGACCTCCACGTATATCAGTCACAACTGATAACATCGCCCTCGGTGTTTTCACAGCCACAGACCTTCGAATCGTACCGCACTCAGTGTTTGCACAGCCACGCACCTTTAATGACGCGTACATATACGCAACGTTTGGTGGTTTAATTGCGATATATTCAAGAATTTGCATTACTAAAATATGAAACAAAAAGCGCCATCCCTCTCTGGGTTTGAATCCGAGGTCCCGAAATGACGATCAAAGACGTTGCCCATTTGCTATCCGGAGCGAATAGGGAGTGCCAGTTACGATGCGAAGTCTATAGCTGGCTGCTTGTGAGGCGGAAAGTCGTCGCAAAACAGTTGGCAAATTTCAAAATAGACAGAACAGATTTGACTCTGAACGCGCAAACTTAGAACACGACATCCTGTATTCCAACATGAAACGCTATTGAAAGTTGCCTGTGAGCGAAAATGCTTCCGCGGACCTCCTACTTTAAATATTAGGATGAAGAGTATTTAGAGCATAATGAACATTGGGTTGAAGGTTGGTGGGAATCAAATTTAAGAGAATGCACCTAAACATGAGGAAGAAATTTTGACACGAAGCACTGTACCAAGGAAATTATATTGCGGTTTCACACGCGTAGCTTTCAGGCCGATCTTCTCTGGAGAACGTTTATAAAACATGTATACGGAATATGATTCGCTCAGATTCCTCCCTCGCCCGTAGTCATATACATGTATAAGGGAGTGGACTCCCTCGGACACTGCCTGACTCATAGTGACAAGTCAACAGGAGTGTAACCATATGTGGTTAAGGAACCCTAGCTATACTACGAAACATAATTGTGTTTGCCTTTCAGAAGGGAGGGTGAAATGAGATTTTGGCGTGGAGAGGGGGGGGGGGGACAAATTTCACGCAGAAAAAAGTATTACAATTGAACGGAAGAAAGTGAAAGTGCATCAATCACATGCAGATGTTTACGTTTCGATCTGCATACGTATATATACATATATGTGTGTGTGTGTGTGCGTGCGTGCGTGTGTGTGTGCGTGTGTGTGTGTGTGTGTGTGTGTGTGTGTGTGTGTGTGTGTGTGTGTGTGTGTGTGTGTGTGTGTGTGTGTGTGTGTGTGTGTGTGTGTGTGTGTGTGTGTGTGTGTGTGTGTGTGTGTGTGTGTGTGTGTGTGTGTGTGTGTGTGTGTGTGTGTGTGTGTGAGTGTGTGTGTGTGTGTGTGTGTTTGTGTGTGTGTGCAAAATAACTCCTGCATGCACTTGCACGGCTGCCTCTTATTTTTTCTGTGATTGAAATGAGTCACGTATCGTGATGTTTCAGAACACCCGCTCATCGATGTGATGATCCTATGTGCGTCAAGTATGGCTGCCTACAGTAGCGCCTCTCTAGGACAGAGAGCACGATCATGACACACTGCCGGCACATGACTGCCTACAGTAGCGCCTCTCTAGGACAGAGAGCACGATCATGACACACTGCCGGCACATGACTGCCTACAGTAGCGCCTCTCTAGGACAGACAACACGATCACAACATACCGTCGGCTCATTTGCTCTTTGAAACTTTGAAATCCATGTTAGAACAATTATAAAGTCACTAAACTCTGTTGGAGGAGGGGCTGATGGCATTAGCACAAAAACTCTCTTACAGACCTGCACAAAAATCCTGACACAAATCACCCACTTCTTTGACCTCAGCCTCAGAAGTGGAGTTTTTCTTAAGCGACTAAAACAGGCCTTAATTATCGCCATATTTAAGTCAGGAGAATTGAACAAATTCACAAATGATAGGTCAATTTCTATGCTGTCAGCATTTTCAATAATTCTTGAAAAAAAATGTTATATTCTTATCTCATGTCTTATCTGGAGCTAAATAATATACTCGGTACTCTCCAATTTGGACTTGGGGGAAAAAACATAGCACCTGCATTCCGTTTGCTCACATGTATGACCAAATTACAACATCTTTGGAAAAGAAAGACCTTACCTCTGGTCTCTATGTTGACTTGAAAAGGCCTTTGATACTGTGAGCATTGACATTCTACTTAAAAAATACAACCTATTGGCATCTCAGGAACTCTACTCGTGTTATTACATTCTTATTTAAAAGATCGTTATCAGCAAACAAAATTGTATGATATAGTCTCAGATGCAGAGTACATTATATTGGGAGTTGCACAAAGCTCCATACTTGGTCCACTACTCTTCCTTATATACATTAATGTTTTGGGTAATTCTTTAGATGGAACATTCTATTTATATGCTGATGATACTGCTATCATGATAAAGGCTACGAATATTGAGGAATTACAAATTGAAGTCAATGCCATTGTTTCAGGATTAACTGGATGGTTTCAAGCCAATAGATTATCACTGAATGTCAATAAAACGAACTACCAAATGTATTCCAGTATGCCTTGAGTTGACTTATACATAGCAACAAATTCTCAAATAGTTCATAGAAAACAGTAAATTACATATCTTGGAGAAATAGTTGATGAAAAGTTAACATGCAAGTTTGACATAACACATGTTACTGCAAATGCTGGCTGAAATCTAGGAATAATGGGAATAGCAAAATTCTTTATCACAAGTCGTGAATTGAAATATTTATATAATACATTGATTCTTCCATATTTCAATTATTGTGCATTAATATGGGGAAACAATTTTCCAACACGATTATACAAAATTGTTAAAATGCAAAGAAAGGCATTACAAATCATACATAATCAGCACTACGCATATATTACAATTGAATTATTTGTCAAATATAACATTTTGAAGTTCCCTCATATTGTACAGGAACAGAACATATTACTACTTCTCATATTTTTTAATCAAATATTACCAATCACTATAATGAATATGTTCAAATACTCATCAGCAAGTAACTTAAAGCATGTTGATCATTTCCATGTACCTTTTCATCGAAAACCTATAGACTTCATTCCATACCATTTATAGCACCAAGAACTTGTAATAGTATTGTTGCTACAAATTTTCCTTCCAGTAATCATGTACTTATTAAAAAAGAAAATATGGAAAAGTTATCAGAGCTTATTGCATTGACTGATACATCACAAACTAAATGGTTAGTGAAATTAACAATTTCACACTACAAAGAGGAGAAATTATATGTAGGTGGATAATATAAACATGTATGAGTAAAGCTGGATGAACAAGCATGCGCATATGCCATGATGCATATGTACCTATATGCTTAATTGCATGTGATTGCAGTTGTGCATTTGCAACTGGGTGCATGTTTGTGCGTAGATGTGCATGGATGCATATGTGTATATTTATGTAGGTGCATGCTAGTATATGTGTATGTATGTATATTTGTATAGATGTGTGAGTGCATGTGTTTATGTATGTGAAGTAAGTTTAGATGTACGTGTTTCAGGTGTGCACATATGCAGGTTTGTGTGATTGTGCACATGTATGTACACTTTTCCCCTCATAACACTGTTCACTTTGTGGCCCCAAGAGTTCCTTGGCGTTACTAGCTTGCTACTTAGCTGAGGTGCTCCTGGGGCTACTTCTGCTAATAACTGGTGGCGGCCTATCTGCAAAAAAAAAGAAGAAAAAAATGTAATTAATCATAGTGAACTGTAGGTATGCAGACAAATGACATGTGTATTGGCATCCTGAGGCATTCCTAGGCTGGCTGTCCTAACTTTTGAATAGTTGGCCATAGGAAGGCCCAGTAGCAATCGAGCCTGTAATAGTGCGTGTAACCAAATATGATAGGCTGCTGCATACGAAACAGAGGTCGACATTAGACAAAAAAGAAAAAAGAAAAAAGACCGAAGCAACTTTTGTGGCAAATCGACAAGAGATTGTCGAAGAACAGCTCTGAGGTTACGACAGATTCGTGGATTCGCGTGCACTCAGGCGGCATATTCGTCGGCAACCGCAAGCCGGCGACCCTCTCTGGGTGGCGTAATTGCCGCATGCTTTGATCACTGTTCAGTGAGAGTGATCGTGCGGTCTGCGGGAGAACTGGGCCGGACACCGTCACGCAGCCCGGGGGAACTGGGCCGGACACCGTCACGCAGCCCGGGAGAACTGGGCCGGACACTGTTACGCAGCCCGGGAGAACTGGGCCGGACACCGTCACGCAGCCCGGGAGAACTGGACCGGACACCGTCACGCAGCCCGGGAGAACTGGGCCGGACACCGTCACGCAGCCCGGGAGAACTGGGCCGGACACCGTCACGCAGCCCGGGAGAACTGGGCCGGACACCGTCACGCAGCCCGGGAGAACTGGGCCGGACACCGTCACGCAGCCCGGGAGAACTGGACCGACCGTCACGCAGCCCGGGAGAACTGGACCGGACACCGTCACGCAGCCCGGGAGAACTGGGCCGGACACCGTCACGCAGCCCGGGAGAACTGGGCCGGACACCGTCACGCAGCCCGGGAGAACTGGGCCGGACACCGTCACGCAGTCCGGGAGAACTGGACCGGACACCGTCACGCAGCCCGGGAGAACTGGGCCGGACACCGTCACGCAGCCCGGGAGAACTGGGCCGGACACCGTCACGCAGCCCGGGAGAACTGGACCGGACACCGTCACGCAGCCCGGGAGAACTGGGCCGGACACCGTCACGCAGCCCGGGAGAACTGGGCCGGACACCGTCGCGCAGCCCAGCTGACGCTCGGTCGACACATTTAGCGGCACGTCCGTATGTGTCCCTGTTTTCACTGTATGACCTTGCGCTCGCTGCGGTGCCGGCTCAGTTGCGTCAGATATCGAGTGAGGTGGGGTGGCAGGGACTGCATTACGTGCCATGACGGATCAACACGTCGTCACTCCGCGGAGGGGCTCGAGGCTGTCAGAGCGACCGCCCAGGGACCGCGCCGGTCCCGCCAGAAGGGCGGTGTCGATGCCGAGTCATGCGGAGGTGGAGGTGCCGACATGTGTCGTCCGGAACAATACGGGTAGCTGGTGCATTGCTCCAAAACTGCACATCCATTCCATGGACGCAAGTAAATACCTGCCAAGCTTACTATGCGGATAATTACTATTGGGTTATCCGAAGACTCAAGGCTTCATTCACCCAACTGATCGAAGCATTTTCGCAGCGAAACGTTTGTAGGAGGCAACAGACGCCACCGTAGACAATCTCTTGCACGCGACCACAGTATTTGCACCATCTTCACAGTATTGCTACATTTGGCAGTATTGCTGCATTTGATAGTATTGTTACATTTGTCAGAATTACTACCTTCCACAGTATTGCAACATTTGATAGTACTGTTACATTTAACAGTATTACTACATTCTGCAGTATTATGATATTTGGCAGAGTTGCTAGACTTTATCGTAAGATTGTCCTTTTCGTGTCGCATGGCAGATGGGTCCAAACATCAACGGACATCTACACACACACTACGAAGGTCATCTGCCGCCCATCTGCTGTGCTGAACGAAAGGCCACGCAGAAACGTCCAGTGTTGGCTATGTTTCTGGTCCCGCCCGGTCCTATCCCGTCCCGGCACATTTGCCACGTGTCGTGCGCCCGCACCCCCCCTTTCCGTCCGACGTGCGCTGCCACGCCTCACTCAGTTTTGGTTCGCCCCCGTCACCACCCTCCATCTCGGCCACGCCCCTTCACGTCAGACCGCGTCGCTTCGCGCGCGCTTCGTCCCGCCGCTTGTTCCATTTTCCCTCTTGGCCATGAGCCTCTGTCGCGTCGTCGCATCATCCTACCTGCTGGGTGGCCGCCGCCGCACAGAACCGTGCCGTGCCTTCCCTGTGCCGTTTTAGTCGGGCGCTGCTCCACTTCCATTCTGATCTGCTACTAGCCGGGCCGCGTCACAGGTTCAGCTCGACTCGTGACCCACTTTTCTGATCTGACCCGGAACGACATGCGTTTAAGGAACGCGAAGGCGTATCCAAGGCGTACTGCGGCACACTAATGGGTGCCAGGCGTACCCAAGGCGTACAGTTGCATACTGACGGGTGTCGGAACAACTCTGCTCACTTACCGTGTCGAGTGCGGCTCAAGCTATTTACTTTGGCTCACTCCCTTCAATGCTATTGAAAGCGTGCTGCATACCATGCGAGCGCTTCCTCACATGATGACTTGTCGATTACCGTTCTGATTCGGTACTAATGCCATCAACAGTCGAGGAGGCGTTAAAACTGTCACTTCTACCACCTCGTTTGTGCCTGCTTATCCATGAATGAATCAAGCGCTGCCAATATAATATTCGTCGGGTGCAATACATGTTGATCTAATCCTGGGGATAGCGGATTCAAGGTTGGTTTTCGAAGTTGATGTTAATGTTTGAAATACAACTCCGAACAAATGCTTTGGGATGTCATTATTGTGTCGAATATAATATCGAAAGCGAACACGCATATCACTTGTGCTTGTAGCAAGTTTGCAATATTTAATATCATTCCCGATGAAGTGAGTTTGACTCAGATAGAAGCTTGGGCAATTTAGATATGTTCATCTTGATTTACCTTGGATTACCTTGACATCAGTTGCCTTATTAGCACCATGATTCAGTTCTCTTGAGAGGGCATATTCCCCACACTCCATCACTGCGCACAAAGCACCAGTATCTCTATTAAGCGTTACTCTTATTGTTCTTATTACACTCACTCGTGGACATTGGGGTAGTTCAAAAACGCTTTTTTCTAGAAATACTTAGGGTTGTGAAGTTCATGGAGCATTTGGACGGTAAACGACAAGCGCAACACTCCTCAGCTAAATGATCACCATCTCCATCGCCTCAACTCGTATTTTTGAAAACACGATTATTTGGTGTTACACATACTCACTAAGATACTCAACATGGGTTTAGAAAAGGACGATCGTGTCTCACAAATCTCTTGGACCTTTTTAATTTCGCCACAGAACAATTTGATCAGGGAAATCAGGTTGATGTAGCATATCTTGACTTTAGTAAGGCCTTTGACAAGGTACCCCATAAACGGTTAATGATACAGCTTCAGTCCCATGGTATTGCAGGTAGCATCTTAAAATGGATAGAGTTGTGGCATTCAGATAGACAGCAAAGAGTGATGCTAAATGGTACAAAGTCATCATGGCAAAATGTTCTTAGTGGAGTCCCCCAGGGGTCCGTACTGGGGCCACTACTGTTCATTATATTTGTAAATAACGTTGAAAGTGACCTAAGCAGTAAAGTTTTGAAATTTTCGGATGATTTGAAGGTCTTTAGGGCAATAACAGGTCAAGATGAGCATATCTCGCTGCAAAAAGACTTAGACGAACTTGTGAAGTGGTCCGAAGAATGGCAAATGAAATTTAATTTTGATAAGTGCAAAATCATGCATGTAGGTAAGCAGCATATGAAGGCTCCATACTTGATGGGTGGCCAAGTGCTATCAGTGACTCAACAGGAGAAAGATTTAGGTGTTATTCTAAACACAAAATTGGGGGCATCAGAACAGACCAAGGAAGCCAGGAAGAAGGCACTGAGAATGCTCGGGCAATAAATAGGAATGTATCATACAGAAGGGAGAAAGTCATCAGGAAGCTTTACTGTGCATATGTGAGGCCGCATTTCGAATACTGCATCCAAGCTTGGTCTCCTAGCTATGAAAAAGATTGTTGGCTTTTAGAGAGAGTACAAAAGAGGGCTACAAAAATGGTTAATGGCATAAGGGTCATTCCACGTCAAATCGCACAAGAAATTCCCCGACCCCCTCCGATTTTGATGAAAATTGGTACACCTGTAGTACCAAGTAAAAGAACACATCACGCCAACTTTTAGCATAGAGTGTCCTCTGGGGTCAGATGTAGAGGTCATCCTAGGTCACGATTTTTTTACCGACTTGACATCAATAAATTGCAAATA
Organism: Imbricaverruca yamaguchii; assembly: GCA_034440575.1. Taxonomy (NCBI): domain Eukaryota; kingdom Metazoa; phylum Arthropoda; class Thecostraca; family Neoverrucidae; genus Imbricaverruca; species Imbricaverruca yamaguchii. The sequence continues at coordinate 108,670 of JAOTOL010001253.1, read as the reverse complement.
TCTCATGTGTTATTTAACTTAGCGGAATGAAATTGGTGTCAAAGTGCGCAGAAGCCCTGGGCCATTCAGAAATATGGCAAAAGTTGCACGTGACCTCCCCGTGACCTTTGACCTAACCAGGTCAAAGTATACAAATATATTTTTATATATGTTTGCCTGCCCCTAATTCGACGAATCGGTGCTATATTAATGGTCGTGATATTATCTAAGAACTTGCAAAAAAGAAAGGCGGAGACTTGAAAACTTTTTGAGATATCGGCCTTTGAGTATTGTAATAAGACCAAATGGATGCATGCCCCGAGGCTATTTACCATATCATCGATGATAACTCTGGTTACCTTCGTCCGATTATCGTCAAATTTGTTGCGCAAGTCATCGGTGGCAAACGGAACTATTTTCCAGATTTTCAGGTTGACATGACCTCACATGAACTAACATGACCTTGGGAAGTTTGTATTGCCTAAATACATGCAATATTGCAACTTACGTGAATATTCATGGCCATGATATGATTCATGATAACCGAGAAATCGATAACATTGAGTACCGAAAGTGGACTAATACTGATAGGTCCACCTTAGAGGTGGTTACGCAAACTTCTGAAGATTTTGTGCGATCATTTTGCGAGCAGCTGGAAATACTTGTAAAGCATGATTTTGTCACCCGTGCCCAAGGCAATTATCTGAAAGGCCTAAAGGAAACACTAGCTCCTGCAGAGGTAATTGTTATTGAGATTTTCCGAAAACTACGCTATGGTTACACAGGATGAGGTACAGTCCCATCACTGGAACAAACTGCAGGTGACAATCCATCCGTTTGTGGCTTATTGGCGAAACAACGCAGGGGACCTCAAACATTTTTCTTACTCTGCCATTTCCGACTGTCTGACGCATGATACTGTGGCTGTCCACCTGTTTCAAGGAAAACTCATTGAGCGCCTGGAAGCAGAATTAGGCCAGCGCCCCAAGAAGATATTTTATTTTTCAGATGGGGCTGCCTCGCAATACAAAAATTGTAAGAATTTCCTAAATTTAGCAGAGCATTCCGTCCACTTTGGAATAGACGCCGAGTGGCATTTCTTCGCAACCGCTCACGGAAAGGGACCGTGTGATGGCATTGGTGGGACGTTGAAAAGGTTAGCTAAAAAGGGAAGTCTGCAAGGAACTCTGATTGAGATCCCGGACCAGTTTTATCAGTTTGTAAAAAACCATGCCACCGGCACGTGCGTGGAGTATTTTCCCAAAACCGAGTGGGTCAAAGAAACCAAAGCGTTGAATGACAGATTCGCAGCTGCTCGCACAATACCGGGAACAAGGAATGTCCATCGTGTTACTCCGTCTCCACGTAATGGTATGGTGGTTGTGAGATGGTTTTCCGGCAGCGAGACGGGCCGTGAGGTACGTGTGGCGAAAAAGGCTGGTTGTTCTTCGTGAATATACGGTACTGCTGTTCAACTTATTTTATGGTCGCGGATATTTGCATATCAGAAACATTTACTTGCTCTCCCGTTAAAATGTTAGTACGAAACGCACGCGAGCTGAAACAATATATGCAGGCTATAAAAACCCAGGAAACATATTTTTGTGCGAATGAATTTTGCCAAAATAAAGATAGAAATATAATTTTGTTACAATCCTATTTTCCTCGTCAGGCCGCGTTGATTGATGTATCACATGACTTAGCTAGCTGAACATTTGATCCTGACCCCAGTTGACATCCAGGTCACCCTAAACCGAGATCAAGTGATGACCTAGCTTGATCATATTATACATCATGATTAACCAGAGGATCTCGATGGCATTAAAATTATTTATCTATCTTGATTCTATATAAAGTTATTGACGAAAGTGTGACATGACCTCATAGTGACCTCACGTGACCTTGCAGAGGACACTTGTTCAAAATAAAACTTGGCTCGTTTGGAGTAGCCTAACCTAAAACTAGGTAATATAGCCTGTACGAGCCAAATTCAGCGTTTTTTGTTCATGAAAATATTTGTGTTTCCATGTTGGCTTGTAATGGAGAGGTCACTGCCAGGTCATGTGAGGTCAGGTCAACTTTAAAATATGGAAAATAGTTCAGCTTGCCATCGATGATTTGCCCACCAAATTTGACGATAATCGGACCAAGGAAACCAGAGGTATCATCGATGATATGGTAAATAGCATCGGGGCATGCTTTGATTTGGTCCTATGACAATACCTACTCAAAGGCCGATATCTCAAAAAATTTTAGAGTCTCCGCCTTTCTTTTTTGCACGTTCTTAGATAATATCAGGACCATTAATTCAGCCACGTTTAGTCGAATTAGGGGCAGGCAAACATATAGACAAATGCATTTTTATACTTTGACCTCGTTAGGTCAAGGGTCACGGAGAGGTCACGTGCAACCTTTGCCATATTTCTGAATGGCCAAGGGTTTCTGCGCACCTTAACACCAATCTCGTTCCGCTAAGTTAATCAACATCTAATATATATGCATTTGATTGTTGTCAAGTCGGTAAAAATAGGCCCCTAAATTAACTTTAAATTTAACCCCCCCCAGACCCCCCGGTTGGTTTTTTTGGTTTTTTGTTTTTTTTCTTTGGCTTTAAGGTTTTTTTATTTTTTAAAAAAAAGGGGGGGGGGGGTTTTAAAATGGCTTTTTTTTTTGGGTTTTGACGTGGAATGCCCCATAAGCAACCTGGCATATGAGGAAAAATTGAAGAAATTGAATATGTTTTCACTTAGAGAGGCTGAGAGAAGATGTCATCGAGGTCTTTAAATTTGTCCATGGTCTGGAGAGGGGATATCTTAGGGAAATGTTTGAATTGAACAGAAATGATGCAATTAGAGGTCATAAATTCAAAATTAAAGTTAACCACAGCAGAACAAGGTTAAGGCAGACTTTCTTCACCAACAGGGTAGTAGAACACTGGAACCAGCTGCCAGAAAACATTGTCAGTAGCAGCACAATGAACATCTTTTAAAACAGCATAGACAATCATTATAAGAATAGAGGGCTCGCTTTTCAGTATTACAGGGAGGGCTGATTGACAGATTTGGTTGACAACTGGTTCAGTGTACAGAGTGCAACCAAGAAGGGCTCTTGTGGCTCATAGTTGCACTAATCTTTTATGTCTTTATGTCTTTATGTCTTACATGTGTGTGCAACTGACGTTTCCAGCCTTCGCCCCAGCTGACGATTCCAAACTAAGTATCCTAGAGAGACGAAGCAACAGCCAGTGCATCACTTGCCACCATACCTCACGATTAGCATAGTTAACCAGGGAAGTCATCGGTTGCATCACTAGGGTCCAATCAAAAGTTGAATGTGGGCTCAAAATGTGAATTTACCGTAAATTGTTCGATTTTTGAAATATTTTTTAATTGGAATATGTGTAATATGCCGCCACGATAGCGAAGTTGGTTGGAGCGCTGGTCTGGTATCCTCTGTCCTGGCAACATAGGGTTCGAGTCGTTTCGCGCGCTCGCATTTAGCCTCCGGCTGGGAGGCTCAGTTGGCAGCTGGCCCGATAAGGCCGGGGACGAGCTACCGGGCGGCCGTGTCGGTGCATTGACGGCACGTTAAACTTTCTGTCAAAATTCTGCCGTTGAGCTGGATTCATAGATCGGTTGGTGGGGCCAGGGTTCACGCAACAAGCTCTGCTTAGCAATGTCAACCTGATTCATACCGCCACCCCATCAAAGAACTCGGATTAATTTTTTTTAATAATCAGAACGAATTGGTACATAAATGAATCTGTAAGTCCCGAGAGCGCCAAATGGTACGCTAAAACCTATATTGAAGGTAGCAGGTCAGGTCAAATGACCCCGAATTTAGACATTTTCTAAACGTCCGAAGTTTGGCAATTTTCACTTCTGGGTAAAAATGGACGTTAATGTGCCCTCCAAGAACCCATGTTACTCTTTGTTACTTTAAAGTGTAGGAAGAGGTAATCTTTAGCCATACAAGATCACTAAACTTAACGATATCACGGATCTATTTCCACACGCCAATCTAGGTGTCAAGCAGCATAAAGTGCCAAGCCTAGTCGATGATTCGAGGGTGAGCACACCTCACTGCACATATAAAATATCGTGTTTTCGCCAGCGTAGAACTCCTGCTGCCAGCCAAGTGGTAAACATGCCATACAACCGACAACTTTCGTGGACATAGCTTGTGATTTGTGTAACACTATGCCATGCACATTACTTGATGTCAGAAGCCATGCCACTTTTCACTAACGGAACAAATCACATTACAAGCACGATGTGCTGATTGGGCAAGCACATCCAGCAATTATGTACAGTCTGTCTGGCGTTAGTGGTTTACGTCGTTCGTAGTGAGTCTATCGATGAGCTGATTCTTTCATCTCACGCTCCCTTTGAACTGGGGGTATTTGCATCGGTGACGCTTGCCGGTCCGCAGGAGCCATTGCAGCTAGTGTTCGTCCTCGGCGACCATCACATTCAACTGTTCAATTAACGCAACACCACGCATGGCGTTGTCGCGAACATTTCTGAACTTCATTTGACAATTTATGTTGCTTATTGTATCCATTGTACTCGTGCCATTTCCTGCAATAAGGTTAATTGAACAAATCGTGGCTGACGTCAAGAGTGACAAAAGTGAACCACGACTGGACATCGATAAGATCTCCTAATCGATTGGTTTCATCTACGAACACAGTGCTAGCCATTTCGAATTCTTATGGCACTGGGATTGTCTTCAAACACTGCGATATGACATTTTTCGCCAGTTTCGTCACTTCGAGGTACACAGTGAAAAAACCGGTCAGCTCTGATTTCAAATGCCACGGATGGTGCCCATGGCACGGTAATCTACTTTCCGTCAAGGAATCCACTTTTGAGGTACCGTGAAAAAACCTGTCAGCTCTGGTTTTAAATGGTGGTGCCTCATGGCACGAATAATGGAATCAACCATCTCTTGGTCGGTGCCTTTGTACTTCCGAAACACATGGAGCAATTCCAAATCATGGTGAGATGCGGCTGCCGCAGTGGGTGCTGTCAGCTAAGCTGGAATGTGCATCAAAGACAGGAACCGAGCCATTCTGTCTGAGTTTTTCCGTGACATCGGAAGCAATATAAAACTGATCTGAGAATATTCATGATTCATTTTCACGAAGTACCCATTGCCATTCAACCCGCACGATGTACGGCATATGAACGAATCCAATGAATACCTCGAGGCGGAAATAGTTCAGGAGTATGAGCACACGCTCTGCGACTTCTTGATAATCTCGCCGTGAAAATAGATATTTGAAGGATGTGTCACTACGCATTTCCATATCTTCATACAGATTTCGCTACTAGTGTACTTTTTGGCGGATTTTTTTTTCCAGTGGTGCACATAGATTTACTCTGCTTTGCTTCGAAATGTTTGAAAAATGGTTCGTGGAATACACTTCATTTTCCAAAAAAGAGTTTAGGCCACTTCTCTAACAATTAAAAAAAAACATGATGTCTACACGCAGATGAGAATAACAGTCGACTAAGAAGCAGTTGAAGTCATGGCTCTTTTACACGACTAGTGTTGCTCACCGTGGCATCAAAGCAGAAGCCTAGAATACAACTTCAACATTGTCGTCTGTGACAGCGGTGAGTCTGGCCTGTGCCTGGGCGTCACCGGAGTTGTCTAACAGTGAGCAGTTTCGGCCAATGTCTGGCCTGACCTGACCCGGTCGACACCGTTGTTCGTGTCATCTATGACATTCAAAACCACACCTTGAACATTATTATCTCTCTCTACCGCTAAAAAATAGTTCTCTTGACGAGAATAACCATTTCCCAGTGCTTGAGAACGATCCCAGTGCCATAAGAATTATTAGGGATTACCTCAGTGTTCGCAGATGAAACAAATTAATTAGAGGATCTTATCGACGACCAGCTGTGGTTCGCTTTCGTCACCTTTGACGTACGCCACCATTGGTTCAATGCACATTGGTTTCGGGTACTGGCACGATATCGATTCACATAGTAAGCCACATAAAATCGTAGATGAAGCAAACGCAGTTCCTGACGACGCCGTACGAGGTGTCACTTTAGCTGAATAATTCGCACGGTCACGGAGAGCGAACACCATTTGCCATGGCTCCAACAAGTTGTCGACAGTCACAGACTTCAGTCACTCCGAGTTAAGAAAAAGCATTCCCTTCAGGTGGAACAGTCAGCTTCGCGATAGCCCGATTACGATAGACGCAACCCATTAACGTCGGATATACCGGCTTTAATGACATTAACCATTAGCGGCACACAATTGCTGAATGTGTTTGCCCAATTAGCACATCGTGTTTATGATGGGATCCGTTCCATTAATGAAAGACGAAGCGGTGTCTCCGACACTGAACGATGTTTATGTGACATGGTGTGGTTCAAAGCGCAAAATATATCGACGAAGTTGCCAACTGTATGGGTATGTTTATCATTTGACTGGCAGCGCGAGCTCCACCGCCGGCGAAAACACGATATTTTCTCTGACAAGTGAGGTGGGCTCACGCTTGGATCATCGATTAGGGTTGGGCATTTCCGGCTGCTGGACAATTAGATAGATGTGCGGATATAGGTCAGTGACCTCATCAAAGTCAATGACCTTGGATGATTTACGATGGCCTCTTTTTACACTTACATCGCCCGGCGGATCGGTTGACCTCATGTGACTCTGAACGCATTGACCTATAGTCGTAAGATATGCATTCCAGAGATTTCACTAAAGCCCTAATCTTTCTTCCAAATTTGATGTTCCTAACTTCACTAGTTTCCAAAATGAAGTGATGGCTCTGTCCACCTCCGGTAAGTATCATATGAAATTCCCTCCTTTGCGATAGTTAAGTGACATTGATGTTTGCTACACTAACTGTTTCTTTGCATTTACTTTAACTTCCCTTGTATTTGAAAGCTGGTCTAGTCTTCTGAAAACAATATCCAACACGGTTACACAGTAATCAGTCTTCTGTTGCGCAAATAAGCTACGCACCCGTCCAGTCGGTGTCGCAGTCCTGCAACTGAGCTCGCTCAGACACAGTAACATTCCACCCGTCCAGTCCGTGTCGCAGTCCTGCAACTGAGCTCGCTCAGACACAGTAACATTCCACCCGTCCAGTCCGTGTCGCAGTCCTGTAACTGAGCCAAAAGTACATTCGACCAGTCGTGTCGCAGTGCAACCTCATAAACAGTAAATTCCCCCGCAGTCGTGTGCAGTCCTGTAACTGAGGTCGCTCAGACACAGTAACATTCCTATCGACCAGTCCGTGTCGTAGTCCTGCAACTGAGCTCACTCAGACACAGTAACATTCCGCCCGACCAGTCCGTGTCGCAGTCCTGCAATTGAGCCCGGACAGAACTACGTCCAAAACTGAAGGAGTGTGGCATAATGTGTATCGAGATCGCGCGCTCTCATCCACAGGTCGCTTTTAACCTCGAACTCCTATTTATGTTTATGCTGACTGCCACATCTTAGCCACACAGGCGCATACACTTAGCAGGAACAGAGTACCGCATGCATAGTGCTGATAATGAGCGAGTACAGGATCCACTGACATCGCTTAGTATGGCCCTTTGTATTCTTCATTTTGACGTGAGCAGCTTCTGCACCGTTCTTGTTTGGAGAGCTCTCGTGAACACAATTAGAGACGATTCACTTTTAATTTTATCTTCAATCAAAAGCTTTCTTCATATACCCGAATACGAAGAAATGCTAGGATAAGCCGGCCTAAAATAGTAGCATATCGACATCGATTTCAATGCTAAATGAATGCCAATATCCATGCTAGTGCTGTACCAATATTGACAAAACTTGCACCGAGATTGCTTGACTGCTGTTCACACATACATCACTGTGCGGCTGGCCCAAAACCGGTCAACAGAGGTGAACCTATGCAAACAGAACACCTTTGCCACTTTCGCTTCATGCATGATGTTAATCTGCACGTTATACTCATATGTATCATATATTATAGGTAAATCGACCGAAATCAAGCGAGAGAAATGTCCCTGGATTTCATGTTTGGTATTGTGCTGTTACTCAACATCTACGGTACCATTTCTTTACATCGTTTTGCATCGCTGTCCACTTGGGTAGTCGAAAATGGGACGTTAATGTTGACCTACGTTTATGGCATCTGAATTTACTCCCATCACCTAAATTGATGTTCCCAAAGAATACCTCAACCGGAACTTCTTGACGGCTCTACACACCTACTTCATCAGCATGCCGATGGCGAAGGCTTCCCTTGTCGGCGGCCTTGCAAAGCAGCCCTGCAAGCTTTTCGCTGTCGTGCTTTCCGTAAGTACGTTCCTGCTTGCCAGTCAACGCCGAGTTTTTAGCCACGGCACCCAGAGCACTGGTCCAGAGACACGAGGCGAGATCGCACCCTCAAGGCCCGTCATCCGACCGAAGGACATGTCTGCAGGTATGGCCATTACCCGCGGACTGTGAACGCCGCAGGCATTCACATCACCCGCAGACTGTGAACATGGTCGATCAGCGCAGGCTGCGCGCAATGTCGAGCGCATGTGCCAGTTTCTGCCCATTCAGGATCAGGCTCGATCCAAGAGCCTCCCGCACCCTCAGCGGGTAGTACTCTCACTACTCACTCTGAATAGGCAACAGTATCACTCCCACACTCTCAGCGAGCAGCACTCTCACTCCAGCACCCTCAGCGGGCAGCACTCTCACTCAGGCACTCGTAGCCGGCAACACTGTCACTCCCAAACACTCAGTGCGCTCCTGGATCAACCGTGCCGCCTGTTCGTTGTTTTCTGAAGTTTAATGTTTAGTTTATGTACGTATAATTTGGTATGCTGCATATTATGGTTATAGTGATGCAGGCGTGCTGACACTCCACAAAGGGACACATGCACGTCATCTGAATCATTCTTACAAGTTCGGCTACTCATGTAAATCCTCTACATTCTGCTGTCTATCTAGGCAGCCATCACATTCTACTGTAATGGTCATCGAAATCCAACCTTGACATTTGACTGCAATCCACTGTAGTACTTCGTCCACATCTCACATCTCAGTGCCTTTGCCATGCCCTGGAATTATTCCACGTACTTCGCATAATGCTTTTCTTCCTCGGAGCCACATGGCACATTTAACGATGACTCACATTTATTCTACTTCTCCCTTCCTCACCGTCTTTCTGAAAACCGAATGATGTTCTTTTTTCCGTGCTCGCAATCCACTTCACCGTCCAACTATGTTCCACTGCGTGGCGTCGCGCGGCAGATGATGGCAGCCAGGTGTGTACATCCGAAGCAGCAGTAGCTGCAGCATCTTCTCGTCCCTGCGCCTTCGCTCGGTGGAAGTTCACCGCCCTGGGCACGCCAACCACCGACGGACACCGACAGGCTTTCTCCCGACCGGGCAAGGTCTGACCTCGGCGGCACGCGGTCTTCCTCGGGCAGGGAGTCGGCGGCGTCGGCCCACTTCCAGGCTACGCGACTGGCCGCCGGCTCCGCGCGGGACCGCCGCCCTCACTACTCGGCCCGCCATTGCGTCACTCCTGGTCGCGCTCTGACGTCACCAGCGCCGTTATAAGGTAGGTGGTCAATCGTAGCCGGCTCATTTAGCATACACTGTCGGTCGGATTCGTGTGTGTGCTCGCCCAGCTCAGGTGAGCCAGTCGCCGGCGCGATGCAGTGCGCTTCGGAGGAGCCTGGCGAGATCTGCGTCGGTGGGCGCCTTGTCGGTGGCACCATCGGGACCCCGACTGAGCTGCCAGTGTCACGATCAAGAGCGCAGCCTCCCGACTCAAGTTGTCGGCGTCCGCGCACGCGGCCGGGAATAGTCTGGCGTGTGTTCGGAGGAGGGGGAGGGGCGGGTGCGGTCGCGAGCGGTGTCCACCTACCGGGAATAGTCTGGCGTGTGTTCGGAGGAGGGGGTGCGGTCGCGAGCGGCGTCCACCTACCGGGAATAGTCTGGCGTTGTTCGGGGGGGGGTGCGGTCGCGAACGGCGTCCACCTACCGGGGCGGTGCCGCGTGCCGAGCGTCCGCCTGTGAGGGGGTCACTGACGCGCCCGTACCGTGTTGCAGGTCAATACCGTCTCGACGTCACCATGAAGCTGCTCCTGCGCATCGCTATCATTGCGGCCGCCGCGGCGCTGGCCGCTGCCGAGCCCGAGGACGACGCGCGCTTCGCGTTCGTCAACGTCGACAACGACGGCATCCGGCTGACAGCCAACAGCACCAGCATCGCGTATGGCGTGGTGGGCGTGCTGGTGGTGGTCGTGCTGGTGCTGCTGCTGATCCCGCTGCTGTCCAGCTTCCTTGGCGGCGGCGGGGAGACTGGCCTCTCGGCCCCCGGGGGATACGACACCGGCTACAGCAGCTACAAGAGGTACAGCAGCTGCCCGAGCACCAGCGATTCATGCGCCGCTTGTCGAATGGTTGAGACCGGTGGACGACCCACCCAGACCCTCAGTTTCGTGAAGGAGTTGTGACAATCAGCGCGTCACGGTCACTATGGATACGCTGTTTTCAAGGGTGACTCCGTAATCCATAGGAAGTAGTATGACACATGGCATCGATGTGCTTCGTGTAGTCCGTGCGCAGTAGCTAGCTAGTAGTAGAAAATTAAACCGTACTCTAAATCGATTCCCAGTAGAAAGTTGAAAGAATAGCAATTACTTCTCAAATGCGAAATGTTCCGTCGGAAAAATACATCATTCGACATGCTGCGACGGTAGCTACCCTAGCGTTCGTGTTGGCTGGCAACCGTTCTCAGCCGACCATGACGAAACAACTTCCTCACATGATGATAACCCTTGGTTCTGTTTGCTTCACAGGTCCTTGGAATCTGCGATGCCGATCATAAGTCACCTGCAAGCTGCGTGGCAGAAGTACCAATAGCCTCGTCGCCGCACCGGCAGCTTCCTTCTTGTGGCATACTCCAGCAGGGGTCCGACTTGGGCCGCCACGTCGGCAGTGAGCAACACGCTGTGCTGACCCCAGGCTGACCTTCTCGTCTGTATGTTGTACTGGGATGGTGCGCCAGTCATTCAGCTACTCCGGTGGCGGAATCGCGAGATCCGCAGGTCCCGGAGCGGCCGGCCAGGCTCTGTCCAGGCCTCATGCCTGTCGTGTGGCCGACTTGCGAGCTGCTCGTGGACAAGTTTTACGCTCAGGATTTTGCTCAGGGATGAGGGCGGGTCTCAACCGGAGACAGTCATATTTGTTATTCGTGTGTTCGTGCGTGCACGTGCTTGTATGTATGCTAGTACGTTAACTTGTGTGATTATTTGCGTATGCGAATGCTTTGAAGCTGGCCTAGTGTATTTATGGGTGCGTTTTTGAGAAGTTTGTGCAATTTATGCTGTTGTTGCTGTTGTTGTTTTTGTGATCAGTTAGCTGTTTGGCTCTGCCAGTTCATGCGTGATTAAGAGCTGGGTGCGTTTTACAAACTGTTCTCCGGTATGTCATAGCTGATAATCAAAAACACCGCGTATTCGGAGTACTTTTTGTAGGCTGAGGGAGTGTTTGTTGTGGTGATGTTGTTGCTACAATATCCGCGTGCGGTCACATATCTGGTGCAGTGCTACTGTTTCGGGTTCATATGGAGCTTCATAAATCGGCAAGCGAACACCAGGGGTTCTTTTTCTTTTTGCCCCAGTATTTCGACCATATACGACAATCTAAATGCGCTATCATGTATCTCAGTCTTTCCAATGGAGGCTTTTATACTCGCTAGCTCCATATTTAGCCTCCATAGCTGCCGTCCTGGAACGGAATCCTATCACCTGAATTGAGTAATTAACTGCTTTGTTCGCAAAACTAATATTACTGAAATAAATTTTACTTGTGAAGAGAACAGTCGTGCTAGTTACGTGGCATTGTCTGACATGACATTGTCTGACTTGCCAGCAATGGCCAACTTAAATCACGGACATTCTACTGTATTACAGACGAATATATGACTACATGTCACAGAAATATATGAATATACGAACTATGACTACAATAATTTAGCAAGTGTGCCATTGCTCCTCAAGGGAAAGAAAAGCGCAGATGCCTTCCGAACCTTCTGTATAAGCATTGCACAATTATGGCAGTACATTTTTTTTTTTGGGGGGGGAGGACAGTTAATATAAATGAATCCATAGGATGCAATTGTGAAGCCGAGTTAAAACTAAATCGACTGGCTTACCACCAGCAGGACAAAGTGAAATATGCCACCGAAGGAAGCTTTCAGTTACCTTTATCTTACTTAAATGAGGTATCAGCTACCAACCTAAACAAACACCATTAGTCACCATGTGTTTCTTTTAATTTCACATCCTTTAATATATTCCAATTCACAAGGAATACTCTGAAAATACAAAATAAATGAAATTACAAGTCAACAGAAATTCATCGCCGAATCATGCACAGTGAATCTGAAACCTCATAATATCCAAGGGCTATTTCCTTTAAGGAAGGACAAGAATCAGGAGTCAGCAACAATTATGGTTGCTATGGTTTCATAGACGATATAAAATAAACTGACACCTCATCCTCGCTATATTGGCATACAATCGAATAATATGCAAACGAATGTGTTCACCTACTTCATATTAATTTTGTGGCACGTGAGCATATGTTTTCATTGTATTCCGAATGTTAATCTCGATGCAAGCATCATTATTATATTATGAAACAATTTGGGAAAAGCGAAACAACAGTAGCCTGCACCGGCGGCTTCGCGTGATCGGTGGAAACTAGGAGCCAACCTGGACCGGCGGCAGTGTATTCACCTCTGAATGAGCTGATTGTCGCGCCACTGCACTGGCAGCGGCAGTCGTGTGGCGGTCGGGCGTGCCTGGTGCCACGCACGTGCCTGGTGCCACGCACGTGCCTGGTGCCACGCACGTGCCTGGTGCCACGCACGCCCGATCAGTGGAGCAGAGGGTCGCCGGGCGTGCCTGGTGCCACGCACGCACGCCCAGTGGAGCAGAGGGTCGCCGGGCGTGCCTGGTGCCACGCACGCCCGGCCAGTGGAGCAGAGGGTCGCCGGGCGTGCCTGGTGCCACGCACGCCCGGCCAGTGGAGCAGAGGGTCGCCGGGCGTGCCTGGTGCCACGCACGCCCGGCCAGTGGCACAAACGGTCGCCGCACGTGCCGGGCCCAGACTGGAACCACGGTGGCTCCTGCGTGCAGGCGGTGAGTGGCAGAACAGCGGGGCTTCTGGCTACCGCCGGGCAGCTACTGTGCCCCGGAAAATCGACACCGGCGACGTTCCCACGTGTGCGAACATGCAGGTAGGGGCGGCCATAGCATGTTGTGCTGGTAGTCATCGTCTGTGAATGGCCTCAGAGCGGACAAGCGCCGCATGTGGAGGGTTAGGCATGGAACTCGTGTTCTGGCGTAGGTACATTCAAGTATTGAGGGAGAAAGTTTTTTTTTTTTAATCCATGCTACCCGAGAATTTCCTCACCACCGTACCGAAACATTAATGACGCAGTTTTATGTGATAGAAAGTAAATATTTTGGTCACAAGTAGTTGTTCAATGCGTGGTGAAACAGAGCTCATGAATGTCACAGTAAACAGTTAAAGTAGGTTGAAAAGGAATTGAAGTATACGGTATGCTATTTTACTCTCACACGATGGTCGAGCAAGCCTGTCGAGCAACTAACCTTTCTCTTTGTCTTGCTTGCGGGAGATGTCCTGGCGATAGGTAGATGTAACAAACACCATAATTGGCATATGCTGTCGATGTCCCTCTAGACCTGACCATGCGGCAACCCGAGTTCTTTGGAAGGTGTGCGGCTCAGGAACACCGAGTAGTAATTGTCCACAATGTGACGTTCAGATGTCCTGCATGACTCGATGCAAGCGGATGGAGGCAAAAAGAAGAAAGAGCGCATGAGGACAGCGAGATGCAACGGCATCGCCACCAGCATCACCTGGAGATGCAACGGCATCGCCACCAGCATCACCTGGAGATGCAACGGCATCGCCACCAGCATCACCTGGAGATGCAACGGCATCGCCACCAGCATCACCTGGAAACGCTGAAAGATGAAATATCTAGATATTTATAATAAAACAAGCTAGCACACTTTAAGATATCAAGGAGTCTACAAAAGTGTAGTGCATCCGCTTCGTTTCTGTGGCCGATGTCTAAACATGCACACATGTTTCACAATTTGCAACTAACCCATCCTCGTCTCATTGCAACAGTCGCCAGTGTTCGCCGTTTGCCATATAAATGAGGCCAGATAATGTATAATACAACGAAGAATGGCTCTTAGATGCTCCTGGGTTTTAGACCTTGCGTGAGACGAAATGTACGACCCTCAATATACCAGGAGGTGCTGGGTTTACTCAACATCAAAAGTAGCGTTAGGGATCATGCTATATTACTCAACGTTTCGGCCAGGGGCCATCATCAGGACACTCCTGATGATGGCCCCTGGCCGAAACGTTGAGTAATATAGCATGATCCCAGATAATGTAAACAAACAATGGCGAGGCAAAGTGCACCATGCACAGAGCGCACACAAGCTCGCAACGAAGCGCGGGCTCGCACTCCTTGTTGACAAAATGGACACCTGCGCACACAGAAGAACGCCAGGAAGCGAAGACCCACGTGCAGCAATGGAACATCGAAGTAGGCGCCACTTATGGCGATGTGGCGACCGTGTGAGAACATTAGCTGTCATTGTCGTTGTTCAACCTGGTTCAGAACCTTTCGCTGAAAAACAACCTGATGCGGCCTGGCTAGTTAACCTAAGTCAACCTTTAGCAGTGCATTTTACTGGACCATTTATACCTGCTGTACCTTTCCCAGTGGCTATTTGTTTGTTCCTACATCGATTCCCAGCTTTTACCGATATTTCCTCTACACAAGCAATCTAATCTAACCTAATATCCAAGATATAATCGAACATTTAAATATTTAATATCCGTTAAGCGGTTTGACACGCGACTCGATCATCTTCGTCTCGTCATAATCATAATCAGGTGTGGGCCAGGCCCTTACTCGTCGATCACCATTAGTCGATAAGCACCGGCAGCTTGGATGCCTGCGTTCTACTTCTGTTACTTCTGTCAGTGCTGTGTTGCTCGTGCGGAAACATTCATATTTTTGTGGAGTACAATAATCACCACATAGTAAAGGACTCGATAAACGAATGTATTTCTCCTCGCGATGCTGTTGGTCCCCTATCGTACTATTCTTTTTTGTTGCAGTCATCTGTTACCTCTCGACTGATTATGTAGTTGGCCGAATCGTCCGCAACAGAAACCATGTGACACCCTTCACGGTAATGTCGATTGCGACACAACATAGCACGAACTCCCTCCCATCTATTCCACAACGTCGAGGTCGTGTCATCGACTTGTCCAGTACAGGGTGCCCGGGCCATTGCTGACGCTGTTGTCATGGTGATCACGCCTGGCCACCCTGTGCGGCCGGTACGTAGTGTCAGCACGCGGCTGACCGAATGCCAGTGAGCTCCGACCGTAGCTCGGGCAGCAGGTGAGTGGGGGGACGTTCAGCTAGAGTTTAACGAGGGAACCTTTGGCGACCGTTCTTTGAGGTGTACTATTCGTAACTAATCTCACATAGTATTAATTTGAAGCACATGAAAGCTGTGAGATATATGAGCTATTATGTGGTGTATTCCTTCACATGAATTTGACTATGCCTTCTTGCACCTTTCTGCCATGTGTGCATGTGTGTGAAGTAACATGCAAGTTACGCTTATTGTCACACAACATCCCAAAATTCGCATGGCACTGAATGATGGGGTCTAGGCATTCTTGGCACTGCTGAGGTATCACAAATGTAGCTGGAGACACACTCTGGATGATATTTCTTACCATAGCGAAAATACTCCTCCCAGGCAACGCCATAGGCTTATGCTGGAAAAGCTGTCTATATGTACTAGATAACCACGCAAAGCTTAATGTGCAATTTCCGAAACTAAGGTGATGTTTGAAGAAGATATCTTGCTAATGCTAAGGCTCAACCCCCTGACGGATATTGGTGTTATGAACCAACCAATAATTGTGCCAACGGTAAACGTCTGATATTGTTCTTGCCAAGTTTGTCGCATCAAACAACCCGGAAACATCCCGGTATGAGCATACAGCGCTGTGTTGGGTTGTAACGTTTTTTTTCTTTGGGTTGTAGAGGCAAGAAAACCATCACACAGATGCAATTAAATCGAAGCCTGTCACATAAATTTTGCTCCTTTTTTTTAGCAGAGATGAAGGGCCCTGTAAAATCCTGTCGTCCTTTAGGATGAGTTTAGAGGTCTCGCACCTGGCTAAGCTAGTGCTAAAAGGATGTTTTTGGTTTGTTCGTTCCTCTGTTTGGTGTCAGAGGTTTAAACGAGTACGACAAAAAGAGTAGTAGGATGTCGAAATTTGCCATATAGCTGATGTAATTTGAATTACTTTTACAGTCCTCGAAACTCAATTTTGAGCCAATAGCTTTATACGACTGCAATACCTTCTTAGTTTGCTTTGATATGCTTAATTTAGTAATACATATATTCTGGAATCCTTAAAATACGTACATTATAAACTGGCAGTGCACAACAGACCACATATAATCAGGTAATCCCATTAACTGGAATTGTGCTGTGAGATGTTTGTGTATCACGACCCCTTGTGGTGAGCATATGTATGACACTTATCAATGAGATGCTGTTAGAAGCAAGGCATGAATACTTCACAAGCAAGCATCGAGATACACGATACTCTTACTTATTCGGGAATGATGTGGATTCAGTGTTCAGGAAGTTGTATACCCCACCCTATTTCACCAATAATTTATTATTGGGCTAAGCCAGTGGCATCGTTGCAGAGGATTATACAGCCATCCGTACTGATGAAGTAAAGCGGCAGGTGATAATTTCAGGCCACAACCAACACCGACCATGTCTTAATATTCTTAATAGTGTACAATTTAGGGTGTGTCGCCTGAACGGTTTTTCTTATGCTTAGTGAAATTATCGTGCAGATCACCTTAAAAAAACCGTGGTCGAAACCAAATCGAAATCAAACAAGAAACACAATATGCGACAGGCCGATAAAGAAACAAATTTGCCGGGCGCCCGGCGTTGAAGTCTCCAGTGATGGCGCTCCGTTGCGATTGGCATCTAACACCACGCGTCGGCCGCCGTCGGAGCGCCGCCGCGGCGCTGTGACGAAAAAGGCGGCAGTCGGTGCTGTGGATGACTTACGAATGGATTCTGGTAAGTCAAAAACAGATCAGGGGAGCCTGGATATATCTGATTGTAAAGATTAAACTTCACTGAAGGACTGATCGCTCCACTTACCTTTGTCTGTGCTCCACCTTTCACAGTGCTATGAATCATCATTCGAATAAATTGCGTACGCACTAACGACACAAAATAGCTTCACATGCCATACATCCCTGTTTTATTAGCCAATCCAAGTCTCCTGTTCCTTTTCGTTACTCAAGTTTCAAGGGAAACTGGGATTATCAGCAGTAGGGACAACCTATTAACGAGGGCGACACGAGCCGGCGGCGATCGTCGCATGGCGCGGGGGAGGGGCTGGGATGGGGAGGGAGACGGCCGGCGCACGGTGAGGGTAGAGAACACAAAGAGCGAGACAGGGCAGGGGAGGGGAGGGGGAGACAGGGGAGGGGAGGGCGGCGGAGACAATGCAGTCGGAGGCGGAGACCCGGCGGGACGGCCCGAAAAAGAGTGGTTTGGTATCTGCAAGTTGTGCCCACCGCCTGTGAAGTGTGATATTACCTGTGTCGGTGTGATCGGGGTAGGAGTTCGAACATGAAGACCCACGCTTCCACCAAAGGGCTTTTGTTTCCTTCTGAACTAAAAACAAACCGACTGCCCACGAGAATTGACGTTCTGAATTACTTGAGTAGAGACTCATGCGTTGCGAACAAAAGGTTGAAAGAGAGGCTAGCACCCCATATAAAGTTTGTCGCGGAAAGTGTGATGAAAATGTGGTGCTGCGAAGGAATACCAATTGTTGGGAGGGCCCGAGTCGAACATATGGTTCGAGAATGCCGCGATCGCTACTTGCGATACATGAAAACTGCTGGAAGGAAGTCGGCATCACCAGGTGTACGTCCGTCCGGTGATGAGTGGTTTGGAAAATTGTTTGATATAGCCCGCTGCAAATGTGCTGATATCGATAGCTGCAAATGTGCGATGGCCGACAAAGTGCCACGAATGGAGTTTCCCTTTGTACAAGACCAGAGAGGACCTCGCCAAATGCAAATCGGCACCGCAGATATCCGTGAAACCACTCGTCGACGCGTCATGGACGAAAGGAGGCGCCTGACCGCCGAGAGAGTCACATCACCACAACCGGGATCTTCTGGAATGGCCCAGCTAGATTCTAATTCAGACCAAGATTCCGCCACAGATTCATCATCGCTCACATCTGTAGTCAATGAGTCAGAGTATATGGTGAACAGTAACACAGACGAACTGCTAAATACGGCTCTAGCAGCAGATCGGTACGGAGTGTCTAATCGTGCGTGTGCTGCGATCATAAACGGTTTCCAAGTGGACATTGGTCGGATCACTTCTGACGATATGGACTGCATAGTGGATAGCAAAAAAGTATGGCGAGCAAGAGATCGGATTAGAAGAGAGGTAGTAGCCCAGAGCCATGAGGATCATGCAGGTCGTGTATCTGGTCTCTACTTCGACGGTAGAAAAGACGACACGCTTATGACAGCCAGTTCAAAGAAGACGGAATAGCACATTGTGGTTGTATCCGAGCCAGATAGTGCATATTTAGGACATTTTACCCCACAGACTGGGAAAGCGGGGGACATTTTTCAGGACCTGAACGCCGTGGCATATGAGTTTGGTGCGGATGTTTCTGTGCTTGGCTGTGACGGCACGAGATTTAATACTGGCCAAAAAGGTGGTGTTATCCGTTTGTTTGAGCTCGGACAAAAACGCCCCGTCCACTGGTTTGTGTGCCAACTTCATGCAAATGAACTTAATCTTCGTGCAGTATTTAGCCAGTTAGATGGAGTCACAACAGGACCTAAGTCGTTTAGTAGGCTGATTGGCCGGGCTGCTGCAGGCGCAGTAGAAACCTTGCCAGTGGTCGATTTTGAGCCAATCGATGGCGGAAATGTTTCAGAAATGACGCAGGAGATTCTTAGTGACCTAAGTTCAGATCAGGCTATTCTGTACAGTCTGGCGCGTAGTGTCCAGACAGTATCTCAGATAGAACTGCGAAAATGAAGATCGGTCCACTAAACCACTCCAGGTGGCTGACTCTGGCGGCGCGAATTCTCCGGCTCTACATATCAACCGAACAGCCATCAGACAGTCTGAGAATGCTAGCGGAGTTCATCGTGTGCCACTATACTCCCATGTGGTTCTGCATCAAGAAGAACTGGAAATGTTCTGACGGTCCTGGCAATGCGCTGCACAGCGTGCAACTTCTCAAAAGTTTGCGAACTGAGATAGCGGCCATGTTGCAGCCGGTAATACAGCGCAACAGCTACTGGTGTCACCCTGAGGCAGTACTGCTAGCAATGGCAGTGGGCCAAGATCAAGCCACACGGGAAAGGGCGGTCACTCAAATCCAGCAGTGTCGCAGAACTCAAGTCGATAATGATACTGACGAAGTGCGGAAGTTCAAGGTTCCAAAAGTGAATATGGGGGCAAACAGCATCATGGAGCTGATTGATTGGTGTAATGAGGCGATAACCGAGCCGCCCTTGACGCAACAACTGTCCAATGATGACTTACTAGACATCGTCGCGAGTCCTCTCGAAGTACCGCCTTACCCGTGCACAGTCAGACGGAGGAACGGATGGTGAAAGTGGTGACCGAGGCGTCTTTGAAGGTAATTGGTGAAGAGGCCCGCCACGGTTACATTGTGGCGAAGTTGAAACACAGGTCAGCAATGCCAGTGCTCAGCAGCAAAAAGGATTTCATGTCGGGTTTTCTGTCTAGCATGTAGACAAGTAGTACAGTTATAAAATGGTAGTTCGTACAAAAAATGTGGCCGCTCGTACAAAAGGTGACGTCGCTGTATGCCCGTCTCCTCCGGTTGTAGTGGAACGGAGCATGATGCCGATTTCGCCTCGTCTATTTGTCATAACAATAAGATATCAAGTGTCTCAGAATGATTGAATTGGTCTTCGATGTAAACAGACGAGGAATTTTGAAGATGTTCAAGCTTTCAAAAGTGAAAATATTAGCATTACACGCCGATAGATCTACTGATTGAAAATGGAACCAACAAGCGACGTAAAGTGAACCTTTCTTTCATGCGTCAGATATCCAGGCAACTTATTAAGCGACTGGTGCTTATCAAAAGCCTTTTACCCCACTAAACACTTTCATTGAGTTTTATTAATGAGCTTCATCGCCAGAATCCATTCAACAGTCATCCACAGCACCGACTGCCGCCTTTTTCGTCATAGCGCCGCGGCGGCGCTCCGACGGTGGCCGGACGCGTGGTGTTAGATGCCAATCGCAACGGAGCGCCATCACTGGAGACTTCAACGGCGGGCGCCCGGCAAATTTGTTTTTATCGGCCTGTCGCATATTTTGTTTAATGTTTGATTTCGATTTGGTTTTGACCACAGGTTTTTTTTAGGTGATCTGCACGATAATTTCACTAAGCAAAGTGCAATTTCCAAAAAAGGGTCCTTCGTGACACACCCTAGTGTACATGTCTAAATATCCAGCCTGTTCACCAGTGTTCACTGTAGTACAGGTATTGCAGCACAATTGTGTCGCAGTACAGTTTTCGAACGGAAGGTCCCTTCTCAGTTATCAGGGCTTAACCATAGGTAGGATTGCATTTTGCATGTTCACTCATGGCCTTGTCCCACGATTTATCTGTAATTATGAATTGAGATCCAAGAGGTGCGCATTTGAATAACTACTAGCCATTACCGATAGCTATTTTGTTTCCAACATTGTTTCTCGGCCGTTTGCTAATTGTTATTTCGCAGCCCAAGCATACATCAATTATCTTCTATCACTAAGGAAAACAGCCTGCGGCAGACATGTATCTTGATGTCTCCACTTTTGTCTTGCATTCATTCTCCTCCCTCCCCATCCTCTTCACCAGCCCGCCAACAAAAACCAAATTTTCTCAAGTAGGGAGATACCTTCTTCCCAAGCCGGTTAGTTTGTTAACTACATGGGGTCTAGAGCGCATCCACTGCATTGGTCATGTAGCGCCCACTTCCTAAGCCGAGGGGCCGCTGCTTCAGCAAGTAGGAAGATTCAGCCTCACACGAGCGGTTGACCACTGCTCAGGGCGATGGGCCGATACCGGCGCACCCCACAGAAGAGGAGCTTCGCCGAGCGGCTCCTGCGCTATCTGTGGTGTAACAGTGAGTGGGACTACATCGACTGGTGGGCCGAGCGTGACGAGAGGGAAGCGCGCCGCAGGAGTGAGCGGGAGCAGCCGTGGGCCGAGTGGGAGCTGCCGGCCGCACAGGACGACCGTGTCGCCTCAGCGCTGCACACATACAGGTGGGTGAGCGGTGCCAAATGGAGGCGGAAGGCGTGTGTTGCGGTGGGCTTGGACACGATCAGGGAAAGTGTTAGGTGGGCTGTGCCAAATGGAGGCGAAGGCGTGTGTTGCGGTGGGCTTGGACACGATCAGGGAAAGTGTTAGGTGGGCTGTGCCAAATGGAGGCGAAGGCGTGTGTTTGCGGTGGGCGTGGACGCGCTCGGTGAAAGCGGCTCATGCGAAGTGTGGGGCCTTTAGATTCACGATCGCCCCGATCGAGCTCTGATCTCCAGCGAAGATCTCATCTCTCGCACCGCATCATGTATTAACCCGCGCCGTCTCTCCGGTCAGATCCTCGCACCTCGTCTCGGGGGTGGGGGATAGTAACCACCTCTAAAATCCAAACTAAGCGTCGCACGAAAACGAAAGAGATGTCATCGGAAAGCGCTCGACGAGTATGGTTCGAATCGACCCCCAAAACAATTTCCCCCCAAAAGTGACGTCACCAGGGCGGCTAGATTTTCACGACTTTTCACGACTTGCATTGTGTTTTTGGCTCTGGGGAGGATATATGGAAACATTTTGGGGGATATATGGAAGAAACAAAATTGATTTGGAATTATAAAATGACAGCGAAATCGACCAGGGCCATACAATTTTTTGGCCCCCAAAAACAATTCTTTAAAAAAAAATATTTTTTGAAAATTAAAAAGTTTGAGTTTTCAGGTTTTCTTTAATTTTCCTTTTCCAATGGGTAGAGCAGACCGAGAAACGTTGTTGGAAGTCAATTTGCCCTAATAAAAAATGCTTGCTTTAGCCAGAATCTTCTATTTGAACTCCAATTGGCAAATATGCCAAATGTATATGTAGTTTAAAAAAATGAGAAAAAAGAGAAAAATTGCACTCGTACGTTTTGTTGCATCCCTAAAGATGAGCAAACGCCGAAAATTTCATTAAAATATCTGTATCCGTTACAGCTTGACGACTGGTTTAACATTTTTGGAGGTGACCTCACTTGACCTTGACTAACTCTTTGACCCTAGATGACCTCAGTTCAAACTTCTGAAACAGCATGCCAAATTGATATGGGAAAAGGTATGCCAAATTTGGGCGCGAAGCCACTCGCTGTTCGCCAAGTATCCGCGAAAAACCTGACGAGGAGGCGGTTGAAGAACCCCCTCCCCCATAACACACTTCAACCGAATCGTGCGCACTTGGGATGTTCGCTTGTCTATAAAGACATCGGTCGTTCCAAGAGGCAAGTGAAAAGCTGTTTGGAGGGACAAAATTATTGTTCCATAATAAAGAAAATGTGAGACCTGTTTTTATCACGAAGTTTTCAGTGTTAAATGAATTGGTGCTTTTAGAAGTATTTGCTGTGATGGTATTCGTGCTCTAAGATCGACATCAGATAAAATTGCAACATGTTCTTAGACACCAAGCCTAGGGGGTTGTCATCTTTGCCTTCTCTTAATTCGTCAGTGAAAGCCAGCAGGGTGAAAGCAAGTCTTTGTAGTCAGGACATTAAGTCAAAAGAATCGTACCACGGAATTCAACGCCAAAATACAAACAAAAACACGATATGAAAAAGCACAACACCGGAGCGGGACTTACTAAGCTGGTCCCGCGATGTGCATCCGCTAAGTCTTCAAATCACCCCTTTGACGTAAGTACAGTAGCTTAGAATATTCAGGTGGATAACAAATTCGAGGTCCAATTGGCGGTTGATGTAGGCAGCTCGTTGCTGTCATCCAGTGCTAACACGCGCACATCCGGGGGTAGATATCTGCCCCCTGCCGTTTTTCTTAATTTGCTGCCATACTAATCGAGTTAGCAAGGCCAAACCTCTCATGGCTGCTCATTAGTCCTTTCCGCATATCCTAATACATTTTGAATCCTGGGTCATCTTAGGTCAGGTCACCAGGTCAGGCGAAGTGACCCAACTACACTCCGAGTTATAGGTGGCATAACTTCCACAATAATTTGGCGATTGATTTAAAACTTATAATACGTCATGATCTCATCGGGGATCATAATATGCATATCGGTTTCTTTTCGTAGCATTGACCTGAGGTCAGGTCGCGGCCGTGGTTTCCCCATTATAGGACTATGGTAAAATATACAAATGTTTTCTGGTTGCATATATGCCCTCGGAATGATCTCACAACGGTTGTGGCGTGTAGTTGAAAGCTATGCTCAATGTTACCGCTAACATTTCTGGTCAGTGACCTCACCAAGTCATCTGAGGTCACCTGAGATCACTACACATTTCTGCGCATTATATCGCACTGAATTTAGCTAGAAGGCTGAAATTACCGTCATTGTGCTTATATCGCCACGACGTGTTGATTGATGCATTACGTGCTCTCCCTAGGCTAACTCATAACGTTGACCTGAGGTCATAGTTTCGATGGAGCTGACCTTAAATCCTATTGTCGATAGCACATTTCAAGGACTGTAAATGGCGTTTGCCGTTTGTTTCTATCTGTTACAGGTCCTTAGACATGTGTCAATATCTGAGAGTCCTACCCGATCTGGTCGAATTTGACCTATGATGACCGAGCGACCTGAAATATTGACCTGAGCGAAAAATTACCAACATATTTTCGGTAGAGCCGGTGACCAGTTATCCAACGCCGTTTTCCGTTCGTTGCTAGCTAGCATAATTATAGAAATCTTAGGGGGCAGATATCTGGCCCCTCCCGGACATGCGAAGTTGGCGCGGACCGCCGGACGTGCGAGTGCTAAGCTCCTGCGGTAAATTCGCACTTTCGACAAATTTGGTACCTTCATTCAAACCCAATTGCCAACCCTGTTTACGGGAGGAGGCGCGACGTACCCCGCCGTGTTGTTTTTGTATGTAACTCATGAATGTTATACTCGGTTATTCTGCGATAGTTAAAAAAAAAAAGATTCACCTTCAGGAATGTCAGATTTATACTTTCTGCTTTGGTAATGGCAGGCTCCATGAACAAGTTCGAAAGAGGATATCTGGGAAACGCTTGGGAAGCATACAGGCAATGTGTCATTGCCAAGTGATTTGTAGTGGGCTCAGATCAGTTTTTTTATCTTCAAAATGCATGCTGTTTCTAGAATGTGCCCAATTTTATCATCACATCTTCATTACCTCCATGGACGTGATTGTTATATGCCGATCATGCGAGTTTTTAGTGGTTTTAATTCAATTTGTTCATCCATATAAGATGCAGATACGGCTCTGTGGGCGAGGAGTTGATTTTATTATTTGGGCTTAAGGGCGCATATGTGGGTGAGGAGCATTCTTTCAGTGTTCACCCAACTGAGGCGTGCAACTGCTGCCTAAATATTAGAGTGCACGTTCGAATATGTTTAAATGGCGATAGAAAGTGTTCTTTGAAACGTGTATTAGAATTTAGGACGGCGCCGGAAGGAAGCTTTTGTGAGCAGCTTACTTTGTGCATATCATATGTTAAGGACATCTCCTATCCTAACAGCCCTGACTACGCCTTTGCGGACACTTTTGATGCAAGAAGCGCTCTTTTCGAAAGGCTTCGAATCGAGCGTGACCCATTGGTGTGAATTATCATCAAACTTGTGGTAATGCGAATATTTCACCACGATTATCTACATTAAATTTCCTTCCGTTTTCAATTTCCTGCTTCAGCCAGTCCCAAAGTACACTATTTTGTGCACATGGCTTGGACGTCTGAATTATGTTTCCTTCGAACCTCACGCATCTGCTCAGTATGAATGAGAGAGCTCTGCTGCATCTGCTCTGCATCTGGTCATCATAAATAGAGAGAGCATACTAATATAACTCAACATGTTCTAGACACTAATGCCATTTTTGAGAATCATTTTTCTGCATGAAATGCATTTTTCTCACTTGACCTTCTCATACGGCTGTATTTTGCTGTCAATCGTTTACGAGGTATAAGAGAAGTAGGGTCTAAAACATTACCAGATTTCATCACTGCTTTACCCCAAATGCATCACTGTGTAATTTGTCATCCAAATGAATTAATGTATATTTATATCACGTCACGAGGAAATTTGCTGTTCTTCGCAATAAAATCAGTCAGTTAGTTTTGGAGATGGCGGGGAGAGGGAATTTTGTCCCGACCCATCTACTTGACGGCGGATTGGAGCCCTCGATAAATATAGTTAAATAGTGCATACACTAGCATACAAGCGGAAATATGTTTTTTTTAAAAACCTGCCATAGCTAATTCTGAACTGGTGCTTCGAAAATAAACAAATGCTCCGAAGTGAACTAATGCAAATTAAGAGTTAACTAATGATGCAGCTGGTACGGTCCACCAATACGCGTCACCCCCCCCCCCCCACACCGACCCATCCCGGATTTCTTCATAAATTGGTGGACAGGGGTAATTGAGCGCCCTGAATCCAATGTTGAGACTCCCATTTCGATCTGACCAACCGCACGTGCGTTATAGCCTCAGGCATTTTTTTATGGTCACGATACAGGGTTAACGTTAACTGGCGATAACTTCTGTTATAATGAACATAATTGCATGAACAAATATATCGCTGGATTCATAATAGACCAAAGATCACGTTCCAGTGCTTTATTTTTAAATTTGAGAATTTATTTTCTTTGGTTACGTGACACATATCATATCCAGCGCATGGAAAATATCCAGTTTTTCCTTTTTATATTGTTGTATAGTATGTTGTCTTTGACTACAAAAGAAATTCGAGACATGTTTTTTTCTTTCTAGATTTTGTATTAAAAGTCAGAGTATGGAGCGATGACGTCATCAATGACACCCGATTGTGGGCCACTCAGGGTTGAAGTCAGTTTGATTCGTGATCTCGTAGCCTTGCGACCTCCGATGACCTCGGGTAACCTTATCCGGTCTGCCTTTTACTTCCATTAACTTCACTGACCTTTGGTGACCTCCTATGGGTCATTTAAGCAAAGACTTGACCTTTAACATTTATTGACGGGGGAAGGGAGATTATAGTGCTTTTATGCTGAATTCCTATAAAGTGGTATATTCAATCGTTTAAGCAACGGTAATAGTCAAGTCCAATAAACGTACGCATTCAAGATATTTATCATTAAGAACAGATCGTTATGGCTGTAAAGTCAACGGTAGATCTCGCCCATATTTTTGGTGGTGGTCGTGTATGTGGGTATACAGGAAAACATGCACTGGTCTGTATACAGACAGTTTTAGTGACAGGTGCGATGCATTGTTCTATGAATACATGCTTCATTGGAGTGGCTACCTAGACACCGATCCATCATTCAAAGGCAGACATTGACGTGGCGCCCCTGTTCGCCCGACAGTTCGGCCACACTCATGGTGGTAGTATTTACCGGCACGAAGCAGTGCAGAGACTGTGTTCCCTGGACCGTCAGAGCTTTGGCGAAGGGGGTCTTTAGATCATGAGCTGTGGATTCAATATCGACTTGGCTAACGAACAAAGAGATAATTGATGTTTGGAATTTTTCGGCCAGGAAGGTGTACACTTCTGAGGCTGTCGTGATCTGATGTGTGCGCGGACGGCAGAGACTTTCTCTCGCAGTCGCCCGTTTCATTGTGCCGTCGATGCCGTCACACGCCCCCTTCCCATGAGCTGTTCCAAAGAACTGCCAGTCACATTTTAATCCGAAGGCTGTCTCGTGCTGGCAGATGTTAATAAAGTTGAAACGATTTTTGTATTGTCACGCCCAACCATCAGCAAAGTAATGAATTTTAGACAGATTGGAGACCCGAGTCTTCAGTTCCTGGAGTAGTTTTTTTCTCAAAAAGGCATGAACAGCAGTCGCGTTATGTTTCATCGAGTTTGACACGACGCAAAAGCTCTCATGGACTGTAACATCGTCCTCTCGCCAATAGGAGATGAATGGGTGTATGGTGCATTGTCCCGCATCCCAATGGTAACTCTGAACCTCGTCCTGGATAACAAAAGTAATTTTTTTTAAAGAAAAATATCCTACCACCACTCCTTCCCCAGGAGGAAGTGATTCCCTGAGGAATGCAAGTGTTTTGCTCTGGTTAGCCGACACGTAATGATGTTTGGTCAGTTTTACGACCGCACTGCTTAAACTCTGTAGAAATTCACCTCGAGTCTGAACAACGTAATTAGATTGCACCGATCCGTGCTAACCCATTGCTTCAACCGATGTTCTTCATCACTGTCCTCCGCATCATCATCCCCTGAATCATGCACTATACACCCATTCATCTCCTATTGGCGAGAGGACGATGTTACGGTCCATCAGAGCTTTTGCGTCGTGTCAAACTCGGTAAAACATAACGCGACTGCTGTTCATGGCTTTTTGAGAAAAACACTAGTCCCGGAACTGAAGACTCTGATTCCCAATCTGTCTAAAATTCATTACTTTTCTGATGGTTGCGCGGGACAATGCAAAAATCGTTTCAACTTTATTAACATCTGCCAGCACGAGACAGACTTTGGATTATAATGTGATTGACAGTTCTTTGGAACAGCTCATGGAAGGGGCGTGTGACGGCATCGGCGGCACAATGAAACGGGCGACTGCGAGAGAAAGTCTCTACCGTCCGCGCACGCATCAGATCACGACAGCCTCAGAAGTGTACACCTTCCTGGACGAAAAATTCCAAACATCAATTATCTCTTTGTTCGTTAGCCAAGTCGATATCGAATCCACAGCTCATGATCAGATCCACAGTTGGTCAGATCGAAATGAGAGTGTCACCATTGGATTCGGGGCGCTCAATTACCCCTGTCCACCAATTTATGAAGAAATCCGAGATGGGTCGGTGTTATTTTGCACCCCAGGTGTGACGCGTATTGGTGGACTGCACCAGCTGCGAATACTGGTGCGTTGTAGCCACAGTAACAGCAACATTACAAGCTTTATCATGTGGACTTATTAAGAGGAAGATGGCTGAGGGCGATAGTGGGGTTATTATTCTGATTCGCTATATGGAATGCTGGTAACCTTAGGTTTGCAATGTTGGTTTGCAATTTTCGTTTTGCGGGAAGACTACAGCCCTCTATCCCGATGGCCCAAGGGTCCTCATGGATGCCGATCGGCATGGATGTTTCGTTTCGAAGCAATCAGCCTTGGCGCCATTACGCTTTCCTTGCTGTGATCGGATAACGTGTGTTTCAGATTGTGGTCGCTAGACGGCGCGCAAGAGAAAACTGGCGTCGTTTGGAACGATCCTTGCACGCAACCCGCAAGCGTGACCAAAATCAACCAACAAGTAAGTTTCAAGAGTGGAACTAGAAAGATCGGTTGGGGAAGTGATACAAATCTTCGACTACGAAAATAAAACATCTTTGGATTTCAACAGGCAAAAAATATAGTCTACGTCGCGTCCGCTTAAGACAATTTTTATCTCCCAAAATGTTTTTTAGATTTCGGAAAAAAAATTTCGTTTTCGTGCAATGCATCAGAACAAATCGGTCTCTGACGAAATGGCGGCATAGTTCCTCTGGCCTACCCGCTTAGATTCGCCAGTGGTAGGTTCATGGCACCGCGTGCAAAAGTATCATGACATCAGCGATACACAGAATGAGAACGACATATAGGCGATTATATGTTGCAGTGCAAGAACGTTTCGAGAAACATTGCTTAGCCATTAGTGGTAGCAAAACAATTAACTCTGTTTAGGAAATGTACGTAGTCAAGATCGACATGAACCAGCAATAGATGCAAGTTGTGTGCAAGTTGCTAGTTATAAAGCATATTGCAGTCAGGCATTTAACCACAATGGGAGCTGTGATTTTCGATATTATCCGACACTTATTTAACCAGCGCTAATCACGAGCAATGCATAATTTTATGAACCACTACTAATGCATTATTCCACCAGGGCGATAAAGCCTCTGAGCTGAGCTGAGTTCGCAACACGTGAGCAGGCATGACAAAAAAAAGATTTTGCTCCACAGCTGGAGTTTCAAATGACTTCAACCTTGGAGACATTTGAGCACTTTTACATTCTAAAAGGATAAATTATGCCAGTACAATTCGTTTGAGTTATCCAATTCTCCAATCGTCCCAATAGATTCCAAGGGGGAAGGGCGGAATACACTTCCATATTCAGGCCAAAACGAGCCCCACCATAATAGGATTATGAGAATGTACAAGACTGCTGACTCCGAACAGCTACATGTCGCTCGGCTTCCGACTACATGGGCCGGAAATTCAACCAAACCAACGATAGACGATTACACTTCAATGACACATAGTTTGTTTTTGGCGACGACCAAGTTATTCTTTTTACCGGACGTAGATGGATATGAGGATATATGGATCAACGGCAAAAAGAAACGAAAGTACCAGTCATGTAAGCAAGATAATGAATGAAGCCGCGTAATATTGTTCTGCGTTAACTTTAGTTCGAGCAATCATCTGAAGCAATTATGAGCAGGGATGTTGTTTTATGTACTTTTGAGAGGGCCGGTGCCCCCTCAATGTTTGCCTACCCCAAATCATTTTCATTTTTAAAATAGTACCCTATTGAATGTGCCCCAAGCACTTTGAGCTTGCCCATGGCCTTAACCCGCGCCGTTTCGGCGGTCTTCAACCGCCCCCTTAGACTTTTCGCTGTTAGTAAAAGAACGGCGCGCGATAGCGCGCCAAAATTTGGCATGCATTTTCCCACATAAATTTGGCATGTGTCAAACATTTGAAGTCAGGTCATCTAGAGACAACGAGTTTGGCTAGGTCAAGTGAGATCGCCTCCAAAAAAGTATAACCAGTCGTCACGCTTCAACGGATAAAGATATTTTAATGAAACTTTCAGCGTTTGCTTATCTTTACCGATGCAACAAAGCGCACTAGGGGAATTTTTTTCTTCCGTTTTCCCGTTTTTTGCTTACTAATAATTTTTGCATATTTACCTATCTTATTTCAAATCGAACATTCTGGCTAAAGTAAGCATTTTTTATGACAGATAGTTGACGTCAAACAACGTTTTTCGAACCGCCGTACCAATTATAAAAGGAAAATTAAAGAAAATTTGAAAACTCAAAATTTCTAACTTTCAGAAATATATAATTTCGATTTTTCGGTGACAATTTTTTATGGTTGCTGTAATTTTCGGATTCCAAATATTTTTTCCCTCTCAAATATCCCCGAAAGTGAACTTCCCAGAGGCAAAACATGACATAAGTCATGAAAACCTAGGCTCCCTAGTGACGTCACTTTTGGAGGAAACTTTTTTGGGGGTGATATCGGGCCCTACTCGTCGAGCGCTTTCCGATCACAGTTCTTTCGTTTTCGTGCTACTCTTAGTTTGGATATTAGAGGGGGGGTGGTTCCTCCCCCCTCCCCGAGACGGGGTGTGAGGATCGGACCGGAGAGATGGGTTCAAATCGAGACGGGTATATCCCCCCATTAATTTTCAGAAATCAACACACGTGGTGATGAGTTTCGTCTGTGCTAAAGATAGGCGTCCACATAAACCGGTGACCCGATCGCAAAGATTGTTCTCGTCAGAAGTTTAATGCAATGCATAGACAGCCTGCAACACAGCATTCCACATGATGCAAGCGCTGAATCTCGTGCTGGCTAGTTGCTATCTGACCCATCGAGTCATAGTGATGTCTGCGGCTGTGTGCATTGCACGAACACTCCTCATGCTCGTGCCTGCAACACGAACAGCAGTGTATGTACAGGTGGTGTTTACCGTTATGCCGGCATTCACGCACTGTAGAGTGGGCGCTGCATGACCAAAGTAGTCGATGCGCCCTAAAGCCCCAATAACTAACTAACGCACTGTATAATACTATTTGATTCCCTTCTTGTCACAGCAGCCACAGCCGTATGATTTCCCGTTCGAGGATTCCGCCCAAAGGGCTCCGTCATAGGAGGCTCTGTGACTCTAGGGAGTCCCGTGCCGGCAGTCGAGCACCGGTCACTGATGTCCATCAGCACGGAAGCAGCGAATGTCCATCACCACCGCAGCCGCACGAAATAAATCACCACTTGTGCAGCCCATGATCATCACCACTAGCGCAACCCATATTCATCACAACTAGAACACTAGTTCATCAACACTAGTGTCACTCAATGTTTGTCACCACTAGTCGTTGGCTTTTACACACACAAAACACATAGACAATGTTCAATAATTAATTAATGTACAGTGTATCTCTTATCTTTTCCACATTACCAGATACATGCATGGCCAGCGTTGATCACGAACAATGTATGACTACAAATGCAATCGTGCTTCAGAAGAATGCGGCCATTGACCAAGCTGACCAGAATCGGCATCGTCAAGGTGAGATGGCAATCTGAGACTCGCGATGTGAACCAGCGATTTGCAGATACTGATTCCGTAACGTGGCGTAGCTGCAGTCCAATACCCAACCCTCGGTCCAGACGGAACCATAAGGTCGGCACCAGACTGCAATTCCTTTCAATGTTCAATTATATTGGCATGACTTATAAGAGCCTTATGTACCAATGCCTGAGCTCGTGTCTAATAGTACTGGAAACACATACTACCACTGCAAGAGACGGGACCACCATCTGGCGTGCACATCACAGCAATGATTTGACGGGAGTGCATTTTTAACATGTGCCTTTTCGGTCCCAACTTTCCTTCGAATCACAGCAATCACAGGAATGATTTGACGGGAGTGCATTTTTAACATGTGCCTTTTCGGTCCCAACTTTCCTTCGAATAATCGGGCCTGGCCACCCTAGTTCTGCCAGGTGACTTCTGTAATGGTGACCCGTTAGTCTGGCACTATGTGACATCATGGATGCTGCTTATATTGATTGGCCTAGAAAGCGTGCGTGTTTGTTGGTGGACTATTCATATTTTAACAACTTCACAGGCGAAGTAGACTACTTGAACATTTTCACGGAGAATGGCTTACATGGGTGTAACCACGGATTCGAAATTGGGGGACAAACCCGGGACGCTGTAAGTTTGAACATGATAGGAGGGACCCAGCCCCGCCTTCCCTCCCCTTCCCCTTCCCCCGAATACAAATCCTTGGATTTCAGCCACTTCTTTTTCAGTGCCATTTTCAGACACTTCAATCCAATGTTAATTGTATTATAATTTTTCAGATTTACCGTTGTTAAAAATTGTATTTTGGGGACCAAATGTACCACGAAAATTAGCAAATTTCATAACTTATCGCTACCTATGAACGTCTTGTTTGATGTCGTACGTGCTGGACCAGATTTCACGATCACAATAGAGCAATGCACAATAAATATGTTAGCGTTGCCCTTTTGTTGCAAGAAAAACATAACATTTTGGACGATGGTTTTATGATAGCAAATATGAACATACAATTTCCTTTCCCATGCTTTCCTATTTTACGGGGAGGGGCGGGGATGGCCGAGTGGCCAAGGTGTTAGGTTTGGGTACCAAAGGTCACGGGCTCGACACTCGCGCCGCTCGGTATATTTCCCAATCCCGCGGCCCACCGGCGAAACAGTGTGGGCGGCGTCATTAGTCGTGAATGTGCATAAAGTGGGTCGTGAACCAACCAATAAACAACTGTCTTACGGGGACACGTTTCGATGCAATTACAACCAGGGAGGATAAAGGGTCTGGAACTGGGGATATGCACCCCTCCCGCCCCACACGTGGGAGGTGGCGTCCCTGAGGCCCGGAAGATAAATCCCTTTGACAATGTTACAGTGGACCCGCTCGAATTTTTCAGCCTGAGGCGCCTCTATGAAATAAAAAAGGCACCCGCTTGGAAGGCAAGGCGCCCCTTGGGAAAGGGCCGAGTGCAAACCGCGCCCTCGATTTTTGCAGCCAGAAGCGCCCTTTCAGGCGCTTTCACAGTGGCGTCGCTCCGCAGAAATGGTGCCCCTCCAGACAGGTGCCCACATGACAATTCCTGGATCTACCCCTGATTACAACATTGCTCTCTCGCGGTTATAAACTCTGGTTGGTTATACAATTGTGCGCATTCGCGTGTGGCTTCTCTTGCAAATTTGACAACTTCTGTTGAACCATTCAGAGGAAAGCTGACAAACTGAATGACAGTTGTATATTTTATATGTACAGAACAGCAATGTGGCAGCGAAAATGAAAACCAGCGATGAGATACCTTCCGAGCCGGTTATTATGGATTTTTTTTTGGGGGAGCTCCCAGTCATATAGGATACGACTATGCAAACAAAAAGAGATTTGATCGACGGCTGCAACCCAACGGCTGCAAACAAAAAGAGATTTGATCCTTCTATTCTTGTTACACACAATACAGTACACACCCCGTACACATCAATACCATACCGTACACACACCAGGCCTGCAGGTCGGCAAAGAGATGCATAATTAAACTGCAGTCAACTTAGCGCCTGTTTTCAACTGGTGACTATTTAGTGGCGTCGAATAAGCTCTACGAGAGTCGAAGCCGCTCGTGCTGATAAGGCACATCTACATATATATATAAGCACGGAACCGTGACAGTTATCATGGGCGAATAATACCTCGATACGCCGACTTCTGACCCTCCACCCCCCCCCCCCCCGACCACTCGGCATACCTGTGGTCTGTCGTCGGTCGTCTACTGATGGCATTGAACTAAACAGTTACAGCAATGCCAAACAGGCATTGAACCAAACCGTAGTGTGTGTGGGGGTCACGCCTCCGTGACCTCTAACCTCTGGCCTCGGACTCCGCCCCGACATCTGACCCTCGACCATCGGGCACACCAGTAGGCCTATCGTCGGTCGCCTGTTGGTGGTATCGAACCAAACAATCACATACCGTGACGAGTGTGTGGGTCACGCCACCCCCCCCCCCCTACAGTGCGGCGCATGCGTTGCATGGCGAAGTGTTTCGGTCGGCGTCGCTGGGAGACGTCACGGCGACTCGACTGTGACGCAGCAGACCTTGCAGACGTTGACGGTGTGGTGGCGAGTGTGCCTCTGAAGAGATAGCATCGGTGTCTCGAGTTGTCGCCATTATTTGCGCGCGCAAAGAATGAGTTGACGTTGCGAAACCGGAATTGCCAGAACATACAAGCGTCTACGTGCTATTAGTTGTGCACCAATAAGAGTAGCACACAGTGAAGTAGCCACCACTAGTGCAGAGTCTAGCACAATTGGTTCATCACTGAGAGCTAATATTCAACAAGAGCGCCATTGGTGGTAACGTTGTGCTATGATGCACGAAACGTGGCTAAAGATAATTATTGCTGCTGCCAATCTAATTTATGATGCGTCGTTCGGATGTCCATTCAAGTTGTATTCCTCCTCATATAGTGAACTAACAGTGCACAAGTAATTATGTGACAACAAGACATCAACCTCACAGTACTCCGTACCGATCATGGTAAGGGCCAGCATCAGTCGGGGAGGGCAAGAGAGAAAGAGAGAAAGATAGAGAGAGAGAGAGAGAAAGAGAGAAAGAGAGAAAGAGAAAGAGAGAGAGAGTGGGAGAGAGAGTGTGTGTATATGTGTGTGCTACCTCATACACCATATCAGGAATTTTAAGATGATCTCAGTTTGTTTCTTTTCACTCCCATTTTTCGATTACTATAGTTGCTCATACCTGATAATTATTTGTGTTTGCGAATAATAGCGATTGCTGAGCTAAATTATAACGCACGTGAGTAGTCAGTGGAAGAGAAAGTCATTTAATTGGCAACCAGGAAGGCAATTTGCTTGTAGCTTCATATTCTTGTGCAACCGAAGTGCCACTGCCAAACGCTTAAATCATGCATAAGCCAGGAGCGCTGTTTCCCGGCGGAAGATCCCTTTGAGCTGCTATGTGTCGTGTGAGGTCCACGCTGCCTTGAACACGATCGATAGAGGTACAAAGGTATTGCTTTGAGTACATTTACAGACACCGCCGTCAGCAATGTATGCATAGCTGAAGTGATTTCGGATGAGATACAGCCTCTAAATCGCATTACTAAAAGCACACATGGTAAACAGTCCATTCCTCCATAAACTGAACTCGAGATTTCAGAAGACACGTCATGGACGTGACCTGTTGTCCACCTGGTTTGTAAGTGCCGGCTGCAGCGTGAGGTGTGCGGTGAACTGAATAGGCGCCGGAGTATCGCCGGAACCTCCTTCTTTTCAGCAAAAATGAAGTAGTTCATGAAAAATATTGTGATGAAGATGGATCAATTTCAAAATGAAAAGGATAGATCTGGCTCTAAGTAGGATAATAGGAACTTGAAATGCTGTATTACGAAGCGAGATGCTGTTGAAACTGTGAGCGGATATCCATCCTCGAGCCTCTTCCTTCCGCGAGCCTTTGCACAGGGATTAAGGACGTTTTATCAACAATATTTGGATCTAAACTGGTAAAAACCAGAAGCAAAATAGCACATCTGGTTCCAAGTGCAAGATGTTGTACTTAGTTGTGCACAACAAGGAAGTGTTGGTGGCTTCAAAAGCTGTCCGGCTGGGCCCAGCCTGGTCGGACCGAGTTGAGCGGGGTCACTTCGGCTACCATTTGTACCATGCTCACGGGAGCACTCAGGCAGTACAACAGCTCTGGCTCCGTCCTCATTCGGAGTGGCACATTCTAAGGTATCATCCATGAAGTTCTTTCACCT
This sequence comes from Imbricaverruca yamaguchii, assembly GCA_034440575.1. Taxonomy (NCBI): domain Eukaryota; kingdom Metazoa; phylum Arthropoda; class Thecostraca; family Neoverrucidae; genus Imbricaverruca; species Imbricaverruca yamaguchii. The sequence goes on along the minus strand of JAOTOL010001253.1, from coordinate 72,739 downwards.
GTCGCTGCTAACGAATACCAATACACAATGCGCAGACAAATAGCTAAGGGCAATTTTCCAAGAAATTATCGGCACAAGACACATTTAGGCAGTGGAGGAGCCAGGGGGCATGGGGTCATAACCCCTCCCTTCCCCACTAGGCCCCCTTCAGGGTGCAAGGAGGACGTGAACACGCCGTGTTTTCACATAGGCCGTGAGAAAGCACGCAATAAGTTTGTTGCTCCATGGAAAATTCGGGCGAACGGAGAGGGGCACAGTACCGACAATTGAATGGCTCCTGAGCCGACATGACATAAGACATAAAACATTAGTGCAACTATGAGCCACAAGGGCCCTTCTTGGTTGCACTCTGTACACTGAACCAGTTGCCCACCAAATCTGTCAATCAGCCCTCCCTGTAATACTGAAAAGCAAGCCCTTTATTCTTATAATGATTTTCTATGCTGTTTTTAAAGATGTTCAATATGCTGCTACTGACAATGTTTTCTGGCAGCTGGTTCCAGTGTTCTACTACCCTGTTGGTGAAGAAAGTTTGCCTTAACCTTGTTCTGCTGTGGTTAACTTTAATTTTGAATTTATGACCCCTAATTGCATCATTTCTGTTCAATTCAAACATTTCCCCAAGGTATCCCCTCTCCAGACCATGGACAAATTGAAAGACCTCGATGAGATCTCCTCTCAGCCTTCTATATCTAAGTGGAAATATATTCAATTTCTTCAATCTTTCCTCATATGCCAGGTTGCTTATGCCATTAACCATTTTTGTAGCCCTCTTTTGTACTCTCTCTAAAAGCCAACAATCTTTTTCATAGCTAGGAGACCAAGCTTGGATGCAGTATTCCAAATGTGGCCTGACGTATGCACAGTAAAGCTTCCCAATCACTTCCTCACTTCTGTATGATACTAATAGATATTTACATATCTACGGTACCGGGTCGGCCGTTCACCTTTCTCCCCTTACCTACCTTATGTACGTCGTTCATGTTCCCCCGGCAAACATATGCCGTGCCGGTGGGGCCGGGCCGGCGGGGGGGACGGTTTAAGTAAGGGCGCCGGTAGCATAGGGGCGTGTGTCCCTGCCGTTTGGGGCTCGGGCACTCGCGGACCTAGTTGAAGTTTCGCGCTTTTCGGCGACATTTCGCCCGCCTGCTGAGTCCTTTTTTGGTGTGCGTTGGCTTGTCGTTGGTGCTTTAGTCCGACACCCACGGTTACTCCTTTCGGGGTGTTACATATTTGCGCAGCTTGGCCCGCTGCGTCTGTTGTGGCGCTGGCGTGGCCTGCATGTCGCTGTTAAACGCCCTTAGGCGTCGCGCCCCGCGGCGCTGGCGTTTTGGAAGTTTTTGAAAAAAAATTTTTTTCAAAAAAAACCTCCTTACAATACATTCCTATTTATTTCCCCGAGCATTCTCAGTGCCCTCTTCCTGGCTTCCTTGTTCTGTTCTGATGCCTCCAGTTTTGTGTTTAGAATAGCACCTAAATCCTTCTCCTGTTGAGTCACTGATAGCACTTGGCCACCCATCAAGTATGGAGCCTTCATATGCTGCTTACCTACATGCATGATTTTGCACGTATACAAATTAAGTTTCATTTGCCATTCTTCGGACCACTTCACAAGTTCGTCTAAGTCTTTTTGCAGCGATATATGCTCATCTTGACCTGTCATTGCCCTAAAGACCTTCAAATCATCCGGAAATTTAAAAACGTTACTGCTTAGGTCACTTTCAACGTTATTTACAAATGTAATGAACAGTAGTGGCCCCAGTACTGACCCCTGGGGGACTCCACTAAGAACATTTTGCCATGATGACTTTGTGCCATTTAGCTTGCTGTCTATCTGAAAGCCACAACTCTATCCATTTTAAGATGCTACCTGCAATACCATGGGACTGAAGCTGTATCATTAACCGTTTATGGGGTACTTTGTCAAAGGCCTTACTAAAGTCAAGATATGCTACATCAACCTGATTTCCCTGATCAAATTGTTCTGTGGCGAAGTTCAAAAAGTTCAAGAGGTTTGTGAGACACGATCGTCCTTTTCTAAGCCCATGTTGAGTATCTTGAATCAATCTGCTACCTTCCAGATAACTAACTATTACATCCTTGATAATTGATTCAAGTACCTTGCAGACTAGGGATGTGAGACTTACTGGCCTATAGTTTTCAACTTTCCCTCTTCCTCCTTTCTTGAAAATAGGAACTACATTTGCCCTTTTCCAATCGGTTGGAATTTCATTTTGTGAAACTGATCTACAAAATATTATACTAAGTGGAAATGCCAGTTCCTTTTCAGTTTCCCGCAACACCCTAGCATAATATCATCAGGTCCTGCTGCCTTGTTGACATGAGGGATCCTGTGCCTATGTGAAGGGTCTCCTGGCTGACGAAAGGGGCCCTGGGCTGATGGAGATGGTTCCGGCCAGATGAAGCCAACGTGCAGGACCTCTAGATCGCCGTAGGAGGCCCTGAATGCTCGTCTAGGCTCCGATCAGTAAAAAGCGCCCTTAAGCCAACGAAGTACGCGACAGACGACTGGGAAGGTTCGGCGTTTCATCTACATCCTCCACCTCGCCCGCCACATTCGAGCCTACACCTGCAAAGAAGCCGTTGAACTGGTTTGCCGTCGTATCCTGTATCTTGTGCTTGGCCTTGCCACTGCCTACTATGGAACTGACATTATTCTACCCGGACCGGCCACCAGTCTCCGGGACGCGTCGCCCTATATCGCAGCGAGTGTCGCAGATGGTAGAGGATCGCACTGCATGGTTCAGGTGGCGATCATCTGGCGACCTGTCGCCCTATATCGCAGCGAGTGTCGCGGATGGTAGAGGGTCGCACTGCATGGTTCAGGTGGCGATCATCTGGCGACCTGTTGCCCTATATCGCAGCGAGTGTCGCGGATGGTAGAGGGTCGCACTGCATGGTTCAGGTGGCGATCATCTGGCGACATGTCGCCCTATATCGCAGCGAGTGTCGCGGATGGTAGAGGGTCGCACTGCATGGTTCAGGTGGCGATCATCTGGCGACCTGTTGCCCTATATCGCAGCGAGTGTCGCGGATGGTAGAGGGTCGCACTGCATGGTTCAGGTGGCGATAATCTGGCGACCTGTCGCCCTATATCGCAGCGAGTGACGCGGATGGTAGAGGTCGCACTGCATGGTTCAGGTGGCGATAATCTGGCGACCTGTCGCCCTAGATCGCAGCGAGTGTCGCGGATGGTAGAGGGTCGCACTGCATGGTTCAGTTGGCGATAATCTGGCGACCTGTCGCCCTATATCGCAGCGAGTGACGCGAATGGTAGAGGATCGCACTGCATGGTTCAGGTGGCGATCATCTGGCGACATGTCGCCCTATATCGCAGCGAGTGACGCGAATGGTAGAGGATCGCACTGCATGGTTCAGGTGGCGATCATCTGGCGACCTGTCGCCCTATATCGCAGCGAGTGTCGCGGATGGTAGAGGGTCGCACTGCATGGTTCAGGTGGCGATAATCTGGCGACCCGTGGCCGTGAACCGCCAGCGCCTCCCAGCGCGGCTGAGAAACGTACCCTCCCTAGTGTCATTGGACACTAAGTAGTGTTCAGCCATGCGACCAGGCGACTGCGAAACCATGCCGCTCCAAATGGAGAGCTATTATTAATACCATTGGTCAGCAACTATTGTATTGGTGTATCCGATGAGGTAGCCATTCACTTGACAACTGTGGTATCCAAGGTAAACACGCATCGATTGCCCGCTAGGAATGCCGTAGTGTGTCATCCTTAGTGCCAATGCGACTGGCTTCGATAGTGGTGGGTCAGATGCCGCAACCTGAAGTACGTGTACTTCTGCTAATGTGTCTATATAGATAATTTGTGTAAGTTTTCAGGGCAAGAAATTTCTTCTTGAATACTGGAATCCCCTCAATTAAGTATAAGTAGTATATATTTGACGTAATATTTTGTATTCCATAAATCCTACACACATTATCTACCTAGCTCTGTATATGTTTGGACGCCATTTTGTATATTGTTCTGACGCAGTTGGGGAAATCTCTGCCAACGCCCATCTGACACTATTGAGGGTGACAATGGAATGGCTAGAACCAATTTATAAGACAATGCCTAAACATGCTCCTATAGCAATGCCGTGTGCGTGTGTGTGTGAGTGAATTTTGCCAGCCTGCCACCGTGTGGTGATATCGGCTGGTAGCAATGCCTAAACATGCTCAGCGCTCAGTCCGGGGAAGATATGGGCTATTGGGCAAAGTTAAAATACAAAGGGAAGCATTTCATCGCTTAACTTCGAACCAGAAAATAACTACATTGAAAGTAATTTGTGGTCTTTTATCCATTATTCTTCATTAGTTATTTGTAGTTTTCCCGCTAGCCATCCGAAATTTTGAAAATGTTCCATGGACGATCGGACGGCAATGCTGACTAATGCCAGCGAATTCAACTTCAATAAGGATCCCTGGAAGCATGCTTTCGTGTAAGGATATGCACCAATTCGTATTAAATCGATATGGGAATTCACTCTGCAGTGGCTTATTCTTCGCTTGCAACTTGCCCCTTCAGACGAGTCATAAGACTGCAGGGGCTGTCTAGCACGGGGCAACCATCGAGTGACACCGCCATGCGAGCGATTTTAACCTAAGTGGATGCATGGGCTCTGAATCTGTGAAAGTTTTAGCTTCGCACTGGCGGCGACCTCCGAGATATGGCCTGAGGAAATTTCCATAGGTCGTATTGCAGATCAGCCTTTGAGATCTTTTATCTCCGGTACTTAAATCCTAGCATAGACATATAGCATATCTGTATTATCGCAAAGACCTCATTTTCATTTCTGGAATCGGTTTTTAATTTTGAACAAATTTCAAAAGTGCGGCCATTTGACCTCTGGTCACGTGACGTCCCGTTACCCAAAGCCACTTGATACTCACATTTGTAACCACATTTCCTATAGGGGTCATCGATTTTCTTTCGAAGCAAAAAATACAAATGATGTTTATTTACTGATAACTATTAATGATTTGCCTTTATTCCACCAGAGTTTATTGATTTTCGCAAGTTGTGCTGAGTGGTCGGGTCAATCTTCTGCTAGCGAAGACCCCAAAGCTCATAGCGCTATGATTTGAGATATGCACTTATCAGGCATGATGAGATGAATCCGAACGTGCCAGATTTCATGACCTTAGGTCACCAGGTCACTTATCCAGTTCAGGTTAAGTACATCAGTGAAGGTGAAAATGGTAGTATCGGAAGAGGTTCTGGACCCATAGTAGTGAGATAAGTGCTGATTTACACTTAAAATGAATATTAAATGTATGCCTGTTACGTAGTCAATGAGAATGAGAATGGCAAAATCATTCACTTCGTAGTTTTGGTACTCCCACCTTTGTGTCGTGGCTCGCGCGGTCAATCGCAGCTAGTCGACCGCGAAACTGGTAGCGGTCGGTCGAGATGTAAACAGCGACTGTTGTGGGATACTGTAGGGAGCATCATACCGGGAAGTGGTGAAATAGGAGATCAGGTATCGATGACAATGGTCGTTATCAGTAGGGCCGAAACGAGGATAATACGCATTACTGTCAGTCGTCTGAGTGAGGGAAGCGCGTGAACACTGAGACATTGTGCTAGCCGTGTCCAGTCTACTAAAACAAATGGTGCTTAGTCATTGCTGTGATCCGTTCGAGAAGCACAAAACACGTATCAAGAAGAAGTTGCGAACGGTATCTGATCATTTAATCCAAGTGGTGAATGACACACGCGTCGGAAATGGATATCTGCTATGTGTTAATTGTCTTGCCGAGCTGAAGAAGGATCCCAGCAGCCTGCCCCCACAAGAGGAAAGCAGTCCAACACATCCACCTAGTGACATAAGTCAAACATTAGTAGAGGACGAGTCGAGAACAACATGAACATGGAGGACACCATCGCATACAAGCAGTTGATTAAAACTGATCGTTGTACATTGCTCGATCATATTGAGCCGCGTGCCGCGTTTATGACGACCTTGTCTAAAACGATCCGCAGTCTGGCCAGGCATAATGTGCCTAAGGCACAGGAGCGTGCTTTTCATGAGTTGAAGGATTCAGTCGGTGTGGGTGAGGCAGTAGTTGTAGGCGATTTTCCCGATAACTATACCTGCGTTGTGCAGGATGAGGTACAGAGTTATCATTGGGACGCTCCTCAGGTGACGGCTCATCCGTTTGTAGCTTACTGGAAAGAGGACAGCTCCATACTACACCAGAGTTTATGTGCTATATCCGATGCATTGAAGCACAATGCTGCTATTGTCCACGCGTTCTTACAACAGTTAGTTCCTATTTTGAAGTCGCGTGTTCCTGGTCTCAGAAAGATTCACTACGTTTTAGACGGATGCGCCGGCCAGAACAAGAACCGTTTCAATTGTGTGAACCTTTGCCGTCGCCGTGAAGATTCCGATGTCAACAGCGAGTGGAACTTTTTCGGTACCTCCCACAGCCACCCGTATGTGATGGTGTCGGTGGTACAGCGAGAAGAGTGACGGTTATGTATAGTTTGAGACGACCTAGCCAGGACCAGATTCTGAGTGCTGAAGATATGCACCGGTTTCTCAGTTAAAAATTAATTTCTGTCATTCACTTCCTATTCGTTTCCAAAGATTACGTTTCAAAAGTGAGTGAATCCCTTCAAGAGCGGTTCGCCAAGGCTCTCACCTTCAAGGGAAAATAAAGGTTTCATAAGTGTGCACCAGTTGACCGGTTTCACATCATTGTCTCTGAACTATCATCCAGTACTGTAAGAGTTCGTGTTGGCGTTTGCAAGGATGAGTAGGTAAGCGTTGATATTTAGTTGATTTTAGGTGATTAAGTGTGAGCGAATGTAGGTATGCCAATGCTTGTGGACACGGAAATTTGTTGCTGGAGGATTCGTATATTCTTATGTCGATATTGCTGTTATGCACATAGGTGCATATGGTGGTATGTTGCCAGTGTTTGTTTTTAACTTTGCATGTGAAATGAATACATATTGGTATATTAATGATATCTGTAAAAACTATTGACGCTAACCTTTCAGCTCTCATGGCTGGCGAACATCAAGGTAAAGTTGGAGTTACTTTCCAACATCTTCCGACATGACCATTTTTCACCTCCACTGACGTATTTAACCTGATCTGGATAGGTGGCCTGTTGACCTGAGGTCATGAAATCTGGCGCATTCGAGTTCGTCTCAACATGCTTGATAAGTTTATACATTAAGTTATAACCCTATGTGTTTTGGGGTCAATCGCTAGAAAGAAAAAAAAAACTAACCCGACCACCCAGCAAAAATGCGACCTCTTGCGAAAATCAATAAACTCAGGTAGAATGAAGGCAAATTAATAATAGTTATCAGTAAATAAACATAATTTTCCTTCTTTGTTTCCAAGGACAGTCGATGGCCTTTATAGTAAATGTCGTTACAAATGCGAATATGAAGTGGCTTGGGATAACGGGACGTCACATAACATGAAGTCAATCGACAATTTTTTTGTTCAAAATTGAAAAGTGACCTACAGAAATGAAAAGAAGAGGTCTTTGTGACTCTAGCGATATGCTATGTGTATATGCTAGGCTTTAAAGTACCGGAGATAATCGCTGTCAAAGATTTACCTGCAACGCGACCTACGAAAATTTCCTCAGGCACTATTTCTGAGATCGCTTCCAGTACGAAGCTAAAACTTTCACAGATTGATTCAGCGCCCATGACTACCCTATACACCCACTTAGGTTGAAATCGCTCGCATGACGGAGTCATTTCCCAATAATTTTGGTCGCCTGGTAATGGACCTCCCCAGTACCACAACCCTGCATAGAAAAACGGCAAGTCACAAGAAGCGTAATAGACGCATGGCTGAAATGAGCAACGAATGACACATTTGCTGCAAACGACAAGTTCTTGAAAAATGACAATGGGTGGCGCATAGTTTTCCGTGTGGTGCAGAGTGGACGCTGCTCGCCTGTCAATGACTTGTGACCCGATTGATCGCCCCAGGCGGCGTGGCGCGGTCACAGGATGCGCGGGGCAGGATTGCAGAGCCGAAGACCAGCTGTAGCCCGGAGCCGACCAACACACACCAACGCTGACCTGCTGGAGGAGCGAGAGCGGCAGTACCAGGCGGCGGTTGCGCGAGATAACCGTGACATCACTGTGGGGTCAGACCGCCAGCCAGCGTCGCCACACGAGGCGAGAGCATCACGCCGTGTTCTGATGCAGAATGTAGCAAGCTATGCTTTGCATCCATAACGAACTTATCTTAATCTTTGAAATACATAGTCAACATAATCGATTATAATAATGTGCGTACATATCGATTCCGATATGTATTTAGGCATACATTTAGGTAGCTCGCTGTTTACTTTCGATGTAATTGTGTTGCATTCCTATGTGACGAATGCTGACACATAGCGAACTAGATGCTCAGCTACATACGCAAGTGGGATATGCACCAGGCAGCAGGGGTTATGCCAGTGCCCGTGGATGTGACTTTGGCTATGGGAACAACCTGGTGAGGAGTGGATGAGCTCATGCGTGTATGGGTGTGCGAACGTGAATTCAAACGCATCTGCCAGCCGGAACGGATGGCCAGTTGCAGTTGCGGTCTCGAGGTCTATAAGTGGCTGCTCGAGCTAGCGAATGCCGCCGCAAACCCTCTCTTTGAACAACGACTAAGAGTACCTCAATACGAATATTGTGATGAAAACTTGTAAATCTCACGACTAAAAAGTAAATCTTACAACGAAAGGTTAAATCTCACAACGAAAAAGTAGATCCGCAATGAAATGAGCAGATCTGGCTTTAGGTGTTGAAATTATGTTTCGAAATGAAATAGGTTTTGAAACGAGCTAAATTGGATATTCATAATGCGTACGTCATCTTCACCTAAGTACCCGCCTCTCAGCTATCTAATGATTTATGCTCAGCAAGCATGTGTGAGGCAAGATTAAGCTACCAGTGTTATATCGCACATAACTAGATAGTTTGCACTATCTAGTTATGACAGTTTGGACTCCAGTCACGCTCTTGGCGTTCTGTGAGAGGTACACCCAGTGTAGGTCCACATGTGCAATGGAAAACATCGATATCAACAAGCAGCTGTCCCAGCCCATGGGTTCGTCATTCTCAACATTGAAGCACGCCGCTGATTGACGTACAACTTGACTTTTCAGCGCCCGAGGATAAGGTTGTCGGGTCAGGAGGCACCCGGCCACATGGAGCAGCGCGCGTCTGCGGCAGACTCCAGTCTTCACGAGTCCGTGCTCACCTTCCTGGACCATGTGATGAGCCGCGCGTTTTCGTCCCTCGATCCGTCCACATCAGGTGACCCGTCACGTGGCCCGTCACGTGACCTGTCACATGACCAAGTGACGTCAGGGTGGGTGAGAGACGGACTGGAGGCACCGGCAGCCAACACCAAGAGGCGGTCGCCATCACCGTACAAGAAGACGTCCCTGTATCTGGACGCGGTGAACGAATCCCGCCCGGCGACGTCACAGCAGGAGGAAGCAGCGGCACTCACCATTCAGCGAACGTGGCGAGGGTGAGTAGCCGTGTTGTGCATTGTTGGTCGATATTATTTTGCATTGTATTGCACCGCGTGACATGGAACGTTCGCTTGGTATTGCTCCTAAATGCCCAGTGTCAATTGTTGTATAGCGCATATTGTCCACATGATATAACATAGCGCATATTGTCCACATGATATAACATAGTACGAGTCAAGGCGAGTCAAAGCAAAACACGCCAGTCAGTGTGAGCCTGGGCAGTGTGAGCCCAAGCACGAATCATTCGCTTCATGTCGTAATCCTCCTGACGAAAGTTTTTAATGTTGCTTAAATTGCTCAGCTTTGCAGTTCGAATTGCGGCAGTGAGTGGGTTCAAAATCGACACAGCTCTGTGCGAGAGAAAGAGTTGTGTGTTGTTTCCAGTTTGTACTAAGCAGTGTGCGATGTGAGGCCATCACTTGTGGCGCGAGTTCGCCGAGCGGACGCCTGCGTCACGCCTGTCCGAACATTTATGTCTGGGCCGGCCTGGCTATGCAAAGTGTGCTGCACGTGTTGGACATCACGATAAGCAGGCACGTCGGCGAAACACAACCGCCGTGGTGCGATGCACGCGCTGGTGAGACTCGGTCGCACCGACGTGAACCGGCAGCAGTTCTCCAGGCAAAGTTCAACACTCTGCGCGCTTACACAGTGCTTTCGATCCCGGTGACCTGGCAGCAACAAGCGACGCGTGGAAACACCGCCGGCTGGGTCGCAGCACCAACGGTGATCTGTTGAATAATTTGCAATGTTCTCAGTGTTACGATTGCAGGTAGTTGCAGCGTTGCTGGTGTAGTGCGTATATCACCAGAGTCGCCGACACCTAGGGCAGCCGGCCGAGTATTTTGCATTGACTGAGCGGCGAGAGCGGCGTCGCTGCTCTGCATTACCTGTAGCGTGAGTGCGGAAGATCGGGTCCATCTCAGAAGTGGCGAGCGTTGACGCCAACAACAGGAGTAGAATTTAGAACAATAGACGTGTTCGGTACCACCAAACATCACGTTAAAACAATCTAAGTCACGTAAAGCAATATTATAGAAACATGAAACGATCAAGATCTCAGGAGAAAGTAGCATTTGCATGCAAATGATTCGAAAGTTAGTTTGGAGTGTGATCCATCTGCTGTTGAATGTAATAACTTAAGCATACTGAGCAAAGTTGTGCCACAGTGCGGGAAGCATGAAATTATAAATTATAACACCACACCCTAAATGTTCCAAAGTGAAGTTACCGGCTAACCATCGCCAAGTATCGATCCCGTCCGCAATTACAAAGATCGTCGAACGCGTCGTGCATCGACAACATGTATTATATTTCAACATGAACCGCCCGCTTACATCTAGCCAACATGGGTACAGGACTAACTATTCTACTAAACCTGCATTAACTCTAATAGCCGAACGTGTTCATAGGGCTATCGACGGTGGTGACAGTTGCATTTTGATGTTGAATTTCTCCAAATGTTTTAATGTTATTGACTAACAACACTTGCTCAGAAAATTCAGAATGCACGGGGTATATTTGAAACGGTTTGTAAGCTACCTTGACGTTCTCACACAATAAAGTAAGGTCATTGGGAAGACGGCATGCAGACTTTATCCACCAACCGAATAAGCATAAACTGAGTGTTTCAGAGTGGATCATCAAGCTGCTTGTTGTACATGATTCATACACAAGATTTGTGTCTTGATGAACCAGAGTTAGAAATAGTGCAATTCGCTGATAGCACACAAATGTCAACTTGGGACTGTCGGCGACACCTCCCGGCGATGCTATGCACAATGGAGTTGATTTGCCTGTCTGACTGGTCCTGTGAGAATATCCTCAGAATTAACGCGAACACAGCAGATAATTGTGCTGGGTAGTAGAACAGCGTTAAGGGATGTGCCCAACAATGTTGTTAACTTAAATGTGGCGACAGTACAAAAGTCACAGATGGTGAGAAAATGGGGATATGCATGGAAGATGTATGACTTTTACTGACCATGTCAATCACGTAACAGCCAAGTGAAACGGCAATCTGATTGCACTGAACCGCGCTAGGAACTCACTTTCCAGGCAGTTGGTTATGCCTGCTGTTAATGCACTGGTCATGTCGACCACTATATATTACATTTCAGTTTACAGCGAAGAGAGTAAGCATACCAGTACATAGTTCACAAGCAATCAATTTGGCAGCACACGTGATCAGCCGTAAAAGAGAACACAATGGCATGTCGTATATCCAAGGCGACATTCAGCGGCTATGTAGGCGAAAGGGACTGACATTTTATCATCGAATACGCCTAGAGCATAAAGTGACCATGAAAACAAAACCAGACATACTTCAGCCATGATCATGAATTGACACACACCTTCCGACAAATAATAGCTTTATGGGCATGTCAAGTCACGGTAAGAGACAACATGATGACATCACTTCTTCCACAGCTCCACAAGTAACGTACCCAAAATGTGTAATCCTCTCATACATTGCTAGCACTCGAGATAAAAGAAGATCGACAAGTAGGGACGTATAGTCTATGGGTAAGTTACCCGTCTCACAATCAAAAGGTTGTGGGTTCGAGTCTCACCTGTCGCTACTCTTCGCCCACGACCAATCGGCGTCGGAGATTGGCGACGCTACATGACTCAACGGTTGACGTGTCGTAAAACCAATAACCACCAATAACCACCAATAACCACCAATATCAATAAGTAATGGCAATCCCATGAAAAAGCATCAGACCAGCCGTCCTTAAAGCTCGAAATATATATGTGTATATATATATATATATACAACCTTCTCTTGCACTTGTGCAGTTTTTAGCCCAAGATGTGTCCAGCATTGCGCTTTGTTTCAAATCATGCTTGCTGTTCCTCCAGACACAACGTTCGCCGTTCCATGAGAGATGGAGGAAGCTTGCAGGCAGATGGCGGTACCCGGGGTGGCATTACACGTGGCATCAGCCGTGGCACTGGGGCCGGTGACAGAAGCCGTGCTAGAGGCGGTGCCAGAGGTGGTGCCAGAGGCGGCGTCAGGAGCGGTACGTAGCACGAGGTAGGGTTGTTTCTGTTCTTAGCTTTCATCCGGAACAAAAACACGCAAACGCATTCACTCTGCGTAGTGGCGCACAGTTTCTTGTATTATGCACTAAGCGTCAAATGTGTGCTATATTTGATGTCTGACCTGAACAACAGATTGTGGATAACCGGGATTGAATCAACTTCGATAATCATCAGCCTGCGCTTAGACCTATTTCCATGCTGCACGGTTTTTAGTTCGGTGAGTGCTCAAATATTATGGGCTTAAAGGTTAAGCAATATATCTGTGTTTTCCTGAGCATAGTTATAAATTATTTGTGGAATAGGGTGGAATATACCAATTTCAGATCAATGAATAGGCATCATTTCTGAAAAATGGTGGACGTCGTGTTATCGATGCATGCTTATCACGTCTGCATGCCTGATTTCTAACAGCATTTCGTTTACAGGTATCATGCTTATACTTACCATTGCGGACTACGGTACACAAGCTTCTCGTAGCAAAATTTCCTGAAATGTGATTGCTTATGGTGTGGTTTGTCATACATAACCATTTCATATCATATACACTTTCATCGTTATTGATGACACAGCTATCTTTTATGAGGTATCTTAAAGCAAAAGAAAAGTGTGCATATAAGTAAGCAATTGGATGACAATTATGTTTCAAACATGCAAAAGGTATTTTAGGCAACATCGCTTCCATGACAAATTTGGACTTCCTACTGTACTCGTTTCGACATCTAAAACCTAACCAAAAACCATTATTTTATCACTGCCCTAGCACTCCGGACACTTATTTGCGACGTTTCATCCACAAGCAGAATAGGTAGAAGGCTCCGTGCCTCTTCGGACCTTCAGCTTGCCTTGGCTTGATGATGGTATGTTGTTGTTGAGTTTCGGCAACCTGCCACCAGTATGGTGACATCGGCTTCAGCTGACAAATTAAGGAGGGCAGGAGGGGTGAGGGGTGCAAGCAAGTGTTTTGGAGGGGTACCTATTTCCAGTCAGAGAGGTGCCACATCTCCATGGAGCACATGTCTCCTGTGCCCCGTGATCCTCCCCTGATTGAAATATGGTAACTATATTCGCTGGCTTCTGGCCCCTCGAGTAGCAGGTGCCAGAGGTGGCCCGGTGCCGCCAACCACCAGCCTTACATACTTAAATTAAATGATATTTTAATGAAATGTATTTTATTTAAGTTACACAATTTAAAATGGACCATGCCGAGCTCCGGAAAATGTGAGATTGTCCAGCTAACCAGGCATTAGCTGGAGATGTACACCGCTCCAATTATTAGCGTGCCATGCCTGTGATGGAAGCGGCACAGAAACACAACTGTGTTCGCCTGAAGCTACTTCCAACAACAGTGTGCTAGCAGAACTGGGACGCCAGTCGCTGATGTTTAGTGTCCATTTCGATCGCAAAGCTGATAATGTTCTTGACGTTGGGGCTAACTGAGCAGGTAGGCAAAGCTGGAGATCTTGGAAGCTATGCACGGGATAAAGATGGCCTCAAGTTCTATCGAGCTCGGTATTGTGAATACGTTAATAAATCCTCACAGCTACGAACTGCTGCTTTCCTGTTATTATTTTTCTTTAATAACGTTCAATCTGATGTAGTAGTATTACTACGACAAACGAATGTGAATGAGGCTTTGGTGGAGATAAATTACTGCAGATATCTATTGAAGATGCAAACCTGCACCCCGAATGCGACAACGATGGGGATGTTGTTGAAGCTGGTGTTGTTGATGTTGTTTCTCGTGGAGCTCTTGTGGAACTCTCATGGACGATATGGAGCTCCAGCGAGTGTGAGTTTTTCCAGGCTGCGTCACTCAAATCCAACCTCGTGCTCATCCGTCAGCCTCCACTAGATGGTCAATAACATGTTGGTCCGTCAGCCTTTACTAGGTGGTCAATAACATGTTGGTACGTCAGCCTTTACTAGGTGGTCAATAACATGTTGGTACGTCAGCCTTTACTAGGTGGTCAATAACATGTTGGTCCGTCAGCCTTTACTAGGTGGTCAATAACATGTTGGTCCGTCAGCCTTTACTAGGTGGTCAATAACATGTTGGTACGTCAGCCTTTACTAGGTGGTCAATAACATGTTGGTCCGTCAGCCTTTGCTAGGTGGTCAATAACATGTTGGTCCGTCAGACTCCACTAGGTGGTCAATAACATTGAAGTATGTACAATTATTAATGTCGTTATGCTGTGTTCACAGGTGCAAGGCAAACATACCCGGTTAAGTACAGCTACAACATGACCGCCAACAGGACGAGTCAAGGGCGCAGGACAAATCCCAGGGCGAACCCAAGGACACGAGCGAATCTTGGAGGCAAGGCTAATTTCGAACGAGAAGGAAACTCTGAGAGTAAGGAAAGTCGCGTCTTGAGAAGAGACCCAGGAGGACAGAACCGCTTCGGCGGCGCAACTGGAGGGACGACCGTCAAAGTGTGAAGAGCCGCATGCAGCGATGACCATCAGTCAAGTCAAGCCACGATCGTGATGACTGACAATGCAACAGCGAACAGTCGGAGACAAGTGGCTGACGCAGTTTCGGTGCTTCAAGGGACATTATGGAGATATCTGAAGAGCCTCCAGATATCCAGATTAAATGCAGACCGTTTTCTTCCCTTCCGTGCCCGTATAAATGTCAGACTACGTCCGAGCTCAGCGTATGGTGCAGTATTCTAGTGTTAGTGGCAAACAACTACACATGCTACTGCTCTGTGTTACATCCAGACTACATTCGGGTGTCAGTTACTTAGGCACAAGCATGCATGCATTATTTATGAAACGCTGGAGACAGATGGGGCATTTGCCACCGCCTTCTGTAACTTCAGTGTTCAGCCTCGACGTAATGCACCGCTTCTATGTGGGGGTACCTCGAGGTGGGGTACCGCTTCTAGGTGGGGGTACCTCGAGGTGGGGCACTGCTTCTAGGTGGGGGTACCTCGAGGTGGGACACCGCTTCTAGGTGGGGGTACCTCGAGGTAGGGTACCGCTTCTAGGTGGAGGTACCTCGAGGTGGGGTGCCGCTTCTAGGTGGGGGTACCTCGAGGTGGGACACCGCTTCTAGGTGGGGGTACCTCGAGGTAGGGTACCGCTTCTAGGTGGGGGTACTTCGAGGTGGGGTACCGCTTCTAGGTGGGGGTACCTCGAGGTGGGGCAACGCTTCTAGGTGGGGGTACCTCGAGGTGGGGTACCGCTTCTAGGTGGGGGTACCTCGAGGTGGGGTACTGCTTCTAGGTGGGGGTACCTCGAGGTGGGGTGCCGCTTCTAGGTGGTGGTACCTCGAGGTGGGGTACCGCTTCTAGGTGGGGGTACCTCGAGGTGGGGTACCGCTTCTAGGTGGTGGTACCTCGAGGTGGGGTACCGCTTCTAGGTGGGGGTACCTCGAGGTGGGGTACCGCTTCTAGGTGGGGGTACCTCGAGGTGGGGTACCGTTTCTAGGTGGAGGTACCTCGAGGTGGGGTACCGCTTCTAGGTGGGGGTACCTCGAGGTGGGGTACCGCTGATTCGCCAAGAAAGCTATCCACAGCACACCGCGGTAAAAACTGTGACTTTGTCCGGTCATTCCCGTTTTGTATCATTTTGGAGAGGGAAGGTAATCAGGCGGCATTATAGGCTTGTGTTCAGCGGTCGGGGCATTTTAGAGAGGGAAGGTAATCAGGCGGCATTATAGGCTTGCTGTGTTTGCGCAGTGGTTTTAGAACTAAACATCAAATTCCTTTCCCAGCACCGCTTAGTAATATATAATCGTGCATGCTGTAATAAGACAAAGTACAATGTACGCTGTCGGTGATGGCTTGCCATGCAGTGCATACATGAAACAATATACAAGATGCGCGGAAATCACCTCAATGGACACTCAATTCAGTGTCGGCAGAGTGCTGGCAGAGTGTCGGAAGAGTGCTGGCAGAGTGTCGGCAGAGTGCTGGCGGAGTGTCGGCAGAGTGCTGGCAGAGTGTCGGAAGAGTGCTGGCAGAGTGTCGGCACTCATAGGTATTTGACGCACAGTGCAGGTGGTGAGGAACGACACAAATTACAATTGCTGCAATTAGGCCGATCCCGAAGAGCACATTCAGTTCGATAATGTATCAATTATTATACCTGTCATTTTTGGCTGAAAATGCACTACTTCCGTTGCAATATGAGCGGTATATTATATGAAATTAGTAGTTTCCAAGCATGTCCATGGTCTATTGATATGGTCAAGGATGATCCAAATACCCTGAACAGATCGTGCGCAGCTGCAGAGCGAAGTAACTCAATGTCATCACGGACCATCCATGGATCACATAGTCGTTAACATCGCAAGAAACCCGCACATGTTTCTGTGACGTCATTCGACCTAATCTAGGCTCATCTGGTAATCCAAATTTGAACACGACATATCGGATTAAACAATCGTAGAGTACGCCACGTTTCACATCTCCAACTTTCGTGGTTCCACCAATGACGCAGTGATAGAAATGACACCAAATCGTACGAAAAAAGTGCATAGTGCCTGACAATTGACCTCATTTGATCCAGAACTAATTGACGCATGATCACGAAATTCGATCACATGACTGTTCCTTACAGCTCTCGGTCATCATACAGAATTAGTTTTCCTATACTTCGCAGCTAAGATCAAAGTTTTAGTCTTGTTTTGTTTTCTGTCATACTATAATTGAACATTGTGTTGACATCCCTTTGACTGACGCTGGGCTTAACTTACGTGCTGCCCGCACGCAGCACTGTCCAGTGGGTTGCTTTGGAGGTTCGACGTACTGCGCTTCGACTTGCCACGTAATTCCCTTTCTGCTGTACAGCTCTTTCACGCAGCCACTGATCCTCTACGAAGTGGAACTAAAAGTTTAAACCCTGACAAAATGAGCCGTAGTACATTATGTTGCAAATTCCCAAAATTTTACCAGCATGCCACATGTTGGCGGACTTCCTTCGATTTAGAGCCACCCGTGGCGAATGCAATTCCACTGAGGACATACCAGCATGCCACATGTTGGCGGACTTCCTTCGATTTGGAGCCACCCGTGGCGAATGCAATTCCACTGAGGACATACAAAATCGGACCGTTGAATGTTCAGTTATATAATCACAGAACGTCACTGGGCGGTCCATAGAATATACGTTTGTCCCTCGGCATTGTGAACAAATATACAGACGTCCCAACTCTGTTCACAATTATTCCCTGTCTGTTTATTCCCAGCATTTCTGTGTAATCACAATCCATAATTTGTAATATGCCATTCGTCTTTCTCCTCCCTCCATATTATGTTTTGCTTGTCTTTCATTCCCTTGCTCATGTACTCCTGCACTCATTCATTTGACATTCTACTATTGTCCAGAACTCATTTAGAGCACAATTGTGACGAATAAAACATGATGTTTTGGAAAGCGCATAATCAAATATCGGAGTTGCTGTGGGTTGTCCTGACACATGTAGTTGGGAGACCCTCGTGCAGCCAGTGACGCAAGACATCCTCCGGAGTCCGTCAACAGTGACGGAACCAAGACATCCTCCGGAGTCCGTCAACAGTGACGGAACCAAGACATCCTCGTCAACAGTACGGAACCAAGACATCCTCCGGAGTCCGTCAACAGTGACGGAACCAAGACATCCTCCGGAGTCCGTCAACAGTGACGGAACCAAGACATCCTCCGGAGTCCGTCAACAGTGACGGAACCAAGACATCCTCCGGAGTCCGTCAACAGTGACGGAACCAAGACATCCTCCGGAGTCCGTCAACAGTGACGGAACCAAGACATCCTCCGGAGTCCGTCAACAGTGACGGAACCAAGACATCCTCCGGAGTCCGTCAACAGTGACGGAACCAAGACATCCTCCGGAGTCCGTCAACAGTGACGGAACCAAGACATCCTCCGGAGTCCGTCAACAGTGACGGAACCAAGACATCCTCCGGAGTTCGTCAACAGTGACGGAACCAAGACATCCTCCGGAGTCCGTCAACAGTGACGGAACCAAGACATCCTCTGGAGTCCGTCAACAGTGACGGAACCAAGACATCCTCCGGAGTCCGTCAACAGTGACGGAACCAAGACATCCTCCGGAGTCCGTCAACAGTGACGGAACCAAGACATCCTCCGGAGTCCGTCAACAGTGACGGAACCAAGACATCCTCCGGAGTCCGTCAACAGTGACGGAACCAAGACATCCTCCGGAGTCCGTCAACAGTGACGGAACCAAGACATCCTCCGGAGTCCGTCAACAGTGACGGAACCAAGACATCCTCCGGAGTCCGTCAACAGTGACGGAACCAAGACATCCTCCGGAGTCCGTCAACAGTGACGGAACCAAGACATCCTCCGGAGTCCGTCAACGGTGACGGAACCAAGACATCCTCCGGAGTCCGTCAAGAGCAAATGCAAAGCTGACGCGTGGGAATATGTTTGTAGGCCAAATGGTGCATTTCAATTCAGAATTCCAACTTAGAACACAACCCTAATCTAACCTAGCCGACCTGACTGAACCTAACCACTTTGTATGCTGTGTATAGGTAAAATTGTTGTAAAGATTGTCTCGTGGTTATCTTAAACTGCAATAATCCCAATGAATGTGGTTAACATGATGTGACTACTCATTTCTTCTGCAGATGTTTACTCTTCAGGGGTGGGTAGATTCTGTCTCCATCTGGTGCATGTGTTAAGAGGATGCTCAATGAGTTCACTGAGAGAAGGTTGACATATTTTATATCAATGTCTCACTCATTTCTTTCCTATTTATTCTACCATTCTAACTACATAGAGATGGCGGTAAATTTGTAGTCTAAGGTAATTTGAGATTACAAAAAAATAAACATTTTAATGCAATGTTGATAGATGAGATAAAGGTGATGAGAGCGCTAATTTTCTCCGCAAATGCTTACTTTTCAGTCGGCAGCGGCCGATACAGTTGATGACGTCATAACCATTTGATGGCATCATAGGCATCGCTCGAAGGAAAAGTGCTACAAATCCACGGTATTGTACGAGTTAATGCTCCAAATTTTCAACATACCTTAACACAAGCCCTGGACGCCCTCTGAATATTACGCGCACTGGAGGGGGCGGATTCCGCCCCCTAAGATCTCGGCTTCTATCAAAGGTGGAGCAACGAAATGTACGGGGTGGATGGGCACGGTAGTGAACTCCATTTTGTGCAAATTTCATGACCTTAGGTCAATATCATGGATGTCAAATGAGGTCAAAATGTTAATAAGAAATTCCGGTTTTGCGTGGTTTGGCTTGTCATTGTTATGGATCGCTATGATTGCGTTCAAATGCTTCAAAATGGACAACCATAATGTTTTGGATATTACAAACGATGCAATACAGATGTTAGACCCGGCATTTGACATTAGCTCACCTATATAATAGAACTTTATCAGGTTATTAACTGCTCCATTTACCGAAACCGCCCGCCGGACTACTTCGACAACAATGACAAACAGTAGTTTTCAGAATATATTGGGAGCACACGAAAGGTGACATCAACCACATGACAGTCATTTGCATTTATGACAACATTCCAGTGGACCAAGTTTTGTTCCAATAACTTGCCATGAACTTGACCTGACTTGCCCTCAGTGACCTAACATGACGTTGAAACTATAAAGCATAACAATATCTATCAAACAAGTAGCTAGTATTGACAAGAACACTTCCCTTTTGCCACTATACAGCAAGCGCATAAGCGCCGATTTTTATGGTCTGGCGATGATCATTTTTTTTAACGACCCCTAACTCGAAAAATGTTCGGCAGATTTTCGTTCTTCTTGCCTTGAACAGCGCGCCGGTCATTTCTAAGCAGGTATACAAACAATGGCGTATATCACCCGATAAAATCTTGAGTTATGACCAAAAATCGGAGGGGTGGGCGGATTTCGCCCCACCCCCTCCAGGGCGCGTGTTAACCCGCGCCGTCTTTCCTGTCAAATCCTCACACCCCGTCTCGGGGGGGGAGCGGTTGAAGACCCCTCTCTAAAATCCAAACTAAGCATCGCACGAAAACGAAAGAGGAGTCATCGGAAAGCGCTCTACGAGTAGGGTCTGGGTCCACCGTCAAAAAAACTTTCCGGGGGCTAGATTTTAACGACTTTTCACGACTTACATTATGTTTTTGATCTGGGGAGTTCATATTGGGGGATATATGAAAAACCAAAATGTATTTGCGACGAGGAAAGGACAGCGAAATCGGCCAGGGCTATAATTTTTTTGGGCCCCCAAAGATAAAAATAAATATTTTTTTACTAACTCGTTGACCCTAGATGACCTGACCTAAAAATGTTTAATCGGCATGTCAAATTGATATGGGAAAAGGTATGACAAATTTGGGCGCGCTATCGCGCGCCGTTCGTCCGCTGTTCGCGAAATACCCGAGGGGAGGTTGAAGATCCCCCACCCCGAGACGGGATGGATTAATGGTACGGTTCGAGTCGTGGCTTGTTCGTTTCTTGCTCACTGGTGTTCGTTTCTGGTTCGCTGGACCAACTAGCACGGCACTCGCCTGCGATTAATACAGGGTAGATGTTTCAAAAAGGAAGTTATGAATCTCCCGGCCGCTTAATTACTTCCGGAAGAAATACCGTTCCAGATACTGCGAAATACCAGAACCGCACATTGCGAATGACTCCGTGGTTTCTGAGAAAAAGAACCTCTAAACTTGCGTGATTTTGTCCCGAGAAGAAAGTTAAATAATTAAATGAGGCACCGGAGCACAATGGAAGCCATGCTCACGCTGACTTCTGATATTTCTGCTTCAATTTCAGCAATATTAAGACTTCAAGAACCACATATCAAAATATAAAAAAACGAAATAAATAGAAGAGCAATAATAAGCATTATGTCTGTATAACTGCCTTACACAGATATAAATAGCATAATGCATGCAATGTGCCATAACATAACATGGCGTAACTAAACCCAACATGAACAACCAGACTCGTTTCAAGCAAACTTCAAGCAAACTTTCAAGTTTATGACATGCCGAGCTCGCCCCGACACATGCACGGTGCGACATTTGCATAGATGTACACCAAGATAGTATTGCACAGATTGCATAGATGCACATCAACCCAACTTCATGTTAGTTTGTTCATGGTCGTGAAGGTACTTCAATGCATTCCAATGTATCCTAACCGAACGGAACCGAACCGAACCTAACCTAACCTAGCCTAGCATAATCTAATCTAATTTATCCTAGCATATTCTCTGAGAGTTGCACAGTACCTAGGTAGTGGGGAGGTGGTACTTCCGCTGGGTCTGTTAAGTCCTCAAGTTGACAGGTCAGGTCAGTTGACAGGTCAGGTCAGTTGACAGGTCAGGTCAGTTGACAGGTTGACGCTGGTACGGGATATCGGCATGGCGATAGTGCAATGCCTTTTCAAAGCTTTGTAATACCAACACTGCTGATAACACTGGTTTTAACAATGCCAAGAAGGAACTTTCAGCTAGTAGACCACATAATTAATCCGTACTGTCTCAGGGGGTTTTCAACCGCCCCCATCAGGTTTTTTCGCGGATATTGAACGAACGGCGCGAGGCAGCCCGCCGAAATTTGGCATACCTTTTCCCACATCAATTTGGCATTCTGTTTAAAAAGTGAAGTCAGGTCATCTTGGGTCAACGAGTTAGTCAATGTCAAATGAGGTCACCTCCAGAAAGTTCAACCAGTCGTCACTCTTTAACGGATACAGATATTTTAATAATACTTTCAGCGTTTGCTTATCTTTAGGGATGCAACAAAACGTAGGAGAGGAATTTTTCATTTTTCCACTTTTTCACTACTTATAAATTTTGCATATTTGCCTATTAGAGTTCAAATCGAAGATTCTGGTTAAAGTAAGTATTTTTATCAGGGCAAGTTGACTTCCAACAACGCTTCTCGGTCTAATCTACCCATTATAAAAGGAAAATTAAAGAAAATGTGAAAACTCAAAATTTTGACATTTCCAAAAAATAAAGAACTCTTTTTTGAGGGGAATGTCATGCCCCTCGTCGATTTCGCTGTCCTTTTCCGATTCCAAATATTTCTTTTTCTCTTCAAATATTACAACTTCCCACACATGGTCCTGGCAAGTGTTCCTTTCACTTGCATCCTTGCTCCTCTATCATCTTATCTAGGCGTAAAACTATCTAGATTTGTTTATCTAACTATGCTTCTTAATGGTGTGAGCTTTACCTCTAATTTCCCTTTTCCATTTTACTTTCCAATCATTCATTGTCCATTTTGTGTTCCAGTTCATTGTTCATACACAATTATTATTCCAAGTTTTCCATTTCCAGAACCATTTCCAGTTGGCTCTTTCCCTGACTAATGAGTGGGCTTAAACTTGAAGGAGCTACATTGGAGTTGTTGGGATTGATTTGAGTAATAAGTACCCTCCTCATGAACATATACTTTCACAGTGTAAATATTATTCATTACCTCAACCACTGAACTTGGCTTAACTAACCACAAAAGCAAAGACGCAAAAGAAGGGTAGGAAAGCCAGCATGGCTTACACCAGACTTGATAAAAGCAATTAAGGCTAATAAAACTGCATTTAGAGTTTTTCAAGAAACCTCAAAAGTCGTTAATCTAAAGGCGTATCGAAAAGCTAGAGACAATGTGAAGCAAAAAACCAGAGCAGCAAAGCGAGCAAAGGAACTGGATTTAGCTAGAAACTGTAATGGGGACAGTACAAAGTTCTTTAGTTTCTACAAGCTGAGTAAAGTTTCTAACACAATTGGTCCACTGGAAGTAAACGGGACTACATTGGGTGAGGATAGTGAGATGGTTGAGGAGCTGAGCAAGCAGTTCAAATCAGTGTTTTCATTGGAAGATATGACCAATCTGCCGACCGTACACCATAGTTCAGATACATGGGATCTGACAAATGATGTTGATTTCATTGGTAGTGATGTTGTTTACAATCATATCAGGAAAATAAAGCCAAATAAGGCAGCAGGACCTGATGAAATTTATGCTAGGGTATTGCGGGAAACTGAAAAATAACTGGCATTTCCACTTAGTATAATATTTTGTAGATCAGTTTCACAAAATGAAATTCCAACCGATTGGAAAAGTGCAAATGTAGTTCCTATTTTCAAGAAAGGAGAAAGAGGGAAAGTTGAAAACCATAGGCCAATAAGTCTCACATTCCTAGTCTGCAAGGTACTCGAATCAATTATCAAGGATATAATAGTTAGTTATCTGGAAGGTAGCAGATTGATTCAAGATACTCAACATGGGTTTAGAAAAGGACGATCGTGTCTCACAAACCTCTTGGACTTTTTGAACTTCGCCACATAATTATTTGATCAGGGAAATCAGGTTGATGTAGCATATCTTGACTTTAGTAAGGCCTTTGACAAGGTACCCCATAAACGGTTAATGATACAGCTTCAGTCCCATGGTATTGCAGGTAGCATCTTAAAATGGATAGAGTTGTGGCTTTCAGATAGACAGCAAAGAGTGATGCTAAATGGTACAAAGTCATCATGGCAAAATGTTCTTAGTGGGGTCCCCAAGGGGCCAGTACTAGGGGCCATTACTGTTCATTATATTTGTAAATAACATTGAAAGTGGCCTAAGCAGTAAAGTTTTGAAATTTGCGGATGATTTGAAGGTCTTTAGGGCAATAACAGGTCAGGATGAGCATATCTCGCTGCAAAAAGACTTAGACGAACTTGTGAAGTGGTCCGAAGAATGGCAAATGAAATTTAATTTTGATAAGTGCAAAATCATGCATGTAGTTAAGCAGCATATGAAGGCTCCATACTTGATGGGTGGCCAAGTGCTCTCAGTGACTCAACAGGAGAAGGATTTAGATGTTATTCTAAACACAAAATTTGGGGCATCAGAACAGACCAAGGAAGCCAGGAAGAAGGCACTGAGAATGCTCGGGGCAATAAATAGGAATGTATCATACAGAAGTGAGGAAGTGATCAGGAAGCTTTACTGTGCATACGTCAGGCCACATTTGGAATACTGCATCCAAGCTTGGTCTCCTAGCTATGAAAAAGATTGTTGGCTTTTAGAGAGAGTACAAAAGAGGGCTACAAAAATGGTTAATGGCATAAGCAACCTGGCATATGAGGAAAGATTGAAGAAATTGAATATGTTTTCACTTAGATATAGAAGGCTGAGAGGAGATCTCATCGAGGTCTTTAAATTTGTCCATGGTCTGGAGAGGGGATACCTTGGGGAAATGTTTGAATTTAACATAAATGATGCAATTAGAGGTCATAAATTCAAAATTAAAGTTAACCACAGCAGAACAAGGTTAAGGCAAACTTTCTTCACCAACAGGGTAGTAGAACACTGGAACCAGCTGCCAGAAAACATCGTCAGTAGCAGCACATTGAACATCTTTAAAAACAGCATAGACAATCATTATAAGAATAGATGGCTTGATTTTCAGTATTACAGGGAGGGCTGATTGACAGACTTGGTGGGCAACTGGTTCAGTGTACAGAGTGCAACCAAGAAGGGCCCTTGTGGTTCATAGTTGCACTAATCTTTTATGTCTTTATGTCTTTAACTTGAATGTTGGGTTCTCAGTACTTCATATCAATGCAAGGTCCCTCAAGAATAAATTTGATGATGTTATTCATCTTCTAGCAAATTTTGAAGTGGATTGGTCAGTTATTTGTGTGTCAGAGACATTGTTAAAGAAAGATTTAGAGCAATACTTTAGTCTAAAAAATGATAATCTTTTTGCATCTAGTAGAAAAGAAGGTGAAGGTGGAGGTACAGCAATATATGTAAGTAATAGATATGAGGTTAGGGAAAGAAAAGACCTGGAGGGTGATCATTTTGAGACAAGTTTTCTGGAAATCAAAATGAAGTTGGGTGTACCAGCAGAGATTCCTCGTGGGGGAAATATATAGACCTCCAAACCTGAGCCATACTTTATTTATGGACTACTTGGAAAAAATACTTGATTCATTGGAAAACGCTAAGTGTACATGGGTCATAGCAGGGGACTTCAATTACAATCTTTTGAAATATCACTCTGATAAACCCACACTTAGATTTATGAATGTGTTAAATTCCTATGGATTTTTTGCCAACCATGTCGAAAGCGACCCGGATTTCTAATAATTTTGATACCCTTTTCGATAATATATATAAATGATGTTAATGTCTTGAACAATTCGGGATTTCTACTTCATGATTAATCAGATCATTTTCCAGTGTTTCTTAATCTGTCATTAATTCCAAGCACATCTATAAGAAGGCATTCAGTGACAGTCTTTGATAAGAATAAAATCAGTGAATTAAATGATCACCTCATTAGTACCTTGGAAGCCTTTCAAGATGAGACTGATGCTAATCAAGCATGCAACAAACTTATTAAGGCATATGAAACAGGAATTAAAAAATTAAAAACTTGTACACCCAGCAGAAGAAAGAATCCAATTAAACTATGGGTAACCCTTGCACTTCTGTGTTCAAATTAATAGAAAAAATAAACTATATGCAAAATATATTAGTAATATATTTTTACTGAATGAAAATAAATACAAAATGTATAGGAACATGCTTTGTAATGCGCTTAGGGATGCGAAACGATTATATTACAACAGGGCATTTCAGGATAGCAAAGGCGATGGCAAAAAACATGGAAGTATTTGAATGAAATTATAAACAAGAATGAATTGCAAACGGTTCCTCCAATGTGCTTTGCTGATAACTCTGGGGCTACCTGTGTACATGAACAAATACCTGATAAATTTAATAAAGTTTTTCAACGATAGGCCGTGAGTTGGAAACAAAAATACCTGCGACACACATCAGTCCATTATATTATCTTACACAGCCTAATTATGCAAGTATTAACAATATTCCTTATGTTAATGATGCTCAAATTGAAGACATTATTAAGATTTAAACCTTGCTGGTGGAGGTATGGATAAAATTAGTACAAAAATTTTGATTGGAACATATAGAAGTCTTTTGCAACATCTAACGTCTTTCTTTAATCTTTGTATGAGCACTGCAATATTCCCTGATACATTAAAATCTGCAGTTATAAGTCCTGTATATAAATCAGGGGAAAATAATCAATTTTCTAATTATAGGCCAATCTCTTTGCTACCAATATTTTCCAAAGTACTGGAAACATTAAAACACTTTTGGGTATCATCATTTCTAAATGAAAATAATATCATGCACCCATTGCAATTTGGCTTCAGAAAAAAAAACACAGCGCATACATGCCAATTGCTCTGATGCATAACGAAGTAACTAAATCCATTGTAAATAATAAATTAGTTTGTACTCTGTATCCTGACTTAAAAAGCTTTTGACACCGTCAGCATCAGCATTTTGTTACAAAAATTGAACTTTATTGGCTTTAGAGGAAATATGTATAAACTGTTAGCCTCATACCTATCGAATAGATCTCAAAGAACCAAGATACATGACATCATCTCCCAACCATTACATATCACAAAGGTGTTCCTCAAGGTTCGATTCTTGGACCTCTGCTATTTACTCTGTATATTAACGATCTCTGCAATGTTTCCAATTTGGCTAGATTTTACCTATATCCAGACGACACTGCCGTAACTATTACAGTTAATGATCATTCTGAAGTACAAAGTGAAGTAAATGAGGTAATACCCAAAATAATTCCATGGTTTCATACCAACAGATTATCTATTAATACTGAGAAGACTGGATATCAATTTTTTTCCAGGAAACCATGTGATGACCTTCATGTCAAAATAAATACTTCCAATATTAGAAGGCATGGCTGTATAAAATATTTAGGTGTATTTATTGATGAAGACATGACATGGAAAAGCCATATAAATGCCATCTCTTCACAACTTAGCAGGAATATTGGAATTATAGGCAAGTCTAGGTACTTTTTATCAACTTGTGAATTGCTTCTTCTGTATAATTTTCTAATATTGCCATATTTAAATTACTGTGCTGTTGTCTGGGGAAGTATGTACCGCTCAAAGCTTGATAAAATTATTAAGTTGCAGAAGCGTGTTATTAGGATTGTTGATAAGAACCCGTACTTATATCATACAAATGAATTGTTTATTAAACATAGAGTTCTAAAGTTTCTGGACATAGTTGATGAGCAATGTATTTACATCATGCTAGGTTTCCTAAATCAATCATTACCAGCACCTCTTTCTAATATGTTTCAACTTTATGAACAAGGTGGCCTCAGAATTAGACAACATTTTCAAATACCCTTTTCTGATATCAATTATAGAATGTTTTCATTACCCTTTATTGTACCAAAAGCCTGGAATAAAATAATCTGCTCTCACTTCCACAGGATT
Organism: Imbricaverruca yamaguchii; assembly: GCA_034440575.1. Classification (NCBI taxonomy): domain Eukaryota; kingdom Metazoa; phylum Arthropoda; class Thecostraca; family Neoverrucidae; genus Imbricaverruca; species Imbricaverruca yamaguchii. Next base: position 44,866 of record JAOTOL010001253.1, on the reverse strand, counting down.
GACGATGTACCTAGGAGTAAAATCATCTTGAAGAAACACATCAGACGATACATTATTATAAAATATGAACTTTTTCAATAAATGTTGGTTATGATAATGTGCTATGTATGGTGATCTGGTATAATTCGGACATTTTTGTTTAAGAATCATGTTTTCTGTTCTTTCTTCTTCTTCATACTTGGTCGTCCTTTCTCCTTAGTGTAGTAGTAGTTTAGGAAATGCATGTGCAAGGTTATGATTTTGTATTATTTCCCCATTAACACCTATAGCAGGTATTTTCGTGGAGCCCTCGAAGACGTTACTAGCATTGCTAATTGTCTGAGAGGGCTTCAGGAACATCTTTTACTAATATCTGGTGGCGGGATCTGTCCAGCAAGAAACAGGAGCGGGGAGTGGTGTGACCTGCCTTGATTTGCTTACCATGACCTACCTCGCACCCTTGGAATTTAACGTAATTAGGTCGCACGGGTACGGAAGAGCACTCCTGCCTACCTATTAATGGGTAGGGGAATTAAAAAAAAAATTAAATAATTATAAAATCCCCAAAATGAACATCCCAGAGCCAAAAGCATAATGTAAGTCGTGAATGGTCGTGAAAATCTTCGTTTTCCCCCAAGGCTACCCATGCTTGGCATCAAGTGAATGCCGGCGGGCAACCCTCGAGCAACATTTCAACCCGGGACATGTCAGATAATGCCTGAAGGTCAAAGGTTCGTTTAATTTCCAGAGTCCGCGTTTCTTGGCTATGGCTCTAACTTGCATTATGTGGGCATCATTCGACGTGCATTACCGCACGGTACCAGAATGTTGAGATATTGAAATAATTTCAAAGGTGTCGGAGGTTCGTCGAGTGTACAATGATTGAGTGTAATAGGAATAGTTGCTACAAGGGGGTAACGTTTAACACGCGCCCTGGAGGGGGGGGGGGGCGAAATCAGCCCTCCCATCCGGTTTTTCGTAGATAGCTCCAGATTTTGCCGGCCGATATACGTCATTGTTTCTGTATCTGCTAATAAATGACCGGCGCATTGTTTAAAGGAAGAAAAATGCAAAATCGAGCGAACATTTTTCGAGTTAGGGGTCGCTAAAGTAAAAAAAAAAATGATCAGCGCCAGACAATAAATATGGGCGCTGATGCGCTTCCCGTGTATTTGAAAAATGAAGTGTTCTTGGCAAAACTAGCGACTTGCTTGATGTACATTGTCACGCTATGTTGTTTCAAAGTCATGTCAGGTCACCGATGTCAAGTCAGGTCAAGTTCATGACAGGTTAACACAAGCCCTGGAGGTGGGATGGCGAAATCCGCCAACCCCTCCGATTTTTCGCACTTAACTCCATACTGTACCGGCCGATATACGCCAATTTTTTTTCGCACCCGCTTAGAAATGACTGGAGCATTGTTTAACACTCGCACGTCCGGCGGTCCACACCAACTTCGCATGTCCGGGGGGCAGATGACTGCCCCCTAAGATCTCTGGAACTATGCTAGCTAGCGACAAATGGAAAACGGCGTTAGATAGCTGGTGACGGGCTCTATCGAAATTGTCTGAATCATTTTTTCGCTCAGGTCAACATTCAGGTCACTGAGCCATCGTAGGTCAAATACCACCAGATCAGGAGGGACTCAGATATGGACACATACCTCAGCACCTGTAACATATAGGAACAAACGGCGAATGCTATTCGACAGTCTCTGAAATGCGCTACCGACAATAGGCGGTGTAATTTAAGGTCAGGTCAACCGAACCTCATGTCAAGGTCATGAAATCACCTAGGGAGGTCATATAATGTATCAATCGACACGTCTTGGCGAAACAAGCACAATGACGGTTATTTCAGCCTTCTAGCTCAATGCAGTGTGATATAATGCGCATAAATGTGTATTGATCTCAGATGACCTCAGAGACTTTGGTGAGGTCACTGAACAAAAATGTCAGCGGTAACATTGAGCATAGCTTCCATCTACATGCCACAACCGTTGTGAGGTCATTCCAAGCGAAAATATGTAACTAGGAAACATTGGTATATTTTACCATAGCCCTATAATGGAGAAGACATGACCGCGACCTGACCTAATGTCAATGCTACGAAAAAAACGATATACATATTATGGTCCCTGATCAGATCATGACATGTTACAAGTTTGAAATCAATCGCCCAATCATTGTAGAAGTTATGCCACCTAGGACTCCGAGTGTAGTTGGGTCACTTTGCCTGACCTGGTGACCTGACCTGAGATGATCCAGGATTACAAAATGTATGAGGATATGCGGAAAAGATCAGTGAACAGCTATGCGGGGTTTGGCCTTGCTAACCCGATTAGTTTGGCGGGAAATGAGGAAAAACCGGAGAGGCAGATATCTGCCTCCCCGGACGTGCGCGTGTTAATGCATGATAAATGAAAATCGGCCGACAATTTTTGCAAGGTAGGGGCCATTAAAGTAGAAACAATTCGCAGCGCCAGACCACAAAACCGGCGATGATGTGCTTTCCGTATATTGGCAAAAGACAAGTGTTCTTGACAAAATTAACGACTTGTTGGATGAATATTGTTATGCTATATAATTTCAAAGTCATGTTAGATCGTCGAGGTCAAGTCAGGTCAGGTTCATGACAGGCTAATGGAACCAAACTTGGTTAACTGGAATGTTGCCATAAATGCAAATGACTCATGCGATTCATGTCACTTTACACGTTACTTCCTACACATCCCGAAATGTACTGTCTAAGCCTAGTCGGGCTCATGTCTCACTGACCACTTGACAGTGGCCAAACTACCCAATGCTTGACTTAACCCATGCACAAAAGCTTGTTTCTTCTCGGATTTAGGCCACTTCATTTTGAACTGAGGAAAGACAAATGTGGAAACAAATGGAAGTGTTTTGAAAGAATCGAAGTTTGTGCATGACGGTCATGGCTAATGTCGCGCAGCCTTTCAATGACATGTTTCCTGTTGGGCACAATGCATATGTGCGGCCGATTTAGCCCGGTGCAACCTCAATTTTCACGCACACTGCGCAATTTAGGATGGGAAGGCTTTTGTTTAGCACCACTGAGACAAGGTTGTGTCACAATGTTCTATACGTGTTTTAATATGGGGAATCAGAAAGACAAAATGAACAATTTGGAAAGAAGTGGGATTTAGTTTTCTGGGGGCTGTTTTCGTTCCTTTTACGATTACGAAAAAATAAATAAATAAGTTTCGCACAATATGTATTTTACGAGTCATATTTTCTATCGCTAGTAGTTCAGCCCTTGTTACATGACATGTGTTCAGATTTTGAGAGTCACGACTACTGCGTCATCTATTGAAACAATTTCTGAACTGGCCATTTAACTTTTTTTCCCAAATTGCGCAATGCTGCAAAATAACCAGAAATGACGAACGGCTCCCAAGAACCCAAAAATCGCGCCGGGATCTCCACCAAAGTAGTTATTGGGCCCCATAAATCCGCGTCGGGGCCACATAATTAAGGGTTATAAATAAATACGGCAGGCACCACAAAACTTGCTCCTGGCCCGCAAATTTGTGCTGGGGAACGCCAAAATCCCGCTTGGGCCCAGATAAGCACAACGAGCCCCGCAAGCTCGGGCCAAGCTCCCCAAATATCGCGCTTCGGATCCAAAATATCTATCGGCAATCCCATAAATACTAGTTGGGGCATACAAAATTCCGTTCGAGGTTAAAAAAATTGCGTCAACGCTCCAAAAAATACACGGCGTGGCCATACAATCGCACCGGAACCACTGGCAGCTGGTTCAAGTGTTCTATTATCCTGTTGGTGACGAAAGACTGTCTTAACCTTGTCCTGCTGTGGCTAACTTTAATTTTGAATAGATGACTTCTAATTGCATAATTTCTGTTCAATTAAAACATTTCCCCTTGATATCTCTTCTCCGCACCATCGACAAATTTAAAGACCTCGATGAGATCTCAACTCAGCCTTGTATATCTAAGTAAAAACATGTTCAATTTCTCCAATCTTTCCTCATATGCCAGATTGCTTATGCCATTAACCATTTTTGTTAGCCCACTTTTGCACTCTCTCTAAATACCAACAATATTTTTCATAGCATGGAGACCAAGCTTGGATGCAGTATTCAAAATGTGGCCTGATATTTGCAAAGTAAAGCTTCCTGATGTCTTCCTCACTTCTGTATGATACATTCCTATTTATTTCCCCAAGCGTTCTCAGTGTCTTTTTCCTGGCTTCCTTGGGCTTTTCTGATGCCCCCAATTTTGTGTTTAGAATAACACCTAAATCCTTCTTCTGTTGAGTCACCGATAGCACTTGGCCACCCATCAAGCATGGAGTCTTCATATGCTGCTTACCTACATGCATGATTTTGCACTTATCGAAATTAAATTAAATTTGCCATTTTTCGGACTACTTCACAAGTCTTTCAGCAACGAGATATGCTCATTGTGACCTGTTATTGCCCTAAATACTTTCAAATCATCCGCACATTTCAAAACCTTACTGCTTAGAACACTTTCAATGTCATTTACAAATATAATGAACAGTAGTGCCCCCAGTACTGGCCCCTTTGGGACCCCACTAAGAACATTTTCCCATGATGACTTTGTACCATTTAGCATCACTCTTTGCTGTCTATCTAAAAGCCACAACTCTATCCATTTTAGGATACTATCTGCAGTACCATGGACCTGAAGCTTCATCATTAACCGTTTATATGGTACCATGTCAAGGGCCTTACCAAAGTCAAGATAAGGTACATCAACCTGATATCCCTGATCAAATTGTTCTGTTGCGAAGCTAAAAAAGTCGAAGAGATTTGTGAAACACGATCGCCCGTTTCTAAGCCCATGTTAAGGATATTGAATCAATCTGTTTCCTTCCAGCTAATTAACTATTTTATGGTTGACAATTGATTCGAGTACCCTGCGTATCAGGGATGTGAGACTTACTGGCCTATAGTTTTCAACTTTCCCTCTTTCTCCTTTCTTCAAGAGCATTGAGGGAAGTCATGAATAAGCACGTAGAATCCTTAACCCGCGCACGTCCGGGGGGAGGGGGTCTGATATCTGCCCCCCTCCGCTTTTCCTCATTTGCCACCAAACTAATAGGGTGAGCAAGGTCAAACCTCGGATAGCTGTTCATTCGTCTTTTCCGCATATCCTCATGCATTTTTAATCCTGGGTCATTTCAGGTCAGGTCACCAGGTTAGAAGTGACCCAACTACACTCTGAGTTCTAGGTGGCATAACTTCCACAATAATTGGGCGATTGATTCGAAACTTATCGCATGTCATGATCTCATCAGGGACTATAATATGTGTATCGTTCTTTTTCGTAGCATTTACCTTAGGTCAGGTCGCTGCCATGACCTCCCCATTATAGGGCTATGGTAAAATATACCAATGTTTCCTAGTTACATATTTGCGCTCGGAATGATCTCATAACGGTTGTGGCATGTAGATGGAAGCTATGCTCAATGCTACCGCTGACATTTTTGCCCAGTGATTTCACAAAGGCCTGTGAGGTCATCTGAATCACTATACATTTATGCGCATTACATCGCACTGCATTGAGCTAGAAGGCTGAAATTACCGTCATTGTGCTTGTATCGTCAAGACGTGTCAATTGATACCTTACATGACCTCCCTAGGCCTTGACCATGAGATCATGATTCATGACCTTGACCTGAGATTCGGTTGACCTGACCTTACATTACACCGCCTATTGTCCGTAGCGCATTTCAAGGAGTGTCAAATAGCGTTCGCCATTTGTTTCTATCTGTTACAGGTCCTGAGATATGTGTCAATATCGGAGTCCCACCTGATCTGGTCGAATTTGACCTATGATGGCCCAGTGACCTGAATGCTAACCTGAGCGAAAATTACCGAAATACTTTCGATAGAGCCCGTCACCAGCTACCCAACGCCGTTTTCCGTTTGTCGATAGCTAACATAGTTCCAGAGATCTTTGGGGGCAGACATCTACCCCCCGGGCATGCGAAGTTGGCGCGGACCGCCGGACGTACGAGTGTTAAGAGCGTGCATCAAGTTAACGTTGTATTCGTATCCATATTCAGCAACGAGTTCGCCAGGGGCGCATTTGTATTGGCATCGGTAATCAGCGACAGGTCTATGATCGTTCGAATTAGTTACCACATGCTTTTGTCTGTATGGAACATGCTGGGAGGAACTACGTAGGTCCCACATTCGCACTTTCACCCGCGCACGTCCCGGGGAGGGGGCAGATATCTGGCCCCCTCCAGTTTTCCTAATTTGCCGCCATACTAATCGAGTTAGCAAGGCCAAACCTCGCATGGCTGCTCATTGGTCCTTTCTGCGTATTCTCATATATTTTTAACCCTGGGTCGTCTTAGGTCAGGTCACCAGATCAGGCGAAGTGACCCAACTACACTCGGAGTTCTAGGTGGCATAACTTCTACAATAATTGGGCGATTGATGTCAAACTTATAACACATCATGCTCTCATCAGGGACCATAATATGTATACAGGTTTTTGTTCGTAGCATTGATCTTAGGTCATGTCGCGGCCATGGCTTCCCACAGCATAGGGTTATGGTAAAGTATGCAAATGTTTCCTGGTTACATATTTGGTCTCCGAATTATCTCACAACGGTTGCGGCATGTAGGTGGAAGCTATGCTTAATGTTACCGCTGACATTTCTGCTCAATGACCTCACAAAGGTCAGCTGAGGTCACCTGAGATCACTACACATTTCTGCCCGTCATATCGCACTGCATTGAGCTAGAAGGCTGGAATTACCGTCATTGTGCTTGCATCGCAAAGACGTGTTGATTGATGCGCTACATGTCCTCCCTAGGCTATTTCATGACCTTGACCTGAGGTCATAGTTTCGGTTGAGCTCACCCTAAATCACACCGCCTATTGTCGATAGCACGTCTCAAAGATTGTCGAATAGCGTTCGCCGTTTGTTTATATCTATTACAGGTCCTGAGATGTGTCAATATCTGAGAGTCCCACCCGACCTGGTATAATTTGACCTATGATGACCCAGTGACCTGAATACTGACGTGAGTGAAAAAAATGACCGAAATACTTTCGATAGAGACTGTCACCAGCTATCCAACGCCGTTTTCCGGTTGTCGCTAGCTAGCATAGTTGTAGAGGTCTTAGGGGGGCAGACATCCACCCCCGGACATGCGATGTTGGCGCGGACCTCCGGACGTGCGAGTGTTAACGGTCGAGGTTCAATGCAAACCAGTTTCTTCGGTCGCCTGCCATTTTTTCGTTTGCACCCAAACATGCCCAAATCTGGTATCAAGCAATAGCCTGTTGTGAACCATCGTGCAACATTTCAAATTGGTGCAAGTCAAGGTCAAACTTCCAGGTCAAAGGTTAGCTTTATTTATTAGGTGGCGATATTCAAGCGATATCGACTTACGAGAGGTTCGGTTCCTATCGCTTGAATTTCCATCAAATGGGCGTCATTCGACGCGGCTTGCTATACAGTATCAGAAACCTAAGCAATCGATTTTTTTTAAAGGAAGAAGGCTATGCTGATCCTTCAGTCGCCTAATCTTTCTCGTTTTCTCTGAAACCTATTCAAATCTGGTAGGAAGCAATAACCAGTGGTGAACACTCGAGCAACATTTCAAATCGGGACATATCAAGGTCAATGGTTTGACTGAGTTCTGCGATGTCCTGACGTGAGTTCTGCGATGTCCTCGCGTTTCGTCGCTACAGCTTCAGTTTGCAGAAAATTGATGTCATTCGTGTTGTGTCCTTCGCGCTATCTGCTTGTTCAGTATCAGAAAGTTTATATTTCCAAATATTCTCGACGGGTCAAAATTCAAGCTGATTTATTGTGTCGCCTCATACTGTGAGAAGCCGCGTGGCCCGCTGTGCTGAGGCCGCTGCCGATGAGCTGTCGATCCTGATGAAGCAGTTGATCGTTGGCCGCGATCGTCCATTAAAACACAGCGATATAGTTCGGGACCTCGCGTTGTAGTCTCGCTTCAAGACAGTCCTCCAGCACGAACCAGACACAACGAATTGTCCACGAGATTCGCACAACAAATGGTGCTCACTATACCTCAGCCCTTGTCCGTGGCGCTCGGTCTGTCCCCAGCCAGGTCAAATGTAGTGGAGAGTGTCGGTCTGGTGGTGTGCGGCGACAGCGATGAGCGCAGCTCGGTGTCTGGTGATGGTCTGCCCTCAAGAGGGTTCCGTGCCGTGGTATTTATTCTGGTGTCTTTATACAGTGGTGAAAAACTACTGTCGTCTGACCTCCAGTTGGGTGCTCGGTGCAGAGGTGGGTAGCTTCCTTGTGGGTGACGGACAAGTCTACGTTATTACCCCGGAGCCAGTGTGTACATAAATTGAAAAGAGCCAGCGCGCGTCTGGTTTATGTTCCTGTCAGTGCCTCACGTGTCGGGTGTACAGATCGTGCAACGTGTGCATGTAGCGTTTGCTGGATGAGTTACTGGATGGTTGAAGCGCGTCTGTGTATTGCGGGCTGGCGTCTGGTGGCAAAGCGGGCGTGTGAGGAATGCTGCTGCATTGCGTGTCCGGCCGTAATGTATACGTGAGGTCGGTGCAGCGCTACGCCTGGGCCGGCGCGTGCGGAATGCTGGTGCAATGCGAGGTCCGCCGTGTATGTGTATGCAAATTGGCGTCCGACTGTCGGTGGCTGACCGCGCGCGCGTGTCGGAGTGGATGATGCAATAGGCGCGGCGGTGGTGCTGTTCCTGGCTTGGGTAGGGAGTATAGCTAGCCCCCTAGCCTACCCAGATCGACAATCAAGCGACAGCCCATGGTGAACCATCGAGTAACATTTTTAAACCGGGCTACGTCATGGTGAAACTTCAAGGGGAAAGGCTATTTTGAATTTTCGAAATCCGCGATTCGTCGCTGTGGGTTTAATTTGCACCAGGTGGTTGTCATTCGACGTGGCTTTTGCGGTGTTATAATGTTACAATATACAACTAATTCCTAAGGTCAAAGGTTAAACCGATTTCTTTGGTCGCCTCCAACTTTTTCTTTGTCCTAACCCATCCACATCTGGTACCAAGCAATTGCCGTGGTGCACCTCAAGTAACATTTCAAGCTGGGACATGTCAATGTCAAGCCACAAGACCGAAGGTTAGCTAAAATTGTTCAAAGTCGTCGCGCCTCGTCGCTGTCTTCAACTTTCATCAAGTGGAGTCATTCGCCGCGCTGTGCTGTACTCTAGCGAATTATTCAGAAATCACATTAATTTAAAAAGTCAAAGGTCGAGCACATTTCTTAGGTCGCCCCGCATTTCTTCGTTTCATCCCAAAGCTACCCATGCTTGGTATCAAGAGGTAGCCCGTGAGCATCTCTCGAGTTACATTTCAACCCGGGACATGTCAGATCAAGCCTCAAGGTCAAAGGTTAGTTTAATTTTCAGAGTCCTCGCGTTTCGTTGCTATGGCTTCAACTTGCATTATGTGGGTGTTATTCGACGTGGTTTGTCGTACGGCATCATGATGTTGAGATATGTAAATAATTTCAAAGGTGTCGAATGTCCGGCGTGTGTACAATGATTGAGTAATAGGAATAGGACGTTTAAATCTATTTTTGTTTGCAGCCGTTGTGATAGCAAACACTCGTGTCTTACATGATTACGGGCTCCCCAAGAAATGTGTCATAATCTGTTCGGATGGGGCTCTCGTAGTGGTTTTCAATTTACACTGCTACATTGCTGTTCCGGACACATAAATTATATAACTTTTTTTCCCCAATTGTTCGCTTTCCTCTAAATGGTTCAACTGAAGTTGTAAAATTTGCAAAAGCAGCCCGATGTAAATGAGCAAAATTTTGTAACTAGTCGGGATTCATAACCGCTTTAATCAGAGGTAGATCCAGGAATTATCACGGGGGCACCTGACTGGAGGGGTGCCAATTCTTTGGGGGGGCACCACTGCGAAAGCACCTGGAGGGGCGCCTCTGGCTCCAAAATTTTAGGGGCGGGATGCACTCAGGCTTTCTCGAAGGGGCGCATTTCCTTCCAAGGGGTACCTTTTTATATTATAGGGGCGCTTCCGGCTGAACAAAATCGAGCGGGTACACTGAAACCTTTTCAAAGGGACGCCTTTTTTGGGTTGAGAGGCCATCTTCCACGTGGGGGGGGGGGTGCATACCCTCAGTGGCAGACCCTTTAACCGTGCTGGTTATCATTGAAACGAAAGGTGTCCGCGTAAAACAGGAAAGCATGGGAAACGTAATTGCATGTCCATATTTGGTACCAAAAAAAAAACATCGTCCAGTATTTTGTTATCCAGCTACAGGAGGGCAACGTTTAAAATATCGTTATTCTATGGTGATAGTGAAACCGGTCCTAGCACATACGACATACATAAAGCTAGATGTTCACATGTAGTGATAAGTAGTGAAACTTGCTAATTGTGGTGAAATTTTTAGTCCAAAAAGTGACTGAAAATAACATTAAAAAAGAAGTGGCTGAAATCCAAGGATTTTTTTTTTTCGTGGGGAGGCTGAGCTAGGCCCCTCTGTCCTGTTCAAACCTACCGCGTCCTGGGTTTCTCCCCCCAATTTCGAATCCGTGGTTACACCCATGCACATCACCATTAGTGAGGTTGTAATAACTATGAGATCTAGGATATAATGTTTTCGTGCAATAGGGGTCCAGCAGTGAAAGGGGTGGTGTAATGCTCTATGTAAATAGATTATTCAGTTCTCAAAAAGTAGCAGGTGGGGAGAAAAAAATGTTTCTGTGGAGTTCATTGGGCTTCATGTCGCTGTGGAGAAAGGCAACAGCAATAAACTGAGGATAGGAGCTTTCTTCCGATCAGGAACCCTGCCACATTCTCAGCAACTGGAGCTTGATAAGGTGATTTGTGAGGAAATCGGTAGAAACTTTCAGAGGACGTGTCTTATTCTTTGTGACTTTAATCTAAAAGAATATGAAAATGTTGGCGTTGGCTGTCCATCATGCAAAATATAAAGGAAATGCCTTCAAGAGGACGTGTTCTTACATCAGTTTGTAACGGAATCTACCACGCATGGCTCATTCTTGGACCTTCTATTCTCGGACTTAAGTGACTTGGTTGAAGAGTTGACCGTAGGAGGAACTCTGGGAAGAAGTGACCGCAACATAGTTAAATTCAAGACACATGTAGTGGGAACTATTAAGGATAATTTGGTAAAAGTTCCTAATTTCAACAGAGCAGATTTTGACTGCATGAGAGCGGCTTGAAGTGTCATAAGCTGGAAGAAGAATTATCCAATTTAAATGCCTGTGAAATGTGTGAAAAGTTCAATCTTACTTGAAGGAAATTCAAATTAGACATCTCCCCCAAAAGGAAAGGTGCAAAAGAACGGTAGGAAAGCCAGCATTGCTTACACCAGACTTGATAAAAGCAATTAAGGCCAAGAAAGCTGCATTTAGAGTTTTAACCCCCACCCGTGTAGGGGGAGGGGGAGGGTGAAACCCACCAAAGTTTTTTTTTGCATTCCTTCCAAACCGATGAACGGATCGCTCTGAAATTTTAGTACCCTCTGGGGCAACCCTTTGACGACTTTTGGTGAACTTTTTGTGAGGTCATGTGAGGCCACGGAGTTGAGGTCATAAAGGGGAGCACCTCCGACCGGTTTTCAACAAATACGTGATTATCGCACCTAACCATGACATTGTTGCCTACCTCGACTGGTATTGTGTGTTTTGCAATCGTAGTTTACGTATTTATCTTAGAGAATAGTATTTCTGGATCGGTTAACCCTCGCCCGTATAGGGGGGGGGTGCGAACCCCTAAGGTGTTTTGTTTATTCCTTCCAAACCGATGAACGGATCGCGCTGAGATTTTTCAGTACATTCTAGGGCAACCTATGACGACTTTTGGTAGAATTTAATGTTCCAAAAATCTGTGGCCTCGGTTGACCTCATTTGACACTGCGACCTTTTTTTAAGCTGACCTACGGTAATTGTTTCGTGTTGAATTCGAATTCAGCGTCAATTTTTACCCTATGGAAATTTAAACTTCCAAATTGGAACTTAAAAAAAAAGTTGGATAGTTGGGGTCACGGCTTTGACCTCAATTGGTACATGACATATTGGTCCGATCACATCGTCTGACGTGTCGTTATGTTCGCAAGGTTCCAACAAACATATTTCCGACCATTTCGTGCACATTTAGATAGTAGTTTCGATATAACTGACGATTTTCTTAGGAAAGTACAAAAAAGTCAATTTTAGACCTTTGACCTGACCTGGGAAGTCAACCATTGACCTTGGAAAGTCATACTGAATTCCAATCGCAAGATCCCGGCCAAATCTATACCTTTGGTTCGTTTTCGTAACATGCACGGTTTTGAAACGCCAGGCGATTCGTAACCTCCCCCTATACGACCAAAGGTGGTAAAATGCCAACACTGGCGAGGGTTAAGGAAGCTTCAAACATGGTAAATTTAAGGTCGTATCGAAAGGCTAGAGAAACTGTGAAGCAAAAACCAGAGCAGCAAAGCGAGCAAAAGAACTGGATTTGGCTAGGAACTGTAATGGGGATAGCAAAAAGTTATTTAGTTTCTACAAGCCGAGTACAGTTTCAAGCACAATCGGTCCACTGGAAGTAAATGGGACTATATTGGGTAAGGATAGTGAGATGGTTAAGGAGCTGAGCAAGCAATGTTTACATTGTAAGGTATGGCCAATCTGCCGACCGTACACCGCAGTTTAGTAATATGTGATCGCATATATGTGATCGCAAATTTATGCTAGGGTATTGCGGAAAGCTCAAAAAGGACTGGCATTTCCACTTCGTATAATATTTTGTAGATCAGTTTTACAAAATGAAATTCCAATAGATTGGAAAATGGCAAATGTAGTTCCTATTTTCAAAAAAGAAGAGAGAAAGTTGAAAATTATAAGCCAGTAAGTCTCACATCCCTAGTCTGCAAGGTACTCGAATCAATTATCAAGGGTAGAATAGTTAGCTATCTGGAAGGTAGCAGATTGATTCAAGATACTCAACATGGGTTTAGAAAAGGACGATTGCGTCTCACAAATCTCTTCGCCACAGAACAATTTGATCAGGGAAATCAGGTTGATGTAGCATATCGTGACTTTAGTAAGGCCTTTGACAAGGTACCCCATAAATGGTTAATGATACAGCTTCAATCCCATGGTATTGCAGGTAGCATCTTAAAATGGATGGAGTTGTGGCTTTCAGATAGACAGCAGAGTGATGCTAAATGGTACAAAGTCATCATGGCAATATGTTCTTAGTGGAGTCCCACAGGGGTCAGTACTGGGGCCACTACTGTTCATTATATTTGTAAATAACATTGAAAGTGGCCTAAGCAGTAAAGTTTTGAAATTTGCGGATGATTTCAAGGTCTTTAGGGCAATAACAGGTCAAGATGAGCATATATCGCTGCAAAAAGACTTAGACGAACTTGTAAAGTGGTCCGAAGAATGACAAATTTAATTTAATTTTGATAAGTGCAAAATCATGCATGTAGATAAGCAGCATACGAAGGCTCCATACTAGATGGTTGGCCAAGTGCTATCAGTGACTGAACAGGAGAAGGATTTAGGTGTTATTCTAAACACAAAATTGGGGGCATCAGAACAGACCAAGGAAGCCAGGAAGAAGGCACTGAGAATGCTCAGGGCAATAAATATGAATGTATCATACAGAAGTGAGGAAGTCATCAGGAAGCTTTACTGTGCATATGTCAGGCCACATTTGGAATACTGCACCCAAGCTTGGTCTCCTAGCTATGAAAAATATTGTTGGCTTTTAGAGAGAGTACAAAAGAGGGCTACAAAAATGGTTAATGGTATAAGCAACCTGGCATATGAGGAAGGACTGAAGAAATTAAATATGTTTTCACTTAGATATAGAAGGCTGAGAGGAGATCTCATCTAGGTCTTTAAATTTGTCCATGGTCTGGAGAGGGGATATCTTGGGGAAATGTTTGAATTGAAATGATGCAATTAGAGGTCATAAATTCAAAATTAAAGTTAACCACAGCAGAACAAGGTTAAGGCAAACTTTCTTCACCAACAGGGTAGTAGAACACCGGAACCAGCTGCCAGAAAACATTGTGAGTAGCAGCACATTGAACATCTTTAAAAACAGCATAGACAATCATACTAAGAATAGAGGGCTTGCTTTTCAATATTACAGGGAGGGCTGATTGGCAGATTTGGTGGGCAACTGGTTCAGTGTACAGAGTGCAACCAAGAAGGGCCCTTGTGGCTCATAGTTGCACTAATCTTGTCTTTTATGTCTTAACAGAATCTGTCTGGATGATTTTGACACTGCCAACTCATGACTTCAGATTACACCTGGAAATACACAAAAACGACATTAGAGATGATGCATCCAGTAGGGGAGAATGGTGAGAATTGGGACAAAAATCGGACCGCAACTCTGACACGCCGTTGCACCCGTGTCATTGCAGCGAGCGACATATTCCTGATTTCAAAGTAACCCCCAGACACTTGTGCGCCACAGACTGAAATTTGGAAATGAAAAGTAATGAATCTACTGTTATTCAAGAAAAATGAAAAGTGCAATTTTAGTGAGAAGTGGGATGACGAGTGAGGGAGTATTGGGACTGGTGACAGGGAGAAATGTGACTCAAAAGGAGATCTGGGACGTGAATTAAAATAGGTAGATTAGTATGTGATTATTTCAGCGGTTTACTCAAAATTGTGTAATACAAAGCACTTCTTTGTTTCAAGTTGTGGTGCATAAAATCATCATGGATAAAATTTTGAGTGTTGTCTCTACTTCTTGCTAAACTAGTCTGTTAGTAGCTCTTCGACGGATGCTAAGAACATTTACTAAAATAAAATACTTCATTGCGATATGACGGGCTACTTACAGGCTCAGTTGACAGTAGATTCATTGAGGTAGTTTACTAAAATTTACTTACATTTAATAAAATCAAATGCATTATTGCGATATGACGGATTAATTACATGTAAACTACATGTAACATTACAATGGGGCAGGCTGGTAGAATTGGGACGCTTGTCCCAATTCTCCCACCATCACCATTTTCCATCAATTAAGGATGTCGAACACACATGAGCAAATAGCAAAAACACTTGTCAAATGTTGCAAAATTCCATATGTTAGTAATATATTCGTAATTGAACAAAATATTTGATGGTACCATCCCAAGAAACGAGTTATTGACGTCCCAAAATAAGAACCGTTTCCACTCACTGTTCACACAGCCACGTTGCGCGTCGGAAAGGAAGACGGCGAAGTTTGAAATCGACCCAGCGGTTACCGAGATCGGTCATGCCGGTGAGCCTAAAACTATGGTTTTTCTGCGATTTCGTGACCTTTGACCTGACCCAGGGTCACGAAAGTCCAAACGGCACGCCTCCGGCATACGGCCGTTCGTTTGGTGAAGGTTTCATTGGAATCGACCCAGCGGTTACCGAGATCGGCCATGTCGGTGAGCCTAAAACTATGGTTTTTCTGCGATCTCGTGACCTTTGACCTGACCCAGGGTCACGAAAGTCCAAACGGCACGCCTCCGGCATACGGCCGTTCGTTTGGTGAAGGCTTCATTGGAATCGACCCAGCGGGTACCGAGATCGGCCATGTCGGTGAGCCTAAAACTATGGTTTTTCTGCGATCTCGTGACCTTTGACCTGACACAGGGTCACGAAAGTCCAAACGGCACGCCTCCGGCATGCGGCCGTTCGTTTGGTGAAGGTTTCATTGGAATCGACCCAGCGGTTACCGAGATCGGCCATGTCGGTGAGCCTAAAACTATGGTCTTTCTGCGATTTCGTGACCTTTGACCTGACCCAGGGTCACGAAAGTCCAAACGGCACGCCTCCGGCATACGGCCGTTCGTTTGGTGAAGGTTTCATTGGAATCGACCCAGCGGTTACCGAGATCGGTCATGTCGGTGAGCCTAAAATTGTGTTTTTCTGCGATCTCGTGACCTTTGACCTGACCCAAGGTCACGAAAGTCCAAACGGCACGCCTCCGGCACACGGCCGTTCGTTTGGTGAATGTTTCATTGGAATCGACCCAGCGGTTACCGAGATCGGTCATGTCGGTTAGCCTAAAATTGTGTTTTTCTGCGATTTCGTGACCTTTGACCTGACCCAAGGTCACGAAAGTCCAAACCGCACGCCTCCGGCACACGGCCGTTCGTTTGGTGAAGGTTTCATTAAGATCGAACCAGCGGTTGCCGAGATCAGCCATGTCAATAATTCCAAAATTATGTTTTTCTTCAATTTGGTGACCTTTGACCTGACCCAAGGTCACGAAAGTCCAAACGGCACGCCTCTGGCACACTGGCGATCGTTTGGTGTAGGTTTCATGAAGATCGAGCCAGCGGTTGCTGAGATGGTCCATGTCGGCGAGATGGTGTCGGTCAAACCGTGTCGGTGAGATGGTGTCTGTTTTTTAGTCCTTCCCGGCGGTGCTTGCAATGATCATGGGAATTTGTGCGATAGCATCCGATATATGGATTGTCGGAAATAGAGGCGGCTCCATAGGGATCGGGCTCCATCGATCAGGTGACGTCACGATCAGTCAGTACGAAGCGGTCAAACCCTCTAGTGACCATACCTGGTTATATGGCATTGGGTGCTTGCCAACGCTGCCGCTTGTTAATAAGAAAATATTACATAATAATAAGCAGCGTTGGACCTGTACTTTAAAAGATAATGCTTTGTCCCTTTTCTCCCGCCTCCCAATTCTCACTTCTTTCCGCTACTCATACTGCAGTATGCATACTGATACAGCATTGTGTGTGTTGTTGTCTTTGACGTGGTGTGAAAACTTGAGCTAATCGAGAAAAAATGGATAGTATTTTCGGATTCAGCACACGAAACTTGTATTAGAACAGCTGAGAAACTTCTGACCTTTTGAAAAAAAAAGTTTTGAAACGCAGGCCAGTGTAATTTAAAGGTACCTTATATTGCAATGATGGTTCTTTTTCAGCCCACATGTTGCTGCTAGCTCTAGGCGCGCTCAGGGGGCCCTCCCCTTAGCGGTGAAAGCTGTGCGTTTACTATTGAAATGATTTGATTCTCTATCCAAAAGTGCTCAACCATGGTAGTTGGCGAAATTCCTCGGCGTGCTCCTGCTGTTGAACTTGGTCCATCCACTTTTTGAGAGGTTCCTACGTCTATGATGCAGACGAACTGACATCGATATTTGTACAATCAGAAAATCTTTTTGAAACTTACTAAAAGTTCAAATAGTTTATGAGGGTAGTGTCTGTCTAATTTTTTACTGTTTCACATCAAAAGTTGAGTGAACATTAGCAGGAAAGTTTACGAATAGCGACACAAATGGTTCACAAGAGTAACTCGGCGTGAAATATACAGAAATATGAAATAACATAAATATGAACTGAATCAGCGGATTGCGTAAGGAATAGAACACACCCAAAAAGGACTTATGACGTCAGAGTTAAGGAATTTCGTGGACGGAACGTTACAAAGAACCTAGCCTGAATTTGGTATCAGGATATTTTGTTTTGCGCAACCAACATATTTGGCAGCTATCAACTGCGATAAATATGACGCAGCATGTCCATTTTGCGGTTTCCCAAATTGTGACTTCTTCTGGTTGAAATCATATAATAGTTGTTTGTAGTTTATCGCTGGGTACCTACTATTACCATCGAGGTTTATCACCCCGCCCACAACAATCGCAGCGCTAGCCGCACCGCTGGCGGCCCACCGTGCCGACGAGATCTGGTCGAAAGGGTGTCATTGAAGTGACAACAAAGGAAAGTTACACACATTGGTTTATTAATTATCTATTTCACGATACATGTCCTCCACGTGCAGTGTCCATTATGTGCAGTTCCATAGAACAAATACATTGGTTAAGTTTGGTGGTAAACATAATGATTAAAGTAAATGTTGATTTTTGTTATTTTTTATTGGTGCTTTTTGATGTGATTAAGATAAGACATAAAGACATAAAGACAATAGATTAGTGCAACTATGAGCCACAAGGGCCCTTCTTGGTTGCACTCTGTACACTGAACCAGTTGTCCATCAAATCTGTCAATCAGCCCTCCCTGTAATACTGAAAAGCAAGCCCTCTATTCTCATAATGATTGTCTATGCTGTTTTTAAAGATGTTCAATGTGCTGCTACTGACAATGTTTTCTGGCAGCTGGTTCCAGTGTTTTACTACCCTGTTGGTGAAGAAAGTCTGCCTTAACCTTGTTCTGCTGTGGTTAACTTTAATTTTGAATTTATGACCTTTAATTGCATCATTTCTGTTCAATTCAAACATTTCCCCAAGTTATCCCCGCTCCATTCCATGGACAAATTTAAAGACCTCAATGAGATCTCTCAGCCTTCTATATCTAAGTGAAAACATTCAATTTCTTCAATCTTTCCTCATATGCCAGGTTGCTTATGCCATTAATCATTTTTGTAGCCCTCTCTTATACCCTCTCTAAAAGCCAACAATCTTTTTCATAGCTAGGAGACCAAGCTTGGATGCAGTATTTCAAATGTGGCCTGACATATGCACAGTAAAGCTTCCTGATGACTTTCTCCCTTCTGTATGATACATTCCTATTTATTGCCCGAGCATTCTCAGTGCCTTCTTCCTGGCTTCCTTGGTCTGTTCTGATGCCCCCAATTTTGTGTTTAGAATAACACCTAAATCCTTCTCCTGTTGAGTCACTGATAGCACTTGGCCACCCATCAAGTGTGGAGCCTTCATATGCTGCTTACCTACATGCATTGTTTTGCACTGATCAAAATTGAATTTCATTTGCCATTTGTTGTACCACTTCACAAGTTCGTCTAAGTCTTTTTGCAGAGAGATATGCTCATCTTGACCTGTTATTGCCCTAAAGACCTTCAAATCATCCACAAATTTCAAAACTACTGCTTAGGCCACTTTCAATGTTATTTACAAATATAATGAACAGTAGTGGCCCCAGTACTGACCCCTGGGGGACTCCCATGATGCAATGCAAGAAGATGCAACCACTTATTTTCTCCACAAATGATGTGGAGATGAATGATGAGTCACTGATAGCACTTGGCCACCCATCAAGTGTGGAGCCTTCATATGCTGCTTACCTACGTGCATTGTTTTGCACTGATCAAAATTGAATTTCATTTGCCATTTGTTGTACCACTTCACAAGTTCGTCTAAGTCTTTTTGCAGAGAGATATGCTCATCTTGACCTGTTATTGCCCTAAAGACCTTCAAATCATCCACAAATTTCAAAACTACTGCTTAGGCCACTTTCAATGTTATTTACAAATATAATGAACAGTAGTGGCCCCAGTACTGACCCCTGGGGGACTCCCATGATGCAATGCAAGAAGATGCAACCACTTATTTTCTCCACAAATGATTACTTTTGAGTCAGCAAGAAATGCATGAGAATAATTTTCACTTCACAAATATTGCCATCACATATAATTATCCATACCTAGTGTGCCAGGGAAGATAAATATAAAATTAAACACTTAACACACTCAATTTAATACCCATGGACACCAAAAACTTATATTTCTGCTTTAATTGGACATCTATTCCTGAGAAGGAATACTTGCAGCCCTATGCATCCACAAGGTCAGGAGTTCCTTGCCATGTTCTTATTGATAAAGGCAGTGCTGTCAATGTTACATATATTTCATGACTCCAAAAATTGTTTCAGATGATTCTGGTTTTCTGTTTAGGTTAGGGTAGATTATATTGAGCAATAATATATTCTATATATTATGCTACACTATCTTAGCCTAAGCTAGGTTAGGTTAGGTCAGGTTGTTTTATTTATTATATTATTTATTCATTTAAGTAGCCCAAAGACAAACCACAGCCATGCACACCACTCATGTCAGTAAGCTTAGCCTTGTGGTGCATCAATTGTGCTGCAGTATCTTAGATAAGTATTAAGATTTCTTTTGGGAACAAACAGGCAAGTTCATAATTTGTCTCACATCACAGTGCCATTCTCAGTGGGTTTTTTCCTCAAATTGTTATTGCTTGTATTCCACTGTCATGAAATTCAAAAGTTCCCTCTCTAAGCATCAGGGATATAAACAGCAGACCTGTGCTTATGATGTCACCAATTGTATTAACTGCCTTTGACTTAAAAGTAATTTTTGCATGGAAAATATCTGGTCACATCGTCTTAATCATGTCAAAAGGGTTGTATTTTTTTTAAATAACAAATCAGCATTTACCTTCATCATAATATTTACCAGTTTGGTTGGGTTATTTTAGTTTTCTAAGTGTAAAAATTTTTAGAAATATCAATTTGTAAAAATATATAATTGGAAGTTGTTTTCTTTAAAAGCAGCTGATGTTAGGCTAGGTTTGGCTCCATTATTGTGCTTTAAGGTGGTAACAAGACAGGTTCTTACATAAACTTGCCACCATAAAGTAAGAAAATAGGTTTGGTTATGTTAGGTTATTAAGCTAAGTTTTATGTTTGAAAATTTGTCAGATTTTTTTTTGGTTAAAGTTATTTTTTTTTCTCAAAGGCAGCCTAGGTCAGGTTGTGTTTGGCTATTTTTTAGTATAAAAGTTTTAACACTGACATTGCTTGAACCTATCCTATTTTTTTATCTAAAGGGGGGTTAGGCTAGGCTAGCTATGTTGCTATTCTATTTCTTTAACAGTATGGGTGCTGTATAGCCACTGCAGTTGATGTTCTACATTGGATTGAAGCATGGTTGCAGGGAAGGAAACAAAGGGTAGTATTGAATGGATGTAAATCTGGTTGGAAAGATGTTCTGAGTGGAGTGCCACAGGGCTCTGTTCTAGGGCCCCTCCTCTTTATCATCTTTGTGAACAACATTGAAGTAGGGCTGAGGAATAGAGTGTTCAAATTTGCTGATGACATCAAGCTGGTAGGAGTGGCTAACAGCAGAGATCAATCTAGTAATATTCAACTAGATTTGGACGACCTAAAAGAGTGGGCTGATCAATGGCAGATGACTTTCAACTATGATAAGTGTAAGGTTATGCATATAGGGTCTGCAGGCGAGACATTCAGTTATAAAATGGGAGGGAGGGAACTGGATGTTATTGAAGAGGAAAGGGACTTAGGTGTGTTGGTCTCAAAAGACCTTAAAGCAGAAAAACAATGTATCTCAGCTAGAAATAGGGCACTCAGAATGCTGGGACTCATTAATAGAAGTGTGAAATATAAGAGCAGGGAAGTCATGAAAAAGCTGTACTTAGCATATGTGCGGCCCCACTTGGAGTACTCTGTACAAGCATGGAGCCCCTACCTAGAAAAGGATATAGATATGTTAGAAAGAGTCCAGCGCAAAGCCACTAGACTCGTCAGTGGATTAAGTAACTTAGAATATGGAGAAAGGCTTAATGCATTAGATATGTACTCACTCAAGTATAGGAGATTAAGGGGAGACATGATTGAAATGTACAAAATTGTTAGAGGGCTAGATCAGGTCAATTTGAATGATGCTCTGCAGTTTAGAGTATCCCATAGGGGGTCATCAATTCAGGTTAGACAAAATGATGTGCAGGACAGTTAAACGACAACAGGTCTTCAGTCAAAGGGTTGTTGACCAATGGAATAGGCTGCCTGCTGATGCAGTGGGGAGTCCCTCATTGAATGTTTTTAAAAGTAGGGTGGATAAATTTTTTAGACAGGAAAATGTTGTTTTTGAATTATAACTTGTGATGCATGGGATATTGAGTATTTTCACTAGCTATATAGGGTATAACATTATGCTAGTATTATGTTGTACTATATGGGGTGTACCTAGCAGTGGATTTGGCAACTTCCTTTGCGATGTCATACTGATGAGATTGGCTGTGGTGGCACAGGTGGAGGGATTGCATGGGTTTGGAATTGATAGGTGTGAACATGTACTTTCTAATATCTTCTAGACAGGCTTGACCCAGATGGGCCCTTGTGGCCCTTATTAAGCCTTAACACTTTATGACTTTATGACTTTATGATGTGCCCTAAAACCCAACTAACTAACTAACTATTTCTTTAACATTGCTTTTTACACTATGTTGCCTAACCCAAAGTATCCTTTTCACATTATTTTGCTCACAGCCTGGCCCTGAACAGTAAGCATTTTCACAGAAAATGAGATGTTGTTGTCCCATAAACATGCAGTTTGAACTTTTTCCCAGGAGTTCAAAAATTACCCTCAATGATGTCAAGATGACATGTCATCCACCAACATGTAGATATTCAAGCACAGAAGTTTCATCTGATACGACAGCATGCAAAACACTACTAAGTCAGACATTTGAGAGGTGTACCAAGCAATTACATGCTAACAATGATATATTTCTTGAGATAGGTGTCATTCATATTCTTTTTGTAGAAATGAATATGTTCATCAATGAATAAGATGCCTGCTTTATCTATAATACACCATGCTGTGTATCTATGCTGTTATGAAGCAAGGGCCATTTGTGGCATTCACTGTGTTCACACAGCCTTGTTTACTGCACTCTGAATCTGATGGTCTTCCCTACTTTTCACAGGTAGCCTCCTCAATTTCAAAACATGGCAGCTAAGAAGTCATACATGGGGAGCACCACTTCTCTGAAGCAGTGAGCATTTTAACTGATTCTGTTTCATTCTGCTTCACAAGAAGCCTGATTGCTTTGCCTTGCTTTTATGCTTTGTTAGCCACATAACCCAGAAGATGAATACATGTTCCCATATCTAATCTAGATGTGAATGGGCATCTAAAATCGTAGCATTTGTTGTGTCCTGGAGTTGAAATGCCATACTAACCAACTCATGCTGGGGAGAAGTGTATGCTCCATGGGGATGATTTGAGAACAACCAGCACAAGCACCATTTATTTACCTGTACTTACTTAAAGATACAGATTATGTGGTTTACTAATGTAACATGACTGTCTCCTTAAGAGTTATCAGCTGGCTGTTGTGACATTTGTTGGCAATTTTGTTTTGTGTCATTGTGTTGGAGTTTCAATGTCAGTATCAATCAGTCTGCATGACCTTTTGCTGATATCTCAACTCATTGCCCCAATCCCATATGCATATTTGTTGTCAGTAGTTGTTGTAAAGACATAAAGACATAAAAGATTAGTGCAACTCTGAGCCACAAGGGCCCTTCTTGGTTGCACTCTGTACACTGAACCAGTTGCCCACCAAATATGCCAATCAGCCCTCCCTGTAATACTGAAAAGCAAGCCCTCTATTCTTATAATGATTGTCTATGCTGTTTTTAAAGATGTTCAATGTGCTGCTACTGACGATGTTTTCTGGCAGCTGGTTCCAGTGTTCCACTACCCTGTTGGTGAAGAAAGTTTGCCTTAACCTTGTTCTGCTGTGGTTAATTTTAATTTTGAATTTATGACCTCGAATTGCATCATTTCTGTTAAATTCAAACATTTCCCCAAGGTATCCCCTCTCCAGACCATTGACAAATTTAAAGACCTCGATGAGATCTCCTCTCAGCCTTCTATATCTAAGTGGAAACATATTCAATTTCTTCAATCTTTCCTCATATGCCAGGTTGCTTATGCCATTAACCATTTTGTAGCCCTCTTTTGTACTCTCTCTAAAAGCCAACAATCTTTTTCATAGCTAGGAGACCAAGCTTGGATGCAGTATTTCAAATGTGGCCTGACATATGCACAGTAAAGCTTCCTGATGACTTCCTCACTTCTGTATGATACATTCCTATTTATTGCCCCAAGCATTTTCAGTGACTTCTTCCTGGCTTCCTTGGTCTGTTCTGATGCCCCCAGTTTTGTGTTTAGAATAACACCTAAATCCTTCTCCTGTTGAGTCACTGATAGCACTTGGCCATCCATCAAGTATGGAGCCTTCATGTGCTGCTTACCTACATGCATGATTTTGCACTTATCAAAGTTAAATTTCATTTGCCATTCTTCGGACCACTTCACAAGTTCGTCTAAGTCTTTTTGCAGCGAGATATGCTCATCCTGACC
The DNA here is from genome assembly GCA_034440575.1 of Imbricaverruca yamaguchii. Taxonomy (NCBI): domain Eukaryota; kingdom Metazoa; phylum Arthropoda; class Thecostraca; family Neoverrucidae; genus Imbricaverruca; species Imbricaverruca yamaguchii. The sequence continues at coordinate 20,969 of JAOTOL010001253.1, read as the reverse complement.
TGTTATTGCCCTAAAGACCTTCAAATCATCTGCAAATTTCAAAACTTTACTGCTTAGGCCACTTTCAATGTTATTTACAAATATAATGAACAGTAATGGCCCTAGTACTGACCCCTGGGGGACTCCACTAAGAACATTTTGCCATGATGACTTTGTACCATTTAGCATCACTCTTTGCTGTCTATCTGAAAGCCACAACTCTATCCATTTTAAGATGCTACCTGCAATACCATGGGACTGAAGCTGTATCATTAACCGTTTATGGGGTACCTTGTCAAAGGCCTTACTAAAGTCAAGATATGCTACATCAACCTGATTTCCCTGATCAAATTGTTCTGTGGCGAAGTTCAAAAAGTCCAAGAGGTTTGTGAGACACGATCGTCCTTTTCTAAATCCATGTTGAGTATCTTGAATCAATCTGCTACCTTCCAGATAACTAACTATTCTATCCTTGATAATTGATTCGAGTACCTTGGAGACTAGGGATGTGAGACTTATTGGCCTATAGTTTCCAACTTTCCCTCTTTCTCCTTTCTTGAAAATAGGAACTACATTTGCCCTTTTCCAATCGGTTGGAATTTCATTATGTGAAACTGATCTACAAAATATTATACTAAGTGGAAATGCCAGTTCCTTTTCAGTTTCCCGCAACACCCTAGCATAAATATCATCAGGTCCTGCTGCCTTATTTGGCTTTATTTTCCTGATATGATTGTAAACAACATCACTACCAATGAAATCAACATCATTTGTCAGATCCCATGTAACTGAACTATGGTGTACGGTCGGCAGATTGGTCATATCTTCCAATGTAAACACTGATTTGAACTGCTTGCTCAGCTCCTCAACCATCTCACTATCCTCACCCAAGGTAGTCCCGTTTACTTCCAGTGGACCAATTGTGCTAGAAACTTTACTCAGCTTGTAGAAACTAAAGAACTTTTTACTGTCCCCATTACAGTTTCTAGCTAAATCCAGTTCCTTTGCTCGCTTTGCGGCTCTGGTTTTTTGCTTCACAGTGTCTCTAGCTTTTCGATACGCCTTTAGATTAATGACATTTGAGGCTTCTTTAAAAACTCTAAATGCAGTTTTCTTAGCCTTAATTGCTTTTATCACGTCTGGTGTAAGCCATGCTGGCTTTCCTACCCTTCTTTTGCATCTTTGCTTTTGGGGGACATGTCTAATCTGAGTTTCCTTTAAGTAAGTAAGTTTCCTTGTCAGTAGTTGTTGTCAATAGTTGCCAGTAATTGTTGTCAGTAGTTGTTGTCAGTGGTTTTGGTCAATAGTTGTCAGTAATTGTTGTCAGTAGTTGTTGTCAGCAGTTGTTGTCAGTAGTTGTTGATGTGTGCTCATGCTTTGGAGCCTGATGTGAGACATGAAATGAGGTGCCCCTTCTATCCAGAATGCTGCAACAAATGGAACGAAACACTGCCTACACTTGTTACTTGTGCATTTCTTCTTCAAGCTGAAACTTATGCACTGATATGAATAATGAATAAAAATATAGGTTCCAACAGTTTCATGATTGCATTTTGCTGGGCTTTTTTCAATTGGCTGTTTCAGAGATTAATTTCATGTGAAACAACTGACTTTATGGATAATGACAGGCTTTCAGAAGCTATCGTAGTGGAGCACACCATTGTGCTTGCCGAATGTTGTGGTCAACCATAGTGCCTGCTGGCCCGAAGTTGCCACCGACGTGTCACGGTCGCCTCTGCGCCTGCGCCGCACGTGGTGAGAGCGTTGTCCGCCAGAACGCCCTCTCTTCTCCCGACTATCTGTGGGTTAGGTCGCTTTAGCCTTCGTGGCTGTGGTTCATTTATTTCCATTGTGCTTTTGGTTCTAGGGCTGCAAAATTGATTTTGTATGGATTGGAACAAAGAGTGGTGATGCCAAAAAAAGTAGAATTATGTTTTTTTAATGCAAGTATGTATGGATAATATCTATTCTTGAGCAATTGTCATGACCTTTGTTCATTGCTTGATGATGGGAATAATGCCACCAATATCTCTACTGACTTTATGGATAATGACAGGCTTTCAGAAGCTATCGTAGTGGAGCACACCATTGTGCTTGCCAAATGTTATGGTCAACCATAGTGCCTGCTGGCCCGAAGTTGCCACCGACGTGTCACGGGTCGCCTCTGCGCCTGCGCCGCACGTGGTGAGAGCGTTGTCCGCCAGAACGCCCTCTCTTCTCCCGACTATCTGTGGGTTAGGTCGCTTTAGCCTTCGTGGCTGTGGTTCATTTATTTCCACTGTGCTTTTGGTTCTTTGTGGTAATAATAACGTACCATAATTCAACATTCAGCAGTGGAATCCAACCTCATGCCGACCTTCAGACTATCCAGCATTACCCTTCATCCAATACCTAACCACTGCCACAGTGTACCTCTCCTCCATTTCTTGCCATTACCATGGTACAGTTTCTCTCTGGTGATTTTTCCAGATACTACGCCTATCCACGCACCTAGACGCCACACCATAAGCACTTAAAGACTCAATTATTATTCATTACTGATGAAGGAGCAACAAGTGGCACTATCAGTTCACTTATAAGCATAACTGGAATAATAGTATAATAATAGTGGAATAATAACACCATCAGTATGCTGATAACTTATGAGTATGGATGCAGGTGACATAAAGTGCTCCAGATTTCATGGCATTGTGTCTGACATGCTAAGCATCATAGCTAAATTTTGGCATGACCTTATTAAGAACCAATGACAGGGAAAAACGAGCTCATTTTTACAGTTACCACCCATGCGAATGACACGTGAAGTATATCAACCGTCCTGTTTCGACGCACTTTGGCTCTGAGAGAATCTCAAAATGCATGCTGCTGTCCTTGCGACCGTTAAGAGCATTTCTCATCAGCATATCATGGGGGCGATATGCTTAACACCATGAAGTCAACATACAACAGGATTTCATCATCAAAGACGTCATGCGTTTTTTCCTTGTCATTGCATACAATCGTGAGCCATATCAAAAGTTCATGTTGCACGCACTCAATGCGATTTAAGTGGGATTTTGGAGCTCCTCTGCATGCCACGCGACCATATCCTGACAGCGACACTGTTATGCATTGAATGATGTACTTACCTGTTTAATTTAGTTGGTTTGGAACAGGGAAATGGTAAGTCTGAGTTGGGCCGTCTCCCCAAGCCTACTAACACGGCTGCGGCCATGACAGCTTGGGTGTGCGGAGCGGTTTGGCGGCTGTTTTTGACGAAGGGACTAGTCTCGCCGGCTGGCTGTGACCAGTTTGCGGGTGTTCAGAAACAGACTGACCGGCTGGATGTTTGGCCGCAGGACAGAGAAGTCGAACAAATGGCTGGACGCGCTCAGCGACCCGCTCGCTTCGCTGCACACGTTCAACTCGTCGGTGGCGCTGTCCGACCTGAGCGGCGACGGCGACTCGAAGCTTATCGTGGCCGACCTCGGCACCGGCGCATACCAGATGAAGCTGAAGGTGCGCACCCGGTCGTCACGCGCCGCGCACATTGCTCCGTCACGCTGGCCGCGCAAACTACACCGTCACGCTGGTCACGCAGACGGCACAGTCACGCTGGTTATGCAGACGGCACTGTCACGCCGCACGCAGACGGAACCGTCACGCTGGTTACGCAGACGGCACCGCCACGCTGACCGCACCGCCTGTCGGCACTGACGCTCGGCATTTGTCGGACGTTTGGTTTCTTACGAACTGCGCCCGTTGTCTCTGGTGGAAAGCGTCGGCTTCCGTGTTAATCTTGAAAGAGTGTCGGTTGTTTGTGACACACATGCATCTACGCTGACGGTTCTTATGTTGATGATCGTACGAGAGCCGCATGGTGCGGTGGGCCCACTTGTGATCAGGCCAAGTCAGCACCACACCGTTCGGTGTACACACCACAGCTAGCGGTCATACTCAACTGGCTACAACACATCGAACATGCTATCGCCACACCTATCATTACATGCAACCACTCACGCTCATCCACTGATGCCCCTGCTGCCATACGCAACACCACCCATCCCACGTTTCACACCATCCGACTCCTCTGCAGTGCCTATCACGGGCACTTCCGACTTACATTGCTCTGGGTCCAGGCCACGTGGAGATACCGGGCAATGGGTGAGCCGACGGTCTCGCCCGTCAGGCCATCGACATCCAACCCGCCCACAATCCCCCAGTACCCCCTGGCGACCTCCTGTCCCTGGCCAACACCATATTTTATCAACATCTCCAGGCATGCTCGAACCACAACACTACGTACTCACAATATTCAGTCCATCTTTTCCAGATGGTCCTCATCAAAACAAACCATGCGTTGAACGGGGGTTGTCCTCGCCCTCTTGTGGGTGGACCATGAAACTCACAACTTGAATTGAATAATACTCACATAAATCTTGTCCACTGAATACGCCACGAATCACTTTGCCACGCATGCAGTGTCTGACTTTACATCGAACATTTTTACTCACGTGCCCTATATATGACATCTCCAAACAGTTTGGCTCCCTTGTTTTTTCCTTGCAATAGCCATTTGAAAGTCTAGAAAAAATCGTCCCGCACCTCGTAACCGTCGACACCTTGTCGCTTGGTCGATGAGACACCAATTCACGTACTAATCCTCTTAACATATCTGTACACCTGTGCTGCGCTTGCATTTTATGCAATCTGCTACTTTGGTTTGCTGGAGACCCATGTGTTCTCTACAGTCCGGCACGCCTCCGAGGCCTACGTTGTGACTCGCCTGCTTCATCCTCGGGTCTGGTCCGTACTGCAATATCCATGTAGACGTGCACTGCAAGATCAAAAGCGAGGAAAACTGGATAGAACGTATACACGCAAGTGTGCACTCATACATTTCTCGCATGGGTTCAGTCGTATTGCGTGGATGGGAGCGGTATGGCAATTCGGCTTGCTTCAGGTGAGTGGAGCACTCCCTGCGTCGTGCTCTTTCGTGCATACTTTGCTGTCGAAGGCGCAAAGTTGAAAAACCTTGTCAGAAGTGGGATTCGAACCCACGCCCGGAGAACCGAACTGCGACCGGCTGCAATACCTTAGACCGCTCGGCCATCCTGATGCAACTGTAGCTCCGCAGTGCATGTGCTGACCGAATAATGCACCCGCATTGACACATTTATACATTATTCGCGAAATAGGGTGGAATGTGCCACTTGCTGAAGGCTGAATCGACATCATTCCCAATGTACCGTCGACATCGTGCTTGGTGCGTGTTTGTGCAGTCTTTATTCCCCGTTTGTAACTGTATCCTGTTTGAATGTGCAATTCTGATGTTCACCATAACGGTTCATGGATCGTGATCACGAACTTCCAGTTAGGTTTTTATATGTGGAGGGATTGCTTGTGATGTTATGTTATATAATACAATGTATAACATAGGTGTTTCTACGTTTTTGTTGATATTTGTGTCACAAAATTAGGTACCTGTCAAACCCGTTGAGTAGAAACGGTAAGATGTACGTAAGTTCATGAAAACTTGGTTTGTAAGACTTAACGAATGCATTTAAGATAATTTCCATGGCAATTTCGACATCTCACACCTGACGAGAAACTATTATTTTAACACTGCATTGACTACTTTGTCCGGATTGCAAGAAGACAATGATGCTGCTGTCTTGTTTTTAATTCAGAAACGCGGTATCTATGGAGGAGGTTGTCAATGTATCCAGCACGACGGAGCCAGATTTTGAACGGTCGGTTGGCGCTCAGTCGGTGCCCGCCGGCGGTGGGTTACCGAGGTTAACCGACTGGTGTCGGGCTCCGCGCTTAACCCGGTGGTATCCATCCCTGAGATTCACTCGCCGATGTTGGCCTCTGTGGTGAGCCAGCTCACGGCCGGCAGATATTCCGCGGCACGTCGCTCATGTCGGAGAACACGCTGCTCGACCTGCCGACGGGCGTCGTCGCCTTCCACATGGACACAACGGAGCCGCGCGTACCCGCCATCGCCGTCGCATCGGGCGCATACATCTACATCTACAAGAATCTGCGACCCTATTTCAAGTTCACGCTGCCCACGCTGGAGGTCAATCCATCCGAGTTTGAGCTCTGGACGCAGGTTTGTGGCACGTTGGCGTGATTCTGGAGATGGGAATAATTAAGTTAGGGAGGTCTCGCACGCTACACTAATGATGCTGCCAGGTACTCATTCAGTTATTCAGTTGAAGTAAGGCAGACTGAGCAAGGCGAGCCAATTCGATGATTAAGTTAGGCGGCCATATATGATCTGCGCGGCCAGAAAAAAACTGGTGCTTTTTGCTCCGGTTCTTGCTTTTTTTTAAACAGAATCATCCCTCCAAACATATCCATATATGTTTATGATGTGGACGACTATAATTACCATAGCTTCTGAAGACCTGCGTGGCTCAGGGGGCATTCGTCTACTCATGAGACGTCCTTACACTTTTACACGGACTTAGTTCTGTGTGTCGCATGCATTGGACAAGTAATTGAAGTAAGCATATATTAGTCGTCACTCGGTTTTAATTGGATTGAGGGCGAATAAAATGACTTTTTTTATGTAGGGTGCACATGACATGACCGCTAACATTTTTTTCTTCATAAGAATCGATCATGGTCATGGATAATATAACCCCCCGACGATGTATCACCTTTACGTGGTGCGGGGGGGGGGGATTGCGTGCCTCAAGGATCCGGCGGCCAGACCAGCAGGCAGCCGGGGGGAGTTCAGACTAAGAGTGCCTCACTCTTCCTTCCATCCATACGCTTCCATTCCAATGCCCATCTCATTCCAACATACATGTCCTTCGCCTGACCCTGCAAGACTAACTATCCCTGCTATGAGCAGGCAGGGAAACTTCCCCGGTCCTGCCCACCAGCTCAGTTTTATCGTGGTAGCCGTGCCTTCTCGGCCCGTCCTCCGGGGTTGACGGAGTCCTAGAGGTTGGGGTCCCCCGTCGCACGGTTCTAGTTGTGACTGGAGACCAACACACCTCTTTGGTCCTGATATCCCGGAGGGGAGGGCGGGCCCGTGGGGCCTCACGCGGGCCAAGTGGCTGGTCGCCTCGGGCCGGGGGCATGGAAATCTTCTCGGTGCTCGCCGGCCCGGCCGGTCGGGGTCAAGAGGTGAGTGGCGCTGGATTCCGGTCTGGGTGGTGAGTCTCTCTCTCCTGGCCGGGCGAAGGCGCCGCCTGCCCCGTATAGCAACCCCGGACGCCTGGCGACCTCCCGTTCGCGGGACCCAGGCGTCCCCTCAGTACGGCCCTATGCAGTGGGGCGCCCGAGGGGCTGAAACCAATATACGCTACATGGCATCAACCAACACAAAGAACTCTCCTGGTCCCTCTTTCAGGGGCCAGATCACTGATCTAACACCTGCAGAGGCATACTGTCCTGCACGTCTATCTCCCCGTTGCGTTGCGACTACCGCTGCTTCCTATAGCGGGAATGTAGCTCCAAGTTTGGAGCCTTTGTTGACATCGCCAATAATACTAACACTGAAATCGAGTGACCCTGGAAGAAGTTTGCCTGCTCTTTCGCCGTTTGAGCGGAAGCGTGGGTGTGACAGATTTGGGAACGTCGCCAGATGCGAAAAGCTACGAGATCGAGGAATAGAGGTGGAATTTCGGAGCATTGATAACGCCAAGAAAACTCTAGAGGCAACAGAATTTGCTTACTATGTGAGTGACCAGGGCAGGATGAGGCATGTCACTATGCTTATTTTAGTTCAGCCACATAAGACAAAGAATCACTCTAGGGTGTGATAAAGTGATGGGTGTGATGATTTGAGGGACGTATTGGACTTTGACATTGTCGACGGCCCGGCGGGATTCATTGTCATTGAAGCGCGTAGGATCAAGGTGAAGTGAGGAAATGAACTACATGCGACGAAAAACATCGTCATGACTTTTAATTATACAGACCTCCCATCGGAAATACACGTAGGCTATGTAAAGGTGAAGGTGCGTGTTTTATTCCTAACCCTATGTGGTGTTTCCGCTGTCAAAGATACGGCCATACTACCCAGTACTGCCGTGGTCGTCCTTCCTGTGGTAGGTGTGGCACGACCGAACACACAAGCGAAAAATGTGAACCTGAAAATGTATGGTGCGTCAATTGCGGCCAGGGACAGGTACCTCACACGGCCTTTGACAGGGCTTGCGCAGTAAATCAGAAGGGAAGGGAAATACTAATGTACAAGAAATATATCCCTTCAGCAGGCGAGATAAATATATGCGGATACCCATCCCAGCATGTCTTGCGCAAGCCAAGTAAAAATCACACAGCATGTCGCAACTCACGAAGAGCCTACCAGTACCACTCAGTTTCTATCCCAACTTAGCAATATGCTAGGATCTTTTGGACTCACCTGCACTTCGTTGCCGGAACGAGACCTCAATTATCGCACTTAACCCCTCTCTACCATCTCTGTCAAAATCACCTCTACTTTCGGCCGACGTACGGAGCTCAATATCTGCACCGACGTTACCCGCTCCCAACACCGGGAGACCATAACCACCCCATAATGTAAACCTCCAGAGGCAGGAAATCGAAAGACGGGCTCGCGATGCGAAACGAGCTCGACTCGTTGAAATGGAGAGGGTACGTTCGTCAGCCCGCTAAGGAGCGGTGAAGCCTGCCGCTCCCAGACCAATCACTCCTTCGCCGCGAAGGTGCCTGGAGACTCCGTCCGGGCATTCAGCTGTGGGGAATACCCCCCCTCCAAACAAAAAAATTGCCCTCCCCTCCTCCCCGGGCGAACCCTCTCCACACTCCTCCCTCGCCCCGCCGACGAGTGGAGGCCCCGTGCCACACCCCGGCCCCGGGAGGGAGCCTGTTCTGGGTAGATGCCCCTCCGCAGGGGTCCGTGGCTGGCTCTTCCCATGCGCCAATGCCCCGTACAGATTCACGTGCCGAGGGGCGGGGATGGCCGAGTGGTTAAGGTGTCGGGCTATGGGTACCAAAGGTCCCGGGTTCGACTCTAGCGCCACTCAGGACATTTCCCAATCCCGCGGCCCACCGGCGAAACAGTGTGGGCGGCGCCATTAGCCGTGAATGTGCATAAAGTGTGTCGTGAACCAACCAATAAACAAACAACAACAATTCACGTACCGAGAAATGTGTGCTGCCCTCGGCGAGATCATCCCCGGAAGGTGGGTCGCAGAGGTTGCGGCCGCGGACATCCTCGCTGCGGGTGGTTCCCGGGAAGTGCGCCCGGCCTCCGAAGGCTGGAGTCGACAGCCAGTTTTAGTTGAACACTAGTCATTGCGTGAGAAGAAATGTACGACCTTCAATATACCAGGAGCTGCTGAGTTTACATCAGTGTGCTTATAGCGGTGCATCATAGCATTCCTTACCAGGAGTTAACGCTCGATACCTCTCTCCAAGCAGTTGCTGCAACAGCCAGCTTCCGCCGGCACAAGATCACAAAATGCTCCTTCATCTTCTTCCTGGGCGGCTACTGCCGTTGGTTGAGCTCGGACGCCTGATGTCCCAACTGGTCCAGCCTGTCTTGCTCCTCGGGGACTTCAATGCTCACCACGTGGCATGGGGATGTGCATCCATAAATTATCCCGGCCGAGCTGTGGATAATTTTATTCTGGACGAAGCCCTCCGCCTTTTAAACACCGGTGCTGCTACCCACTTCACGCTTCCATCTGGTTTTACCTCCGCGATCGACCTGGGTCTTGCAAGCCCTTCTCTTCTATTACCTGGTCGGGTTCTGATGAAGCACTTGGTGGCGACCATTTTCCCGTCTTTATTTACTACAATGACAGCGTGACGCTTGGCTGTCAATGGTTGAATTTGCGAAAGGCGTGCTGGGGGAAGTTTGAGCACACTATGGAATCCTGCCTATCAAGTAACGCCGATGTAAGTGCACCTTCGGTGGGACAGCTTACTTCTATGCTCCTGCACTCGGCAAACTCTTCCATTCCACGAACGTTTGGTGCCCCACGTCGCACTTCCGTTCCGTGGTGGTCAAGAGAATGCTGTGACGCCATATAAGGACGTAAGCGAGCTTTTTAAGAAATTCAACAACAATAGCAACCAGGTAAACTTAATTGCTTTTCAAAGGGCACGACCCTTAGCGCGCCGTACTATACGAGCAGCAGAGAGGAAGTCGTGGAGGGAGTACGTATCTTCTATTAACCGATTTACCCCAACGACTCAGGTATGGTCTCGCATCAAATGTATTGCCGCCCAATATAACGCGGTCAGTCTCCCTGTACTACACATATTCGGTGTTGACGTGACCCATCCCGCTGAGGTCGCTGTGGAAATTGGCCAAGCTCTAGCAGCACGCAGTGCAGATGGAAACTACTGCCAACAATTTCCCCGCCAGAAAGTCAAATTGGAAGCAAAGTCAATTCACTTCTCGGCACCAGACCACCTATATTATAACGAACCATTCAGTATTTGTGAGTTGCGTTCGGCGATCAGATGCTGAAGGACCTGACGGAATACACAATTATATGTTCAAACACCTGCCTGTACGAGTTCTTGAAGCACCTTTGGCTACACTGAACACAATATGGGAGGGAGGATACTTTCAGAATTCTTTGCGGGACGCCATTGTGGTTCCTATACTGAAACCAAGAAAACGTTTTAGACCCATTGCACTACCGACCGATTGCTTTGACCTCGTGTCTCTGTAAGCTTCTAGAAAAAAATGGTGAACGTTCGACTCACCTGGTTTCTGGAAGAGCAGGATTTTTTTTTTAACCAACGCACAATGTGGATTTAGGAAGCACCGTTGTACAACTGATCATCTTGTAACACTTCACACTGACATTCGCGTCGCCTTTAAGCGCAGACATCATTTTGCGGCTATTTTCTTCGATATAGAAGCAGCCTATGATTCCACTTCGCAGCACGGAATCTTGTTGAAGGCTAAGAAATGTGGAATCTGCGTGAATCTAGGCAATTTTATGGAACAGTTTCTGAAAGATCGCTTCTTCCGCGTCCGAGTGGGACGCGAGCGTTCCGAGCGATTCTACCAAGTCAATGGGGTTCCGTAGGGCAGCGTTTTAAGTGTTGCCCTGTTTTCCATTACCATAAATGTCATTGGAGATGCATTACCGCAAAGCATCGGACGTTCACTATTTGTCGATGAATCCGCGATATGGTCATCTGGCTCCAATACACCATCGCTAACAAAGCGTTTGCAGCTCGCGGTAAACCACCTCCAAATATGGTACACAGCTAACGGCCTCCGGTTTTCCACAAACAAAACGGTTGCTACGCACTTACCGCAGGCGATGCTCTCAAACTCTAAGCGCGTAGTTGTACTGCAAGCCTATACCTCTTCACCCAATCGCGAAGTTCCTTGGGGTGCAGTTCGATAGCCGGTTAACGTGCAAATAACATTGTAAAACATTGAGAGATAAATGTTTTAAGTCATTGAGCCTGTTGAAGTGTATATCACGAACTTCGTACGGTTCTGATAGAAAAACATTGATGCTGCTTTATCGGTCACTCATCCGATCTAAGTTGGACTACCCATGCTATATGTATGATGGTGCCTCTAAAAGCAATACACGTACTTTCGGTGCAGTGCAGCATGTGGCTCTGCGGACCGCCGCCGGGGCGTCTAGAACCACACCGGTTGGCCTACTCGCGGAATCGAACGAGCCTCCCTGGCGTTGAGACGTAAAATGCTTGGCCTACGGTATGCATGCAGATTACGGCACTTCCTCACCCATCCCACGCATAATGCAGTGTTCGCGCATAACCTTGGCACTTTTTCACAGCGGCAGAAACCTGATAGCTTTGCCGTTCTGCGTCAGAATTCGTGCTCACTTCGAGGAAAGTGGTGTCCGTCGGGTGACGCATATGCGGAAACCGGCCGTGCTGTTCTGTAAATCTGGTCTCCCCTGCAGTGGACTGATATCGCTCACAGCGATGCAGAAAGATGATGTAACATCTGAGCTCTTCCGCATGCAAACACTAGAGCACTTAGATACATATCACGGATATGCACACCAGGTTCGACTCTAGCGCCACTCAGGACATTTCCCAATCCCGCTGCCCACCGGCGAAACAGTGTGGGCGGCGCCATTAGCCGTGAATGTGCATAAAGTGTGTCGTAAACTAACCAATAAACAAACAATAAACGGATGTACACAAATATTTACTGATGGATCCAAGAACAGCACGAAAGCACAGTGGGATGTGCTTTCGTGGGTGGTACTTCTGCTCGATTTTGTTATCCTGCCTATGCATGCTTCGGTGTATACCTGCTAGGTGATCGCGCAATAATTAAAGCGCTTTCTTTCATCGAGGTGTCAGAAGGTGCTTCATATATCGTACTATCTAACTTTCTTAGTAGCCTTTTGGCACTTACCGCATTTTACCCTATCGACACTCTACTGATTGACATTCTGACACATCTCACTACTCTGGAACGAGACGGGAAAAGCGTCTGTTTGTGCTTGGTTCCGAGCCATATCGGAATTTGTGGAAATGAGCGAACCGATTCCGCAGCGAAATGGACAGCTCAGAGACCTCCACGACCCACAGCGACCTGTTCTTCCACTTCCCGCCAGGGATCACATCTCTGTCATCACAGCACATATGGATGCTAATTGACAGGGAGTTAGTACGCACAGCTGAACAATAAGCTGCGTTCAATAAAACCACAGCTTGGAGATTGGTCATCATGCTATCTCAGATCCAGGAATGATGAAGTAACTATGTAGATTGCGAACTGGTCACACACACGCTACTCACCAATACCTCCTCCGCGAGAAAGATAGGCCAAAGTGCCCTCGCTGTCTGGAAGCTCTCACGGTGCGACACGTGTTCTTCTCTTGCCAATACACTTCTCAAGGTAGCGAAGGTTATTTTTCGGAAATAATGTCGGATATTTCACATATCGCGACATTCTAGCAGATTACTCGGAAATAATTAATTCTGGCAATATATTCAGGTACCTGCGAGCGATAGGATTTTAGTCCATATACTCACCTCGGTAACACAATAGGACTTTAACATTATAAATAAACGTTATGGGCGCTAAATGATCACAATTTAAGGCCGAGGCGCCCAAAAACCCCAAATAGCTAACTAATCGATGATATAGCGTTCTTATCCCCTAGCAAATGCATAGCGATGTATTTCTAGACCATCGAAGTGCGAAGGAAACTACATCAGGTAAACCTTCACGCTGGTGCACATTGAGTCCTGTGCCTTGCTTTGCAGTTTGATATGAGATTGCCTGCCTACTTTTTAAAATATGAAACTTTGCCATTTGTATTTCAAATTGAGGCATGTATTTCACAAACCCACCATTTGTATGCCTGTGTTTAAGTACATAGGTGCATACAAAACTATCCATATGTATACTGCCCGCAGTTATCGTGGGGCGCCCTTCACACATCTGCTACCATAGCTGGTACCAGAGGTGTGAAGAACTGCTAACATATCTGGTATAGGGTAGGCGTACAAGTAAGCTTTGGAGTATGTGCACAGGTGGGAGTAGCTGTAGGGATATATTTAGACATGTGTTTATGCATATTGTATGCGGGATAGCGGTTGGTTGTGTTTAATTCACTGGCATGTAGTGCAATACTCTGTGTGTGTGTGTGTGTGTGTATGGTTCCAGGATATGGTAGCACAGGTGTGAAGCATGCCCCATTGGGACATTAACCACTACGTTAATAACCTTGTCGTGCTGTTAGCGCCACCTCTTGTTAAGATCGTCTCTATGAGAAATTTAGGTATTGCGAGTAGCGTACCAAGCTGACACCTTAACAATAGGTGTCAGCAATTTCAGTTGATTTCGTGCATTTTCGTAATGTAAATGCCCTGGCACCTATACGACTATGTCATCTCATGATTAAGACTGTGCCTTACCCCATAGCTTTGGTGCTCCTCTCTTTATTCCGAATTACCTATATCGCATGACCTATTTAGCTGGCAGCAAAGCAAAAATAAATGCACCAGTGTCAACAAAAAACGTTGCACCTTCTCTGAGGAAGGTAACTGACACTTACTGTTTTGACAAGTTTTTGGGACGAGATAGCAAAAACTAGTTTTAGTCAGGCGATTTTACCTGCGCCTTCAACCGCCAGAAGCCGGCCCGTGGCACAAACCTACTAGCCCCGGTACCGCTAGCCGGTGTGTTGCCACCAGCCGGCCGGCGCCTTGTTCAGCCTGTGTACCCACTGTTGCCGGTGTCGCCAGGTGGTGTGTTGCCACCAGCCGGCCGGCGCCTTGTTCAGCCTGTGTACCCACTGTTGCCGGTGTCGCCAGGCGGCGTGTTGCCACCAGCCGGCCGGCGCCTTGTTCAGCCTGTGTACCCACTGTTGCCGGTGTCGCCAGGCGGTGTGTTGCCACCAGCCGGCCGGCGCCTTGTTCAGCCTGTGTACCCACTGTTGCCGGTGTCGCCAGGCGGTGTGTTGCCACCAGCCGGCCGGCGCCTTGTCCAGCCTGTGTACCCACTGTTGCCGGTGTCGCCAGGCGGTGTGCTGCCACCAGCCGGCCGGCGCATTGTTCAGCCTGTGTACCCACTGTTGCCGGTGTCGCCAGGCGGTGTGTTGCCACCAGCCGGCCGGCGCCTTTGTTCAGCCCGTGTACCCACTGTTGCCGGTGTCGCCAGGCGGCGTGTTGCCACCAGCCGGCCGGCGCCTTGTTCAGCCTGTGTACCCACTGTTGCCGGTGTCGCCAGGCGGTGTGTTGCCACCAGCCGGCCGGTGCCTTGTCCAGCCTGTGTACCCACTGTTGCCGGTGTCGCCAGGCGGTGTGTTGCCACCAGCCGGCCGGCGCCTTGTTCAGCCTGTGTACCCACTGCTGCCGGTGTCGCCAGGCGGCGTGTTGCCACCAGCCGGCCGGCGCCTTGTCCAGCCTGTGTACCCACTGTTGCCGGTGTCGCCAGGCGGTGTGTTGCCACCAGCCGGCCGGCGCCTTGTCCAGCCTGTGTACCCACTGTTGCCGGTGTCGCCAGGCGGTGTGTTGCCACCAGCCGGCCGGCGCCTTGTTCAGCCCGTGTACCCACTGTTGCCGGTGTCGCCAGGCGGCGTGTTGCCACCAGCCGGCCGGCGCCTTGTTCAGCCTGTGTACCCACTGTTGCCGGTGTCGCCAGGCGGTGTGTTTCCACCAGCCGGCCGGCGCCTTGTCCAGCCTGTGTACCCACTGTAGCCGGTGTCGCCAGGCGGTGTGTTGCCACCCAGCCGGCCGGCGCCTTGTCCAGCCTGTGTACCCACTGTTGCCGGTGTCGCCAGGCGGTGTGTTGCCACCAGCCGGCCGGCGCCTTGTTCAGCCCGTGTACCCACTGTTGCCGGTGTCGCCAGGCGGCGTGTTGCCACCAGCCGGCCGGCGCCTTGTTCAGCCTGTGTACCCACTGTTGCCGGTGTCGCCAGGCGGTGTGTTGCCACCAGCCGGCCGGCGCCTTGTTCAGCCTGTGTACCCACTGTTGCCGGTGTCGCCAGGAGGCGTGTTGCCACCAGCCGGCCGGCGCCTTGTTCAGCCCGTGTACCCACTGTTGCCGGTGTCGCCAGGCGGTGTGTTGCCACCAGCCGGCCGGCGCCTTGTCCAGCCTGTGTACCCACTGTTGCCGGTGTCGCCAGGCGGTGTGTTGCCACCAGCCGGCCGACGCCTTGTTCAGCCTGTGTACCCACTGTTGCCGGTGTCGCCAGGCGGTGTGTTGCCACCAGCCGACCGGCGCCTTGTTCAGCCTGTGTACCCACTGTTGCCGGTGTCGCCAGGCGGTGTGTTGCCACCAGCCGGCCGGCGCCTTGTCCAGCCTGTGTACCCACTGTTGCCGGTGTCGCCAGGTGGTGTGTTGCCACCAGCCGGCCGGCGCCTTGTTCAGCCTGTGTACCCACTGTTGCCGGTGTCGCCAGGCGGCGTGTTGCCACCAGCCGGCCGGCGCCTTGTTCAGCCCGTGTACCCACTGTTGCCGGTGTCGCCAGGCGGCGTGTTGCCACCAGCCGGCCGGCGCCTTGTTCAGCCCGTGTACCCACTGTTGCCGGTGTCGCCAGGCGGCGTGTTGCCACCAGCCGGCCGGCGCCTTGTTCAGCCTGTGTACCCACTGTTGCCGGTGTCGCCAGGCGCGCGACGACATGATCGACTGCAGTACGCTCTGCGAGACGCTGGAGCTGCTGCGCAAGGACGTGGGCGCACACAGTCTGACCACACGCACACAGCATCTGCTCATGTGCGCCACGGCCGCCCAGCGGCAGGCGTTCGTCGAGGCGCACAAGTACTTCATCGTCAAGAAGCGGGTGGGTGGCGCGCCGCGGGGCGGGACGCCGTGGGGCGGGACGCCGTGCTGCGGGACGCCGCGGGGTGGGACGCCGCGGGGCGGGACGCCGCGGAGCGGGACGCCGTGGGGCGGGACGCCGTGGGGCGGGACGCCGTGCTGCGGGACGCCGTGGGGCGGGACGCCGCGGGGCGGGACGCCGCGGGGCGGGACGCCGTGGGGCGGGACGCCGTGCTGCGGGACGCCGCGGGGCGGGACGCCGCGGGGCGGGACGCCGTGGGGCGGGACGCCGCGGGGCGGGACGCCGTGGGGCGGGACGCCGTGGGGCGGGACGCCGTGGGGCGGGACGCCGCGGGGCGGGACGCCGTGGGGCGGGACGCCGCGGGGCGGGACGCCGTGGGGCGGGACGCCGCGGGGCGGGACGCCGTGGGGCGGGTGGCTGGCGGCGCTGGAAAATGTGGGACCGCAGTGTCGGGGAGGAAGGTGCTTTGTCTTCACCGACAGAGCAGAAGGGGAGGATGGTTAGTCACGATATTGTCTGAAGGATGAGGCGCGTTTAATGCGTATTTACCTTGAGGTGCTTGAGTATGAAGTTGGGCTATTAAGTGCGGTTGACATGACGCATGATCACCGATTTGAGACTATTAATGACTGAACATATTACTCCAGCTGGGTGACAGTCTGATGTATTAGGGGTTGGCAGCCTATCCACGACTTTCACGTTGCTATTATTAAGAGCTTTGAAGTTGTACAGCAGTAAATATCAGATTGTTCCGATATTCCAGTGCTTTGTTACTACAAGAACAAAAGGGTTCTGAGTCCCATAATCTAAGGGAATATTCACAACTAGGTATATTCAGTTGGTTTATTGATCTATTTACTTACTGATTCATGTATTTGTATATTTCTTCATTTATGCCTTTAATTGTTTTTTTTTTCTTCATTGATCGTTGAGTACTCCACATGGTGTGGTTATTTTGAGCCCAGAGTCGCTTCATGACACAGGCGGAGACGAAACCATAGGACAGTCGATGGAACACATGCACATGCACATGGCATGTGTCGTCGATTTCCTGGCTCTCATCTATTCAATGTTGGTCGTTTGCCGGTACCAAACCACTCTGCACTTCGTGCTAGCATTGCCATATCCACTGCAAATAGTAATCAGATGATTGTTTCTGTTCTGCAATCTGTGATCCCACGACCTATGTCCTGCAGACAGTGTTCACGTGACCATCCCGGTACTGCAGATGGTGATCACGCGATTATCTCTGTGCTGCAGACGGTTATCACGCGATCTTCGCTGTGCTACAGACGGTGATCACATATTGATAACGTGACTACCTCCGTGCTGCAGACGTTTTCACGCGATCGTCGCTGTGCTGCAGACAGTGATCACATATTGATCACGTGGCCGCCTCCACGCTGCAGACGATTATAATGTGGCCGTCTCCGTGCTACAGATGGTTATCATGTGGCCGTCTCCGTGCTACAGACGGTTATCACGTCTACGTGTTGCAGACGGTTATCACGTCTCCGTGTTGCAGACGGTTATCACGTCTACGTGTTGCAGACGGTTATCACGTCTCCGTGTTGCAGACGGTTATCACGTCTACGTGTTGCAGACGGTTATCACGTCTCCGTATTGCAGACGGTTATCATGTGGCCGGCTCCGTGTTGCAGACGGTGATCACGTGCATGACCACTATGAAGAAGAACATGTCCGAGGAGGAGGCCGTCAGCTGTCTGGTGCTGGGAACAGAAAATAACCAGGTGTACGTGCTCGACCCCGAGGCCTTCACTATGCTGATGAACGTGAGTTCCCTCCCTCCACTCCCACACGCACACAGGAAACAAAGCCATTGGGGTCCAGCAAATTTCGGTTGTGCAATTGGCATCAGGAGGAAATTGCAAACACCAGCGGATATATGTATAGGTCCCGATGGGCGTGCTGCTGCCTTGCCACTGATACATGGTTGCATTCGCAAAAGTTCTGCACTGCATCTTGCACGTGGGTGTGTGCACAGGCACACAAGCCTCGGAGCAGGGCCAGCCAGCATGGGCACCGACACGACCCTGATACACACTGTGTCAGATTGCAGGTGACGGCGGGTCATTGATAACCTGCAGCGGCGCCTCTCAGCTCCCGCCTACTCACCCTCCATGTAGCTCACCGTCAGTGTTCGTGTGGTGTGGTGTCAGTCCAAGTCCGACGGCCGACGTCGATCCGCTGCTGTGAAAGGTTGTTGTGTTGCGTTGCTGTGCCGTGTTGCGTTGCTGTGCCGTGTTGCGTTACTGTGATGTGTTGCTGCGTTACTGAGCTGTGTCGTGTTGCTGTGATCTTTTGCGTTGCTGTGCCGTGTCGCGTTCTTGTGATGTGTTGCGTTACTGAGCTGTGTCGCGTGCCAGAACTGTGTCGCGTGCCTGAGCTGGCATATGTGAAATGTGGCGTGGTCGGTGCCGGAGTGCTAACGTTGAACGGTGACCTTGACCTGACCTGACCTGACTGGCAGCTGCACCTGCCCAGCGTGCCGGCCATCCTGACGGTGACGGGCATGTTCGACGTCGAGTACCGGATGCTGATTGCGTGCCGCAACGGTGGGTACGGAGTCACCACTGGTGGTGCAGAGACGTCCGTGGGTGTATGGTGTCGCCACTGGTGGTGCAGAGACGTCCGTGGGTGTATGGTGTCCCCACTGGTGGTGCAGAGACGTCCGTGGGTGTATGGTGTCGCCACTGGTAGTGCAGAGACGTCCGTGGGTGTACAGTGTCGCCACTGGTAGTGCAGAGACGTCCGTGGGTGTATGGTGTCGCCACTGGTAGTGCAGAGACGTCCGTGGGTGTATGGTGTCGCCACTGGTAGTTCAGAGACGTCCGTGGGTGTATGGTGTCGCCACTGGTGGTGCAGAGACGTCCGTGGGTGTATGGTGTCGCCACTGGTGGTGCAGAGACGTCCGTGGGTGTATGGTGTCGCCACTGGTGGTGCAGAGACGTCCGTGGGTGTATGGTGTCGCCACTGGTGGTGCAGAGACGTCCGTGGGTGTATGGTGTCGCCACTGGTAGTGCATAGACGTCCGTGGGTGTATGGTGTCGCCACTGGTGGTGCAGAGACGTCCGTGGGTGTATGGTGTCGCCACTGGTAGTGCAGAGACGTCCGTGGGTGTATGGTGTCGCCACTGGTGGTGCAGAGACGTCCGTGGGTGTATGGTGTCGCCACTGGTGGTGCAGAGACGTCCGTGGGTGTATGGTGTCGCCACTGGTAGTGCAGAGACAGTGGGTGTACGGTGGGAACAGCCGACCACTTCTCCCTCATAGGATTAACGATGTGCCATATGGTTAATATCAGTCCATCTGGGTTTAACACGCGCAACGGAAAGCGGTAGAGGGAAAATCCGTTCGGCCCTCCTGTTTTCCGATGATATCTCATTAAAGGGCAGTGATGTAATGAAATCGTTTGACGGTGTGGCAAATAGACAATCACATAGCGATTTTTCAAAAATCCGTTAATCTGTAAAGATATTGACATTGCTGAGATGCGGAGTTGACCTACCGACCGCCGACCGGCCGCCCAAATTTATATTGCAGAGAGTTTGCCACGGCCGTAATCCTCCAAGGTGTATGCTTCTAGCTTGAGTAGTTTCCCCAGATCTTAGGGGTCCGAATCTGCTTCCCCGGCTGGCGTGATGTGAGAGGCCTCTGGCGCGCGTGTCCAGCAGCGTAGTGGTCATGAATGCACAATTAATTCCACATGGGGTAAATAGTTCAATTACCCACATTGATTAAGGCGGCAAGCAGTACGGGTGTGTGTGCGTTTGAAGTTGGGGCTGAGAACAACCACACCCACGTCTATGCACAGTATGCACTTTTAGTTGGCACATTTTCCGTTGATTTGGAAGTTCAAAATTACGCATATTATAATTATGGTACAACACTAGGTCCCAGAATGACTTGTTTGAACGTATGTGACCAATATTTGTACTAGAAATGTAATACGTGCAATTTCAAACTTCCGGAATCATTGTAAGTATTGTCAATTAAAACGTGCATGCTATGTATAATGCTGCCTTACACACCACAAGCACTGAACGTTATACGTCTTTGGTCAAACATATGCTTGAATTTGTACTCAAACCTTCTTTGGTGGAGAAACGTTTCATTGTTAAATTCCGGATATGTAAGACTCCAATTGTTGTTCATGGGGTTCTAGCATGGCACCAATGCCACTCTTGTTATTTTGAGCACCCGAGTGTATTTTGCAGCACCTCCGGGTAAGCTACCTTGAACTCGAACCCTTAAATTCGTTCCAGATTGAAACAAATTGTTTCCATGTCCTCACTTTTGTCATGCTTTCTGTTGGATCAGAGACATGGGTAGTATGACATGGGTTGGTGTTTGCATCAGGGTTTGCACACTGTTGGTAAGACTGTTAGCCGTACAACAAACCGCGCTGGGCTTACATCTATGTGATTCGAAGAGCTTCTGGATTCAAATCACAAGCCTTTCATGATCCCCATAAAATGTTCACGTGTCTTGAGAGGAAGTGGTCTTCGCCAGGTCTGGACATAGTTGATGAGCAATGTATTTACATCATGCTAGGTTTTCTAAATCAATCATTACCAGCACCTCTTTCTAATATGTTTCAGCTTGATGAACAAGGTGCCCCTAGAGTTAGATAACATTTTCAAATACTCCTTTTCTGATATCAATTATAGAATGTTTTCATTACCCTTTATTGCACCAAATGTCTGAATAAAATAATCTGCTCTCACTTCCACCGGATTGACGATGT
>JAOTOL010001252.1:327500-457556 GCA_034440575.1 Imbricaverruca yamaguchii | reverse complement strand
GGGGCTGCGGTCCATCGATATCACGAGGCTGCAGATGCTGCGTGGATGGAGACAATAGCATCCACTAGTCTCGTGGATGGAATCGCGGTGTCTGTCACCAAATGTCGTGCCGCCGAGCCTCGCCACGGACGACCCGGATCATGTGGTACAGGCGCGCGTGCCGCCAACTGGACGCGTGCCGCCAGATTGTGTGGGCTGCCCGGCAAATATTTGCGTCCGGTGGTGTTTGCTGGGTTCGTGTGAGCTGCCTGGCACAGCATGAGGATGGTACGGAGCTGTGCATACGGTGGTACAGAGCTGTGTCTACGATAGTACAGGAACTGTGTCTACGATAGTACAGGATCTGTGTCTACAGTGGTGCAGTAGGAGGTGTGTCTGCAGTGATACAGAGCTGTTTCTGCGGTGGTGTAGGAGCTGTATCTGCAGTGGTACAGAGTGCTGTATTTACGGTGGTACAGGAGCTGTGTCTGCAGTGGTACAGGAGCTGTGTCTACGGTGGTACAACAGCTGTGTCTACGGTAGTACAACAGCTGTGTCTACGGTGCTACTGGAGCTATGTCTACGGTGGTACAGGAGTTGTGTTTGCGGAGTGTCTATGGTGATACAAAGATCTGCATCTACGATGGCACATGAGCTGTTTCTGCGATGGTACAAGGAGCTGCGACTACGGCAGCTACGGTGGTGCGAGGCTGTTTTTACGGTATGTACCGGGTTGCAGGAGCGGTATCCGGGGGTGGTGTCAGAACTGTGTCTGGGCTGGTATCAGGCTATTTCTGGGGTGGTATCAAACTGCTGTAGGCTGAGTGGCAAGAAGCCGTTTATTACGTGGCCCGTGATTACCTTTAACCTTTTTTATTACCTTCAAGCACTAAAACAATTATTTGTCTTATGTTTATTTTATAACGGCAGGGTAATATCGGAGCGACCAGCTGGTCTGTGCCCTTTCTTAATGGAAAACTTCACAATAACCCTACGACCTTTACTCTAAGGTAACTTCATTGAGTGCATGCGTCGCTCTTCCTCCAGTTAAAGCTCTTTGTCTCAACTGCATACATATCTACAACAGTTCGTAACCTATTCCGTGAACATTGCCAGCACCTGAATAATACATCAACGTAGACCTACATCGCACCGGGTCACGACTTACTGCAACAGCCGCGGCGGGCGGGGATGGCCGAGCGGCCCAGGTGTAGAGAGCTCTGGGTACGGAAGTCCCGGGCTCAACACTCGCACCGCTCGGGGACATTTCCCACCCCGCGGCCCGTCGGCGAAACTGTGTGTGCGGCGTCACGATCCGTGATTGTGCATAAAGTGAGTCGGGAACTACGCACGACAGGGAAACAATTACGGAGTGAAGCATAAATTATTGCCTCCACTGCCGTGCAGTGTGAGATGTGAAATGTGGTGTGAGATCTGGAGATCTGAGATCTGAGATGTAAGATGTGAGATGTAAGATGTAAGATGTGAGATGTTTGACGTGAGATGTGAGACGAGATGTGAGATGCGAGATGCGACATGTGAGATGAGATGTGAGATGAGATGAGATGAGATGTAGATGTGAGATGTGAGATGAGATGCGACATGAGATGTGAGATGTGAGATGTGAGATGTTAGATGTGAGACGTGAGATGTGATGAGATGAGATGTGAGATGTTAGGATGCGATAGATGTGAGATGAGACGGAGACGGGGAGATGCGAGATGGCGATGAGACGGATGATGGTGAGATGTGAGATGTGAGACGTTAGATGAGGAGACGTGACGTGAGATGGAGATGAGATGGGAGATGGGAGATGTGAGATGTGGTAAGATGTGAGATGTTTGACATGAGATGTGATGTGAGATGTGAGACGTAGATGAGATGCGAGATGAGACGTGAGATGCGAGAGATGTGAGATGATGAGATGCGAGATGGGATGAGATGAGATGTCAGATGTGAGATGTGAGGTCTGGATGATGCTGGTGCCGCCGTCCGGAGCGGCCGCATCCTTCATGAGACCAGGGCCATGTTTGTCAGGAGACCAGGGCCATGTTTGTCAGGAGACCAGGGTCATGTTTGTCAGACAAGTGTTTGTCAGAGACCAGGGCCATGTTTGTCAGAGACCAGGGCCATATGTCAGGAGACTAGGATCATGTTCATCAGAGACTAGGCCATGTTTATCAGAGACCAGGGCCATGTCTGTCAGGAAGACCAGGGCCATGTTTGTCAGGAGACCAAGGGCCATGTTTGTCAGGAGACCAGGGCCAGTGTTTGTCAGAGACCAGGGCCATGTTTGTCAGGAGACCAGGGCCATGTCTGTCAGGAGACCAGGATCTATGTCTGGAGACCAGGGCCATCTGTCAGGAGACCAGGGCCATACTTGTCAGGAGACCAGGGCCATGTCTGTCAGAGACCAGGGCTTGGGCATGTTTGTCAGAGACCAGGGCCATGTTCGTCAGGAGACCAGACCATGTCTCGCACGTGATCATGGCTAAGTTTGGTCACGATACCTTGGCCATATCCCTCGTGAGACCAGGATCATGCTTCTTTGATGAAACCGTGACCATGCCGTCATGAGACCGTGACCATGGCACCTCATGAGACCATGACCATGTATCTCATGAGAACGTGGCCATGTATTCATGAGACCATGACCATGTATCTCATGAGGCCAGGTCCATGCCTCATGAAACCTACCCATGCCTCTCTCATGAAAACCTACCCATGCTTCTCATGAAACCTACCTTGCCTCTCATGAGAACTGCACCCTGTTTCTCGTGGAGGACCTTATCTCGCATAAGGACCATATCTAGACCATATCTCACCTTGCACATGTCTCTATGAGACCGTGATCATGTTTTGCGTGAAACCTGATCCCGTTTCGCGTGAAACTTTTGATCATGTTTCGTGTGAAACCTGGTCATGATTCGCGTGAGACCTGACTGCGTTTCTGCGTGAGACCTTGATCATGTTTCGCGAAAGAGACTTCCATCATGTTTCGAATGAGGCCTTGATCATGTTCGCGAGACATTGACCATGTTTTTGCCAGGATACCAGGGCCATGGTTCTCACTGAAGACCAGTCCTCTGCTCCTCGATCATGTCGTAATCGTGCTGCTCACTCGAGGTCACGGCGCCCACCGTCAGATAACCGCTCTGTTCCCGGTCAGGTCGCGACCTTGCCCTGACGCCATTAGTCACGACCCTGTCCCGACGTCAGATCACGACCATGCCCCGACGTCAGGTCACGATCCTGTCTCGACGTCAGGTTACGACCCCGTCCTGATGTCAGGTTACACTTTCTGTCCCAACGTCAGATTGCGACCTTCCTTTTGTCCCGACGTCAGGTCACTAACCTTGTCCCGATCCTGTCAGGTCACGGACTTTGTCCTGACTTATTGCGGGGTCAGATCACGACCCAGTCCCGACGTCAGGTCACGACCCCCTCGTTCCCTCGTGTGAGGCCGACACACTTCCTGGTCAATCGAGAGCGCCGCGCGTCATCTTCGCCAGATGTTCTCCGCTACTTGTCGCCGCCCAGGACGTACTCGCCCCATCGGACACTGCCCCTGCCCCCGCCCGGCGTGGCCGTCGTCGAGAGAGAGGTCGGAGGTTTAAGCGGCCATCACCTGACCCCCACCGGAAGAGACGGGAGCGCCGCCTGCCACTAACACCTCGTCGGTATCGACTCAGGCTGTCGACAACGCCGGTCCGGCGGCCCCGACGCATGAGCGGCGCCAGCGCGGCGCCATGGCACGGGGGAGGGGTGCCTGTCAGCCAGCACGGGCGCACTCAGGCGGGGCAGACGGGAGGCATTCGGGCGAGGTTCGCCTGATGAGAGGTGGATCGAGCTGAAGATAGCAGAGGTGGGCCTAGTCCGAATTGATATACAGGGGTGGGTGTCGGTCACTCAAACGGGCGCACTTTGGCCGGGTATACGGGGGTGCATTCGCGAGATCGACAAAGGATAATTCAGCGTGCCTAGCCAGATCAGAGGTGGATCCACGCGACGTTAGCAGAGGCGCGCTTGTGCGAAGTCGATGGGGTGGGTGCAGGTAAGGTTGGCAGGGGCGTACTCAGGCCAGGTACACGGGAGTACATTCGGGCGAGATTGACAGGGTGCATGCATGTGAGGCTCGCCAGATCAGAGAGGCGGATCCACGTGAGGACAGCAGGGGCGGGCTCGGGCAAAGCAGATAGTGGTGGGTCCAGGTATGGCTTGGCATGGGCGGACTCAGTGATGGTGTAGACCGGTGGTAAACCGAGGCTTCCTCTGTCCACGCCTCTGAGGTGGATTTACCTACGACAGCAGACCGTCTCGCAAAATAATGGAACTCTTGGACCAGCTTAAGAAATAATTCTGTGACTTGAAGTGTACATGGGAAAATATGCCAATTATTGGGACTCGGAAATATTGCAAAGCACGGGCTTACAAGAAATAGGAGTTCCTCTATGGTGCTTTCTTTAATGTTCCTGGAAGGTCTACTATCAATCAGCTCCACTATCTTAGGACTTTAACATAGGCGCTACCGAAATGGATGTCTGCATTTTTCATCAGCACAAATTCTAGCATTGCTACCTTTCAGCTTTTCCACTGCCTTTTTCCCCTTTCGCCCCCTGTCCCAGTAGTTCAGTCCGTAGTTGCTCTGCGTGGACGTACTTACGATTACGTTTCTTTTTTTTTCGTGATGTTTGTACAATTTTTGACATACTAAGCCAAGGGGTGAGGAGCCGGCCAGAATGGCCTACATGGCTATCAAGGGAAACTATAGTAGGTTTTCTTGAAGTTGTCCCCGTGAAAGCTGAATGGACCAAAAAGTGCGAATTTGCTGTCGTTTTCCAGGGTATTTTCGTTTTTGGACCAGCCTTTCCTACCATTTCCTTTACTTTACAAAGTATGTTTTCATCGATGTATGGCAGAGTTAAAAGCCATCATTTTGATCATTTTGGGTTACTTGATATCTAGGCTTTTGCCGGAAGTGCAGAAAGCAAAACCGCCAGCACACTAGTATTTCCAGGCGTCGATGCACATGGCATGATCAAGATGACGGCTTTTTAACTCTGCCTTACATGGATTAAAACAAACTTTGAAAGGTAAAGGAAATAGTGAGAAAGTAGGGAAAATACCCTGGAAAAGGACAACAAATTACGCACTTCTTTGATCAGTTCAGCTTTCACTAAGCCTAGGTGCCCAGGACAGCACTGCCACAACTGTAGGTCAGGTTTAAACAGAGACTGCACAAAAAACGTAGTATACGAGATGTGTTACAAGCTGAGTCGGAATACATACATAGGGGAACAAAACCCCCAGTCCGACTCAGATTCAACGAAAATATTCGGGACATGCTAAATCAAACAGCCGCACACCCTTTGGGAGACCACTTAAGAAACCCCACGCACAGAATCACCATGCACCTATTCCTTTGGACCTCGGATATTACAAAGCGAAAGACCATGTGGTTCGCAATATCGCTGAGTTATTACTCATTAAGGAAGACAAACCTAACCTAAACTCAAACACAACCTCTTGGCCGATATTATGATACGATTATTGGCTAGACATGTATCTACAGTGTATGTATAATATGCGTGTCAAGTATTTAATGGCGGCTCTGGAATAAAAAAAAGCCCTTGCCTATGACGGCACAGCATCAATATATATCATAAATTACGGGAGTGAGAATTCGACCGTTAGTTGGAATTCCTTATTGTGTGGTTTGACGAAGGGTTGTATCCGAATATATACCAAGATCAAGTAATTTTCGACAGTATTTTCTTCTTCTAATCGTCGAGCAAAAGCCATCAAAGGATATTGATGAAATCATTTACAATTTGAATTCAGTAGGCTGGAAAATACGCAGCGGGTGGTTTTGCCTTCTGGTCGGATTTATATAGTATTATAACAGTTTCCTTTTGATACAGCTATGTCGAACTTCGTGTCACATGTGACGCTAGCGGAGGGCCATTCATGGACTAACCTGACAGACAGCGTGGTTATAAACAAACGCTGCTCCAAATTAGGCCATCTTGGAGGACCACGGCCTCGTTCACCCGCCCTTCTCTGAATCTGCCGCTGGTCGTAAACATAAGCCGTCTCGAAAATCGTCAAGTTGAACGGTGAATGACTTGCCTCCCCTCATTTGACCTTGACACCACGGGCGACAATGACCTCTGCGATGGTGTCTTCATCATGGTGTTGAACTAAGCATTCGTTTTTGACATCAACAATATAGAAATACTTCATCAGATTTTGACCACGGACAGGGTCTGACAGCTGCGACGGCGACAGGCGACTGGCTGCTGCCTTCTCATCATAAATTGCATCCCACCCTGAATACTAATCAAAACAGACATTAATTCATCTGCCTGAAAGTTTACAGACGTGTCGTACAGTTTACCGTTTGTGTGTTTTTTTGGCTTGTTTGCTTTGTTTTTGCTTATCTATCTAGCTCAAAAACAAAATCTGGTGGAGGTAAAATTAAGCTAACAATAAACTAACCTAACCCTCACGCCATCACTGCGATGAGTGGGGCGTAGGGGACATCCGTGCTCACTACTCCCTGGCGGGCTACGCTGCCGAGCTGCAGAGGTTAGGTTAGGTTAGGTTAGGTTCGTATATGGGTTAGGCTAGGTCAGGTTAGGTTATGCTACCATACGCGCAGGGCACTGAACGAAATGCCCACACCAACGAGAGCAACAAGCTCGCAATCAGGGGCGCACCCAGGGTCTTCTTACCGGGGAAACTAAAAATGTGATGAAACAGAGACCAATTTTTGCGCTCGAAGCGCGCGGAATATTCTTCGTGTTCCCAGGCAAAAATCTTGATGCTATTTTGTATTATCTAGTGCATTTTTTATTGCTGGGTATGGGGGGGTTCGGGGCGCCATGAATTAGTCGCACCCGTGCTCGCTATGCATTGAATCGTGGAGGCTCATGGGGTACAGCCAGCCACATCTGATACATTTGATCTTCACATTCATACCTCCTCCGATTCAGCGAGCTATCACGACTTCAAAGACAAGGGTTCAGTGACATGAATTCGCTGAACGCAGTCGCGCATCTTGCACGTCACGTCACCACCACAATCCTGACGTCACGTCGCCACCACATTCGTCACGTCACCACCACATTCGTCACGTCACCGCCACATTCATGACGTCACGTCACCACCACATTCGTCACGTCACCACATTCGTCACGTCACGTCACCACCACATTCGTCACGTCACCGCCACATTCATGACGTCACGTCACCACCACATTCGTCACATCACGTCACGTCACATCACGTCACCATCACATTCATCACGTAACGTCACCACCACAGTCGTCACGTCACGTCACCACCACATTTGTCACGTCACCGCCACATTCGTCACGTCACGTCACCACCACAGTCGTCACGTCACATCACCACCACATTTGTCACGTCACCGCCACATTCGTCACGTCACGTCACCACCACAGTCGTCACGTAACGTCACCACCACATTCGTCACGTCACGTCACCGCCACATTCGTCACGTCACGTCACCACCACATTCGTGACATCACGTCACCACCACATTCGTGACCTGCGAGGCCCATCGACGTCAGAGGTCAAGAGGCGGTGACACGCGCACTGTCGGCTGAGGGAGGAAGGAGCGATTTTGACGCCGATTGTTGCCGTGCACGTAAGCCCCGTTTACATGACACTAGCAAATCAGGATTTCCGAAGTCATGGAAACGCCTTCGTCAGGAAGCTGGATTGCATTTCCGAATCCGGTTTAGAAAGAAGATTTTCTGAGGAAATCCGAATTTCCCAGGATTTGGAAGCATATGGCAACATTTACTTCGAGCGCCGGCGCCGTTTTTGGAAGGCTTTTGGTGAAGGGTGACCGGGTTTATAATATATGTAATATAATATATAATATAATATAATAATATATAATATAATACATTCGCAAATAACAGCAAGGCCTCTTCGAGTCTCTCATGCAACGACGCAAACCACACCTATGTGGCATACATTTTTGGGTATGTAAGGGAAATGTCGCAAGTGCGCCACAACTGTCAGCAAATCCGGGATTTCCCACCAAATCCGGATTAGAAAATCCTTCATGTTATCCTGAATTCCCGCGAGTGGTCATGGAAACGCTCCTTGTAATCCGGACTCGATTCATTGTGGAAATCCAATCCCACTTCAAGCCTGTTGTGGAAACAAGGCCATAGGGCCAATGCTGAACTCTCCCGAAGTTATGGTTGCGTGTGGGGGGGGGGGGGAGGAGAATTTCTGTCCTCTCTGTTCCTGGTCCCTACGGGCTTGTGACAATATGGAGCACTAGTACGATGTCGCCAAAAAAATGTTTCAGAAGTGCTTATCGATGAACCACTCACGATCGATCATGCATCATAGATCATGGCGGGCCGACGTGGCGGGCCGACGTGGCGGGCCGACGTGGCGGGCCGACGTGGCGGGCCGACGTGGCGGGCCGACGTGGCGGGCCGACGTGGCGGGCCGACGTGGCGGGCCGACGTGGCGGGCCGACGTGGCGGGCCGACGTGGCGGGCCGACGTGGCGGGCCGACGTGGCGGGCCGACGTGGCGGGCCGACGTGGCGGGCCGACGTGGCGGGCCGACGTGGCGGGCCGACGTGGCGGGCCGACGTGGCGGGCCGACGTGGCGGGCCGACGTGGCGGGCCGACGTGCCGCGCGGGCCAAACAGGAGTTTGCCCACCACCTTTCGCAGCTCTCGAAACCATTTTCAACTGAGTCGTGATCGCCCGCCGAATCCGAACATCAACATCAGCTGCTTCATCAACTTCATCAACACACAGCACGCTCGGGCTGTGTGTTGATGAATCCGGCTGCAGGTGGTCCAGTGGTCCACAGTACTCTCGGGCTGTCCGCTGCCGGTGCCTGCTGACCAGCTACAGGGCTGCAGGTGGACCAGTGGTCCACAGTACTCTCAGGCTGTCCGCTGTCGGTGCCTGCTGACCAGCTACAGGGCTGCAGGTGGTCCAGTGGTCCACAGTACTCTCGGGCTGTCCGCTGCCGGTGCCTGCTGACCAGCTACAGGGCTGCAGGTGGTCCAGTGGTCCACAGTACTCTCGGGCTGTCCGCTGTCGGTGCCTGCTGACCAGCTACAGGGCTGCAGGTGGTCCAGTGGTCCACAGTACTCTCGGGCTGTCCGCTGCCGGTGCCTGCTGACCAGCTACAGGGCTGCAGGTGGTCCAGTGGTCCACAGTACCCTCGGGCTGTCCGCTGCCGGTGCCTGCTGACCAGCTATAGGGCTGCAGGTGGTCCAGTGGTCCACAGTACTCTCGGGCTGTCCGCTGCCGGTGCCTGCTGACCAGCTACAGGGCTGCAGGTGGTCCAGTGGTCCACAGTACTCTCGGGCTGTCCGCTGCCGGTGCCTGCTGACCAGCTACAGGGCTGCAGGTGGTCCAGTGGTCCACAGTACTCTCGGGCTGTCCGCTGCCGGTGCCTGCTGACCAGCTACAGGGCTGCAGGTGGTCCAGTGGTCCAGTACTCTCGGGCTGTCCGCTGCCTGCTGACCAGCTACAGGGCTGCAGGTGGTCCAGTGGTACACAGTACTCTCGGGCTGTCCGCTGCCTGCTGACCAGCTACAGGGCTGCAGGTGGTCCAGTGGTCCACAGTACTCTCGGGCTGTCCGCTGCCTGCTGACCAGCTACAGGGCTGCAGGTGGTCCAGTGGTCCGGTGCGGGCTGCAGGCGGTCCAATCATCCAATGTGGTCTATAGGTGGTCCTATGGCCCAATGCGGGTTGCAGATTGGGCCATTGGATCAATGTGCAACCGACGCAACGATCGACTGTCAGCCCAAGTGATCCAATTGTCCAATTCATGCTGCGTATGATCCAATGGTCCGATATGGGCTTCAGGTGGTCCATTGGTTCAATATGACTATGGATGATCGAATGTTCAAATATGGGCTGCATGTGGTCCAGTGGTCCAATGCAGATTTCAAATGGTCCAATGGTCCGGTATGGGCTATGGGTGGTCCAATGCCAGCTGCCAGCGGTCCAATGGTCCACTGCGGCCTGCCGTTGATCGTGCGGGTGATGGGTGATGGTCCGCGCCTGTGATATCCCCCTCCCCACCTCCCCCCGATAGGTGAATCTCGTACCCGTCAGTGTAATCATGTCAGGTCAAGGTCAACGATTTGATTATTCCCCTCGTTCACAAAAGTCCCCACCTAGTTGCGCTACCAAGAAATGACCATATGACAAACCCAAATGTCCTATACACCGGGGTACAACGACCCGGGTCAGTCGTGGGTGTTGTTTTTATATGACGTCATGCCGCGCCGACGTGCTGCCGGCCGGTATGACGTCACACAGACCGTTCCCAAGCCGGTCCGGCGACACGTGACGGGCTTGTGGTCACGTGACAGACCAGTTGTCGGCGCTGATTGGCCGCCGTCGCTGACCCCGTGCGGGCTACACATGACCTCTGCTGCGTGACTGCTCTATGTGACATGAAGACATAAAGACATAAAAAATTAGTGCAACTATGAGCCACAAGGGCCCTTCTTGGTTGCACTCTGTATACTGAACCAGTTGCCCACCAAATCAGCCCTCCCTGTTATACTGAAAAGCAAGCCCTCTATTCTTATAATGATTGTCTATGCTGCTTTTAAAGATGTTCAATGTGCTGCTACTGACGATGTTTTCTGGCAGCTGGCTCCAGTGTTCTACTACCCTGTTGGTGAAGAAAGTTTGCCTTAACCTTGTTCTGCTGTGGTTAACCTTCATTTTGAATTTATGACCTCTAATTGCATCATTTCTGGTCAATTCAAACATTTCCCCAAGGTATCCCCTCTCCAGACCATGGACAAATTTAAAGACCTCGATGAGATCTCCTCTCAGCCTTCTATATCTAAGTGAAATCATATTCAATTTCTTCAATCTTTCCTCATATGCCAGGTTGCTTATGCCATAAACCATCTTTGTAGCCCTCTTTTGTACTCTCTCTAAAAGCCAACAATCTTTTTCATAGCTAGGAGACCAAGCATCGATGCAGTATTCCAAATGTGGCCTGACGTATGCACAGTAAAGCTTCCTGATCACTTCCTCACTTGCATGATAATACATTCCTATTTATTGCCCCGAGCATTCTCAGTGCCTTCTTCCTGGCTTCCTTGGTCCTTGGTTCTGATGCCCCCAGTTTTGTGTTTAGAATAACACCTAAATCCTTCTCCTGTTGAGTCACTGATAGCACTTGGCCACCCATCAAGTATGGAGGCTTCATATGCTGCTTACCTACATGCATGATTTTGCACTTATCAAAATTAAATTTCATTTCCCATTCTTCGGACCACTTCACAAGTTCGTCTAAGTCTTTTTGCAGCGAGATATGCTCATCTTGACCTGTTATTGCCCTAAAGACCTTCAAATCATCCGCAAATTTCAAAACTTTACTGCTTAGGCCACTTTCAATGTTATTTACAAATATAATGAACAGTAATGGCCCTAGTACTGACCCCTGGGGACTCCACTAAGAACATTTTGCCATGATGACTTTGTACCATTTAGCATCACTATTTGCTGTCTATCTGAAAGCCACAACTCTATCCATTTTATGATGCTACCTGCAATACCATGGGACTGAAGCTGTATCATTAACCGTTTATGGGGTACCTTGTCAAAGGCCTTACTAAAGTCAAGATATGCTACATCAACCTGATTTCCCTGATCAACTTGTTCTGTGGCGAAGTTCAAAAAGTCCAAGAGGTTTGTGAGACACGATCGTCCTTTTCTAAACCCATGTTGAGTATCTTGAATCAATCTGCTACCTTCCAGATAACTAACTATTCTATCCTTGATAATTTATTCGAGAACCTTGCAGACTAGGGATGTGAGACTTACTGGCCTATAGTTTTCAACTTTCCCTCTTTCTCCTTTCTTGAAAATAGGAACTACATTTGCCCTTTTCCAATCGGTTGGAATTTCATTTTGTGAAACTGATGTACAAAATATTATACTAACTGGAAATGCCAGTTACTATTCAGTTTCCCGCAACACCGTAGCATAAATTTCATCAGGTCCTGCTGCCTTGTTTGGCTTTATTTTCCTGATAGCCACTTAAGCCACTCTCATGCCGTCAAAGTCTGCTCTGTTGAAATTTGGAACCTTTACCAAATTATCCTTGATAATTTCCCCTACATGTGCCTTGAATCTAACTATGTTAGGTCACTTTTTCCCAGAGTTTCGCCTGCAGTCAAGTCTTGAAACAAGTCACTTAAATCCGAGAATACAAGGTCCAAGAATGAACCATGCCTGGTAGGTTCCGATGCAAACTGGTGTAAGAACAGGTCCTCTTCAAGGCATTTCCTAAACATTTTGCATGATGGGGAGCCAACACCAGCATTTTCCTATCCCTTTAGATTAAAGTCACCAAGAATACGGCGCTTCCTCTTAACGTTTCTACTGATTTCCTCACAAATCACCTCGTCAAGCTCCAGTTGCTGAGAATGTGGCAGGGTTCCTGATCGGTAGAAAGCTCCTATCCTAAGAGTATTGATGTTGCCTTTTCCCACAGTGACATCAAGCCAAATGGACTCCACAGACACATTTTTATCCCCACCTGCTATTTTTTGAGAACTGAATAATCTATTCATATAGAGCATTACACCACCCCCTTTCATTGCTGGACCCCTATTGCACGAAAACATATTGTATCCCTGGATCTCATAGTCCTGTAAGTTATCTCCAAAATACCCTTCACTGACCCATGCCTCCGTAATGCAAACAATATCTGGTTCCTCCTCAGCAACATAACACTTGAACTCATCAAATTTGGAACGGATACTCTGAGCATTAAACATCATACACTTAACAAATGCTCCATAACCACCTTTGGCTTTTTCACACTAAGGAGTTCTTTTATCACTAGATGAACTATCACTCTGTTCCCTTGAACTGCTGCTGTCCCTATTTGCAGACTTTGAGGTTCTATTGCCTTGGCTGACACTATTGGAATATTCCTGAGTTGGCAATGCAATTTCATCCCTCCCCACCCCATTTCCTAGTTTCCCTGAAGGACATGCTCATACACTTTGCCTAACACATGGACCCCCTTCTCAGAGAAGTGATCCCTCTGATAGAGGTCCCACGATGCATAAAACCTACTCCACTCGTCTACAAATGCAAAACCTAGCTCATGGCAGAGCTTTCCTACCATGGCGTTAGCTGCCAGTGCCCTAGAGCTCCACTCAGGGGAGGCTCTAGCCCTAGGCAAAATTGCTGTTACAATGACTCTATTGGTACCCTTCCGGGTGGCCAGAAGGGCCCTGTACTCCCGCAGAAGCTCCTCACTCCTAGTATGACCTATGTTATTTACCCCTACATGCACTATGACTGTATTAAACTGGTGATCACTCATGACCTGTGCCACCGCAGGTACCAGGTCCTTCACCTTGGCACCAGGCCCCGTGATGCACCTGTCGCTCCTACCTTTACAAAATACCCGCTCTAAATGTCGCACACGAGAGTCTCCTAGGACCAGCACTGACTCCTTACTACTACTATCCTGGGGGCAGTCATCCAATGCCTGGAACATATTTGTTGTTAATATGCCTGCCCGCTGGGCCGGTCGGCTAGACTTCCTCCCACTCCTACCACCTGCCGTGGTAGGAGCACTCACTGACCCTTTCCTTAGGTTCGCGTCTCCAAATACTCCACCCCCTGACCTCATGCCACTTCCCCTTCTGTGATCTACCAGAACTACCCCTCCTCTGTTCACTATTAACACTCCCCTCTCGAGAGATCCCAGCCACCTCCATAGTAGGGGAAGCCTCAGCTATCTGGTGGCCTGCGACCACCTGGACATATGTTGTCCCTGCTACGGAGTGACCCCTTGTTGCTTTATCTTGCCTACCCTGTGCAACAAGGGCAGCCTTGAGCTTGGAAACCTCTGCCTTAAGGGTCCTAATCTCTTCCTCTAGTGCCTGCATCCTGGTCGAAACCATCCTAAACGCTGCAGCTTATGCCTAGATTTAGATTCAAATTAACTCGCTAAACAACCAACAAAAAAGCCAACTATCATTCACTATAAATCGCTACCTCCTATACTGTCAGTTAATTATCTGAGTACCTCAAGAAAAGCAGAAACTATCAAACAATTGTTTGTTTGTTTGTTTGTTTGCTTTTGTTTTTTTTTTTTAAATAAATAAACAAAATGTATAATCTAATTGTCTTCCACACAAGTAGACAACTATATGAATAACCCTTTTGATATCACTTATGGCTAGACAGAAAAATGAACAGTCACACAGCACTTATGAATACCCCCAACTTACTGCCAATTAAACCCTTTCTTAAACTTCAACACCAAACACACTATGCACAACACAAAATAAATAAAGTATGTTAGGATAGTATGAATGTGAATAGCTTATTCAGTTCTCAAAAAGTAGCAGGTAGGGATAAAAATGTGTCTGTGGAGTATCGGAACCTACCAGGCATGGCTCATTCTTGGACCTTGCATTCTCGGATTTCAGTGACTTGGTTCAAGACTTGACTGTAGAAGAAACTCTGGGAAGAAGTGACCAGAGCATAGTTAGATTCAAGGCACATGTAGGGGATATTATCAAGGATAATTTGGTAAACGGTCCAAATTTCAACAGAGCAGACTTTGACTGAATGAGAACGACTTTAAGTGCCATAAGATGGGAAGTAGAATTCTCCAATTGAAATGCCTGTGAAATGTGGAAAAAGTTAAAATCTTACTTGAAAGAAATTTAGATTAGACATGTCCCCCAAAAGCAAAGACGCAACATAAGGGTAGGAAAGCCAGCATGGCTTACACCAGACTTGATAAATGCAATTAAGGCTAAGAAAGCTGCATTTAGAGTGCTTAAAGAAGCTTCAAATATTGTAAATCTAAGGGCGTATCGAAAAGCTAGAAACACTGTGAAGCAAAAAAACCAGAGCAGCAAAGCGAGCAAAAGAAATGGATTTAGCTAGGAACTGTAGTGGGGACAGAAAAAAGTTCTTTAGTTTCTACAAGCTGAGTAAAGTTTCTAGCACAATTGGTCCACTGGAAGTAAATGGGACTACACTGGGTGAGGATAGTGAGATGGTTGAGGAGCTGAGCAAGCAGCTTAATTTTACATTGGAAGATATAACCAATCTGCCGACCGTACACCATAGTTCAGTGACATGTGATCTGATAAAGAGATGTTGATTTCATTGATAGTGATGTTTTTCAATCATGTCAGGAAAATAAAGCCAAACAAGGCAGCAGGACCTGATGAAATTTATGCTAGGGTATTGTGAGAAGCTGAAAAGGAACTGGCATCTCCACTTAGTATAATACTTGATAGATCAGTTTCACAAAATGAAATTCCAACCGATTGGAAAAGGGCAAATGTAGTTCCTATTTTCAAGAAAGGAGAAAGAGGGAAAGTTGAAAACTATAGGCCAGTAAGTCTCACATCCCTAGTCTACAAGGTACTCGACTCAATTATCACGGATAGAATAGTTAGTTATCTGGAATATAGCAGATTGATTCAAGATATTCAACATGGGTTTAGAAAAGCACGGTCGTGCCTCACAAATCTCTTGGACTTTTGTAACTTCGCCAAAGAACAATTTGATCAGGGAAATCAGGTTGATGTAGCATATCTTGACTTTAGTAAGGCCTTTGACAAGGTACCCCATAAACAGTTAATGATACAGCTTCAGGCCCATGGTATTGCAGGTAACAACTTAAAATGGATATAGTTGTGGCTTTCAGATAGACAGCAAAGAGTGATACTAAATGGTACAAAGTCATCATGGTAAAATTTCTTAGTAGAGTCCCCCAGGGGTCAGTACTGGGGCCACTACTGTTCATTATATTTGTTAATAACATTGAAAGTAGCCTAAGCAGTACATTTTTGAAATTTGCGGATGATTTGGAGGTCTTTAGGGTAATAACAGTTCAAAATGAAAATATATCGGTGCAAAAAGACTTAGACGAACTTGTGAAGTGGTCCGAAGAATGGCAAATGAAATTTAACTTTGATAAGTGCAAAATCATGCATGTAGGTAAGCAGCATATGAAGGCTCCACACTTGATGGGTCGCCAAGTGCTATCAGTGACTCAACAGGAGAAGGATTTAGGTGTTATTCCAAACACAAAATTGGGGCATCAGAACAGACCAAGGAAGCCAGGAAGAAGGCACTGAGAATGTTTGAGGAAATAAATAGGAATATATCATGCAGAAGTGAGGAAGTCATCAGGGAGATTTACTGTGCATATGTCAAGCCACAATTGGAATACTGCATCAAAGCTTGGTCTCCTAGCTATGAAAAAGATTGTTGGCTTTTAGAGAAGGAGTACAAAAGAGGACTACAAAAATGGTTAATGGTAAAAGCAACCTGGCATATGAGGAAAGATTGAAGAAATTGAATATGTTTTCACTTAGATATAGAAGGCTGAGAGGAGATCTCATGGATGCCTTTAAATTTGTCCACGGTCTGGAAAGGGGATACCTTGGGAAGATATTTGAATTTAACAGAAATGATGCAATTAGAGGTCATAAATTCAAAATTAAAGTTAACCACAGCAGAACAAGGTTAAGACAGACTTTCTTCACCAACAGGGTAGCAGAACACTAGAACCAGCTGCCAGAAATCATTGTCAGTAGCAGCACATTGAATATCTTTAAAAACAGCATAAACAATCATTATATGAATGGAGGGCTTGCTTTTCAGTAATACAGCAAGGGCTGATTGACAGATTTGGTGGGCGACCGGTTCAGTGTAAAGAGTGCAGCCAAGAAGGGCTCTTGTGACTCATAGTTGCAGTAATCATTTATGCCTGTATGTCTTTATGTGACGCCCGCCAGCCTGACTACCATGGATTCGCTCACACCCACACTCTGGATCCAACACGGCCGCCGCCTTAATACCCGCTCTGCACCCGCCAACCGCAATGTGCTCGTCTGTGGTGGGGGCTGGGGTGGGGATTTAGTTGACCGCCATGAGATCTCGGCTCCGAAAGGCGCTAGACTAAGGATGTTAGCTGGTCCGCCTTGGAGAACTATCATGGGTGCATGACATGGAAGCTTGCACCCGTGATAGTTCTAAGCTTTTGGGCATTTGGGCGACTCCAGGTGACAGCTGGTGGCATGTACTCCCGCACCCTCCCCATGGAAGGTGGCTCCCCTCTGACAGGGAAAAGGCGCTCCTCCGCAGAAAGGTCATTCGCTACCGTCTCGGGCCAGTAGACTTGGATGACATTGAAGAGGTCATACTGTTTACCAATGGTAGCCGGTCATCTAAAAACCACAAAAACAACATAGACCAATCTTGATGGCTTGACATTGGGGTTTGCATTGAACTCAGGGACGTTGATTTATGAAAGTTGTTTGGGTGGTGCACTACATGGAGGTAACGCTTGGGACCAAATAGATGGGAAGTGCACTCCATAGTGTTCCATGCTAAAAGCCGAAATTATTTGGGTGACGCGAACATTGCGGGGGCACTTACCCCCCAAAATATACAAAACAACACCCATGATTAACTCGAATGTTTGTACATTGAAGTGTGGAGGACATTAAGGTGTATCATACAGTCTTTTCTTAGTGGCGCTTTTAACACACGCATTGGTGGCCCCTGAAAATTACGCGTACTGGAGGGGGGGTGGATTCCGCCTCCCTAAGATCACGGCTCCTATTAAAGCCGGAGTAACGAATTTCGCACGGTGAATGGGTACTGTATTGAACTTTGTTGTCTGCAAATGTCGTGACCTTAGGTCAATATCTTCAAGGCTAAATGAGGTCAAAATGTCAAAACTGTCTTGCTTGGGGGCTTGGCTTGACATTGTTATTGATCGGTGATTGTTAAAATTCTCCAAAATTGGCATAATTCATGTTTTGGACATTAGGGGAAAGTGGGGTAAGATCCCAGGGTTTAGGGAAATTGGCATTGTGACAAAATTAACTCCTAAATCCTGGATCTCTGAACATACACACGAAGCCCCATCATTTTTCTATCCACTCGAATGCACTGGATCACTGAGACTTGTCTCGTTCTCTCACTGTTGAGATTTTACCAGAGGCATGCAATAGGGCATCTTACCCCATGGGGTGGGTAAGATGACCCATGGGTATGGGTAAGACGCCCTTGCCCTGAGCATCTCTCCCCATTGCCATAAAATGCAAACTTTATCATTCATGATTTCGCAGGCACTTCAACCGGCAGACGGATTCCTTCCCCTCACTGAAAAAATAAACCAAACGTTCGTGTTTTATTCTAAGTTTGCAAAAAAGAAACAAACACTTTGGCACCGAAATCACCAGCCACACGTGAATTTTTCTCAAGGTAGAATTCCACCAGGCTGGTGCCAACACATCACCATAGGGCATAGCATGCCTTCACAAGTTTCAATTCAACTCAAAACATACGCTGACAGCACAGATCAAATGTATTAGCGGCACAGGTCACAAGTGTAGCCGCTATCGCCGTTACCTTGTACGTCGGTACAGAGCACACAGGCCCAGTCTTGGCAGGCTGCGCACTGAATGCACTCTTCACACGATATGATAAATATCATGCCACGGATAAAGCACCTGGTGTCATCAGGTTCTTGCGTCGTTGCAGATTTGCCAGCTTGTTGTTTTTCTTTCTTTTGCGATCCTGGCTTTGTCTGTCTTGTCCCCTTCTTTTTAGCTGCCTCTACTTTTTCTTTTCCCTTCTTCGTTTTTCTTTCTTCAAGCATTTTCCTGTTGGGAGAAGACGTGATTACTGTGGCTTGTTCAGCCCGACGAGTTATCTTTCTCTTTTCCGCTCGCGGAGTGGTGCATAACATATCTAGAATGCTGGTTAGTGACTGCTGGGCGCTCTCCTCGAGACCGCCAGCTGTGGCGCTCGAGCACGCAGACTCCGGCGCCGGTTCCTGAGACGGCTGCACTACGTTCTCATCGAGACTGGCAGCTGTGGCGCTCGAGCACGCAGACTCCGGCGCCGGTTCCTGAGTCGGCTGCGCTACGTTCTCATCGAGACCGGCAGCTGTGGCGCTCGAGCCCGCAGACTCCCTCGCCGGTTCCTGAGACGGCTGCACTACGTTGTCATCGAAACTGGCAGCTGTGGCGCTCGAGCCCGCAGACTCCGGCGCTGGTTCCTAAGACGACTGCAGCACGCTCTCGTCGAGACCGGCAGCTGTAGCGCTCGAGCCCGCAGTCTCCGGCGCCGGTTCTTGAGACGACTGTAGCGCGCTCCCGTCGAAACCGTCGTGGGAATCTGGAGCCTCCTCCTCAGTCATCCGTGTGGGTGCAAAATCATCCTTGGTGAAAACCATATCGTAGAGCCATATTCTTGAGGCTTTAAATCCATTGATCGCCCGCTCCATGGTAGCAGATCTCGAGTACGCAGTGCTGAAGATCTAAGCCGGCTCGTACTCGGTCACGCGCCTACCTGGACGGGCACGCATCCAGGTGCCCACCACGTTGTTGTACGGGCTCTTGAGGGACTTGAATACCGCCACATCTAGCGGCTGAATTTTGTGAGTAGAATGCGGCGGCAGTGTGATGATTGTCACGCCGTTTTCCCGGGCCATGTCGACGACCTCGAGCGACTTATGGCTGTGATAGCCATCGATGATGATCACGTGTTTGTCCTGCATTGAGGGTTTCATCACCGCCAGGAAATGGTGGAACCACGTGAGGAAAACCTCCTGATCGGTCCATCCATACTTGGTGCACGTTCCCACCGAGCCTGGCGGTGCACCGTTCATCAGGCTTTGAACCATCTTCATCCTGCCGAAGACGAAGACTGGAGGTAAGTACAATCCAGCCGCGCTGACTGCGCACAGAACAGTGACAGTCTTGCCGCGCTCTCCGCTCGTGATTTTCCCCGACTCTTTTATCGCCTTTGGAAGCAACGATCTTCCCTGGAGTTTGTCCGTTGGTCACCCCAGTTTCATCCATATTCCATACTTTCATGGGCCCGTAGTCGCCTCCCTCGATAACTGATTCGTATGTGTAGAAGAACTTCTTGACCTGAGGTCGGTTGAATCCGACGGCTCGGGGTAGGCTTGTGGCTTCTGGGCTCCTGATTGACAGGCTTGGGTGGCGACGCAAAAATCCGTAAAGCCAGTCTTTCGCAGCCATCCTGTGCTCTTTGTCGAACCGCACTTTCATGTCCATCTTCTCTGCGAACTCGTAGGCTAGACGCCGTACGGCCAGTGCTGCGAGCCCAAAAAGAAGTTTCTCCATTTCTTGGATTGATGCAAACTGACTAGGGTTGTGGCAAGGTATTATATCTGATGGTGTTTGCCAAGGACACATGAACCGGGGATGGTCAGGCGAACAGGAAGGACAGAGCTTCCCATCCCCCAAACAACTTTAGTGATTTTTAACATTGACCCTATGACGTTGACTGGACATATTCTGCCCCCAAAATAGTTCTTTGGCCCCAACTTTGAAACAGTTCCCGCCCCGTTAGTATTTGCTGCACATACTAGAACAAACTGGAAATACTTTGGCAAGCCTTGAAATAATGATGTTCAAGACTGATGCTCTTCGCTAGGTACAAATATTTTCAAAGTCTGGCGAAATTTGGTACATATAATTTTGTATTATAGTATTCGGGTAAAGTCAGTATTGTGATCTTGATTGATTGATTGGGTAGATATGTTATTATCTGGGTATTATCTGTCATAGATATGGGTATATTGATTAATACAGACACTTCCACATTTATGTAAGTGTGTCATCTACGAATGGTCAAGGTCGTAACAAGCAGGGCGGGGATGGCATTCAAGCTCCAATTTGGAAAGACCTGACACCAAAATTGTATAGATGCTACCCGACACGAAAAATGTACGTGATGGTATTATAAATGGTATATAAAAATGGTAAATTTCAGACCGCAGCTTCCCAATCCCTTGTGGGTTACCCCCCCCCCCCCTTTCACGAACACTTTCAATATTTCGTACGTCCCCGAGGGTGACAAAATAAATATATAAAAACATATTCGAGGTATGAAAACTAATTAGCTACATATTAAAACATGCATGTGTCATTCGTAATCTTAACGGGTAAGATGTCCCCGGGGGTAAGATGCCCCCGGGGGCGTCCTTCCCCATCGATGTGTGGGACGTCTTACCCACCAATGCCGAAATTTGGTCGCACGTAGCGTGCAAAAATAGGGCGATTGTGACGCACTGGAGAATAACATCCTAAAGGGGCAAAATATATCATGTTCCGCGATGGAGGTCCTACAGCATGCAAGTATATTATTTCGAGAGATATTTCCAACTACTTTGCTAAACTTTCATGATCGAAAACGTTTAAAAAACAGAGAAACACTTAGCACCCGTCATGCACTTACAGCAACGCACCAACTTTTTGCGCATTAAACAACCGTGGCTTCTGCTTCCAATCAAGAACTTCAGATATGTTCTCTAGTTCTTTGACCAGCCTATAGAGGGGATGGGGCGGCTTACCCGAGGGGGCATCCTATCCCACTCTCCCGTACTAATGACGAAATGCAGATGATAAATCCGGTATCTGACCTCAGGTCATCAACATATCAGCACTTTATCAGGTCACTATCTGCCCCAGTTACGGAACCGGGCCTGCTCCGTTGGGCGGATCGGCACAATTGTCCATGCAAGGAAAGGAGTGATGTACATGTGAATAAAGCATGGACGTTAGGCGACATGATCGGACATAATACCTGTGGCGCCGCTCTGGTGGTGGGCCTGTGAAAGAACACCACCAGAGTTTGCTTGCTCTGATTAATGTTATATTCTGGTTTCTAGAGAAGGTGCAAGTGATTTTCAATGGTCATCTGTGAACAGCATTGAAACAAGCTCTCTTATGATGCGTAGTTCGTTTTATTATCAAATATTTTCACCCTGCCACTTTGCCATTAACCCATTAGTTCCCGAGCATAGATTCCATTTGATTTTTTCAATGAAATATGGAACAAATAGTGTCTATCGGGTCAGGATGACGAATCGAAAAGAAACTTTTCAAAAATTATTATCGGAAGTGGGTGAAATCGGTGCGTTCTTTAAAGTACGTGTGGGCACTGTCCCTATGGATGCGTGTAAATTGGGAAATATTGCAATAGACGTTGAAAAATGATGTAAAACTGAATAAATTATCCTTTGAAGTCAATTTTAAGCAATCTGTACTTACATTGAATTGAA
Organism: Imbricaverruca yamaguchii; assembly: GCA_034440575.1. NCBI lineage: Eukaryota > Metazoa > Arthropoda > Thecostraca > Neoverrucidae > Imbricaverruca > Imbricaverruca yamaguchii. The sequence goes on along the minus strand of JAOTOL010001252.1, from coordinate 435,431 downwards.
TACTTACTTGCATTGAACTTCGTTTTCATATATCCAGGAAGACACCTAATCTAGGGTAATGTAAACATCGACACTTTTTACTGTTCCGATCATTTGTCTTGTACATGCCATCGATCTTCAGATATTTTCCGTTCCAAATTGCCCAATTGCATGGAAACATGTAAAAGGTTACTAGAAATGAAACACAAACATTCTTAGTTTAGTGTTTATTTTCATATTTTTTGATACAGTATCACAAAAAGTAGAGGATACTTTATTTGCAACAACAAAAAATCAAGTGACTGTGGCAACTGGAATGAAGACTGGTGAGTTGGTGGTCAACACCGGTGGTGGGTCTCAAAACAGTCGGGATGGAGACCCACGTTACACCTGCAGCACATGTACTGGGTTCCTCTTCTTGCAGTGGTTGCAGACGTTCTTCCTGTCCGGCTTCTTCATGACCAGGTGGTTGCCGTTGTCTCTCCTGATGTCGGCCAGGGTGCTGGTGGAGAGGACAGGAGGAGTGCGGATGCGGCATTGGAATCGACTCAATTGACTGGCGACTTGACTCGTGACTTGGTGGTGTACTTACTGGTGGTAGGCCTCAAAGCAGTCGGGATGGAGACCCACGTTGCACCTGCGGCACCTGTACAGGGTCCTCTTCTTGCAGTGGTTGCAGACGTTCTTCCTGTCCGGCGTCTTCATGACCAGGTGGTTGCCGTTGTCCCTCCTGACGTCGGCCAGGGTGCTGGTGGAGAGGACAGGAAGAGTGTGGATACGGCTGGTCTTGGTCTCCCCATGAAGCATCACCATCATCTTCACACATGACCGGATGAAGTCCAGGAGAGGCATTTTCTCCTGCTTCTTGACGTCCATAACCACTGCCACCTTGCGGTACAGACGACAGGCCTGGACAAGAAACACGTTCAGGAACCAGTTGTGCAGCGCCCAGTACCACTTTCGATTGCGGGTGGTGATGGCGTAGCACATCACCAGGTCCACGCCGCCCATGTGGGTGTTGTAGACCCTGACGGTGTTGGGCTGGTCCACTTCCACCTTCCTCTTCTCCACCGATGAATACCTGTTGCACTTTCCCATAGGGTTGACGTCCGCGAAGTTGGAGGCCACGTACACCGGTGCAGAGTCCTTCCACGCCACCACGACCTGGTCCTCGTCCACGTAAACTTCCTCCTTCTGACCCCTCCTCATCTTCTTGCCCTGCTGCTTGGACAGGAGGGACAGTTTGCAGAGCCTGTTCTGCCGTATCGTCCCTACCACTCCTACCCCCTTCTTCGACATGTTATCCAGCAGGTCCAGGCTGGTGAAGAGGTTGTCACACGCCACCTTCGTGCCAGCCACCAACTTGGCATCCTCCACCAGGCCGTAGACGACGTCAGGTCCTTGACTGAGGCCGTAGTTGAACAGTTTTGTCTTGGAACCACCATATGGCTCACACAGGATGAGTTCCCCAGCTGAGGTCGCCAAGACCCACACTTTGAAGCCAAGCGAGTCGGTTTTCCCTGAGGAACTGCTTGAGCGGGTGAGGACCGAAATACTTGACCATCGACTCGTCCACGGAGACGTACTCGGTCTTCTCGACGTATTTGTCGGCTGCACTGTTCATGGCATCAAACAGGGGTCTCACCTTCCAGAAGCAGTCGTCCGCCTTTGGCTTGTGGCTGTTGGTGAAGTGGCTGTAGCGCATGACGTCGTCGAAGGTGTTCCTTGGCATCGCCTTCCTCACTAGAGGATTTCCAGTGTCCTCCTTCTTCTCCCAGTACATCCTCCTCTGGGCCGGTGTGAGGTAGCCGCTCACCATCATTATGGCGTAGCTGGCTCTGATGAGGTCTCTGTCCACTTTGGTCTGGAAGGCGGCACAGTTTTGCTGGGCCGCGTACCTCTTGGTCTCCTTGACTATCTTGTCCACCAGCTGGTCCGTGATGAAGAGCTTCATGTAGTCGTAGGGAGTCTTCACCTCGCTGACATCAAGAGGCAGGTTGTCCTCGCTGAAGAGGTCAGCTCTTGGGAAGGCCGGGATGCATTTCCCCACGTTGCCACTGTTGCCCTTGCACTGGAACCTGTCCGCGTTCCTGACGCGGACCAGCTTCTGCTCGGGCTCCATGGGCTCCTCCTCGCTGGACGTGCTATTCACTTCCAGTGGCCGTTTCCGAGGACGTCCGCGCTCTGCTTCTGTTGTTGTTATGGTAGTAGGTGGTGTTAGACATGTACTGCGGAGACCATGTGATGTCCCTTCCCCAGAATCTTCCGCTTCCTCCGCTGCGTGTCGGGGGTTCGTGAAATGGACTGTTCCACAGCCCGTCTTTTCGGGTTCTGCCGCGTGGGGTTTGATGAGGATGGCCCAGGAATCGCCAGGGCGTCGTTGAGGACAGCATCGTCCTGTGCCACCCTCCTCCTTCTCATAGGATCTTTCTCCTCCAGCCAGGCATCTATTTCGTCGTCGGAGTCGACGGCGTGGTGTGTCTCCAGTTCCGCCTGCTGACTCATCAGCCGGATCCCCACGTGATTGGGGTCTTTTGGTCCACCATCCTCGCCATCGCTGTCCTCGTCGCTGACAGCGTCATCATCAGGCGGCAGAATGACGATGTCGGTGGGTTGAGCGGATGGTTCTTCCTCTAACACTGAGAGAATTTGCTCCACTGTCAGTCCAATAGACCTGTCAAAAATCATTTTGTGTACTATTTTACATTTTACGATTACCTTTTTTATTCACTTGTATGGTTATATGTACATTTTCTTGGTATACGAATTTCTTTTATTATTTCGTGTTCCCTTTGGCATAAAGAACATCCGTTTCCCCTATTTTATATGAAATTATGCAAAAAGTGATTGCAGATGGCGCTTATGATGACCGATCAATGAAATTGTATCGTATCGTAACATTATGAAAGAGCTGTAACATGAACAATTTTTGACAAATGGAACACAAAAACAAACAGAAACGATAAATATCAAAATTATATACAAACACGCAAGTCTTTTGTACATTTCATCTTTTACACCTGTCAGTAGGGGCAATGCCCACACGTACTTTAAAGTACTTCCAGAATTCAACTCTCATATTTCTCAAGAAAATGGAAATATTTTTGAAATTTCTTCTTTCACATACAGAGGTACATCTTTCAAGTTATTTTTAGAAGGAAAACAATGCGGCTTAGTAAGTATATTTTCCTCTTTTTGTAGACCAGATTCTTGCGACCCGCGCCTCCTTCCATGTTCACTGAATGTCTTCAATTTAGTGGCCTGCAGCGAAAGTTGAAATTACTTTAAGCTTTCTCAACTGCACTTGTTGGGACGTACTATGAATCATTTGTCTATGCACAAAAACTAATTGTCTACCTCCCTGCAAAACAGAGATATAGGCGTAAAAGGAGGAACCGGTTCCGCGTCCTTTAAAGTACGCGTGGGCACTAATGGGTTAAAGTGAAATGGGAAGAATTGGCCACCAAACATCCTACGATAAAAGCGCGTCATACATCTTCTGTGTGATGTTGTGACAATTTCCAATGTACTGAAATACAAAAATCGAACGTGCTACATTTTCATATCAACTTGAATGACTTCAATGCAGGTTTAGCCCTGCAACTTTTGCACTGAATGCCAGAATTTGTATTCGAATTATCATATCGTACTACTTTAAATTGCATATCAGATGTTCTATATTACCCAATCAATTTCCAATGGTCTCAAAGAAACAAGTATAAAATCGGCTGCCCTTTGATGCCGTGCTAAACTGCGTTTATAAATACTTAACACTGTCATTTTTGCAGTCAATTCCAAGATTTGTGTCTCGAGTTATCACATTATGTTCCTTGAAACTGAATATCGGATGATCTACATGAGAGATTAACCCGTCCCGTCTCGGGGGGGCGGGGTCTTCAACCGTCCCCTCAGGTTTTTCGCGGATAGCGGACGAACGGCGAGCGGCAGCGCGCCCAAATTTTACATATCATTTCCCACATCAATTTGACATGCTGAATCAAATTTTTTGGGTCAGGTCATCTAGGGTCCACGTGTTAGTCAAGGTCAAGTGAGGTCACATCCAAAAACGTTCAACCAGTCGTCATGCTTTAACGGATACAAATATTTTAATGAATCTTTCAGCGTTTGCTTATCTGTATGGATGCAATAAAACGTATGAGTTCAATATTTCATTTTTCCCGTTTTTGACTACCTGTTAATTTTGTGTATTTGCCAAATTGCAGTTAAAATGCAGGATTCTGACTAGAGTAAGTATTTTTATTGGGGTAAGTTGACTTCCAACAATGCTTCTCGGTCTGCTCTACCCATTGGAAAAGGAAAATTAAAGACAATTTGAAAACTCAAAAATTTTAAACTTGCAAGACAAAAAAATGGGGGGGGGGGTAATTATAGCCCTCGTCGATTTCGCTGTCCTTTCCTCATTCTAAATACATTTCGTTTTTTCGTACATCCCCAAATGAATCCCCTAGAGTCAAAAACATAATGTAAGTTGTGAAAAGTGAAAATCTAGCCCCCTAGTGACGTCACTTTTTTGGGAAAAGTGTTTTGGGGTATTGACCCGGACCCTACTCGTCGTTTGCTTTCCGATGACACCTCTTACGTTTTCGTGCGATTCTTAGTTTGGATTTTAGAGGGCATCTTCAACCGCCCCCCCCCCTCGAGACGGGGTGGGAGGATTTGAAAGGGCATACGGCGTGGGTTAATTTCCAATGGTCTCAAGTAAACTGACATATAATCAGCCACATTCTGATGCCATGCTCGACTACTTACATATATATATATATGTATATATATATACATATATACATATATACATATGCATATACCACTGCCATTTCTTGCACCCAACTCCAGGATTTGTTTGAAATTATCCCGAGGTGCTGAATTTACATAAAAAATAACGTTAAGGTTTATGCTATGTTACCGAACCCTATATGCTATCTTATATTTCGGCCCGTTAGTGATTAGTAAATAAAATAACGTGCAACCGCTGTCTTGGAATTCATACTATCAGTTTGCCGCCAGGTGTCACGGTGGGAGGACGTCCCTTGAGCTCCAGGTTTCCAAATAAGTCGTTGCAGAACAGGGCAGTACTCTAGTCTAAGCTGTGAATAGGTGTTTAGCAATTACTTTTTTGATCATATTTCATTATTTTTTGTCTGATAAGCATTTTCGTAGCACGCAAACTATACTATATTAACCTAGCGACGCTGTGGTGCGCCATCTTCGTGTTAGGCGAGGCTTCGTGGCTTTAGGCGTGTTCTCGACGCTTCCATTGTTCTCGACGCTTCGATTTCTGTAGTAGGAGATATTACAAGTGTGTAGATTTCATAAGTACATTAGACAACTTGCATACTATCCTAAAATACTTTATTTATTTTTCTTGTGCATAGTGTGTTTGGTGTTGAAGTTTAAGATATAGTTTAAATTGGTAGCAAGTTGGTGGTATTCATAAGTGCTGTGTGACTGTTCATTTTTGTGTCTAGCCAGAAGTGATATCAAAAGTGATATTCATATAGTTGTCTACTTGTGTGGAAGACAATTAGATTAGACATTTTGTTTATTTATTTAAAAAAAGAACAATAAAAAACAATTGTTTAATAGCTTCTGCCTTTCTTGAGGCACTCAGATAATTAACTGACAGTATAGGAGGTAGCGAGTTATAGTGAATGATTGGCTTTTTGTCGGTTGTTTAGCGAGTTACTTTGAATATAAATCTAGGCATAAGCTGCAGCGTTTAAAATGGTTTCAACCAGGATGCAGGCACTAGAGGAAGATATTAGGATCCTTAAGGCAGAGCTTTCGAAGCTCAAGGCTGCCCTTGTTGCACAGGGTAGGCAAGATAAAGCAACAAGGGGTCACTCCGTGGCAGGGACATCATATGCCCAGGTGGTCGCAGGCCACCAGGTAACTGAGGCTTCCCCTACTGTAGAGGTGGCTGGGATCTCTCGAGAGGGGAGTGTTAATAGTGATCAGAGGAGGGGTAGTTCTGGTAGGTCACAGGAGGGGAAGTGGCACGAGGTCAGGGGGTGGAGGATTTGGAGACGCGAACCTAAGGAAATGGTCAGTGAGTGGCAGGTGGCAGGTGGTAGGAGCGGGAGGAGGTCTAGCCGAACGGCCCAGCGGGCAGGCATATTAACATCAAATATGTTCCAGGCATTGGATGACTGCCCCCAGGATAGTAGTAGCAAGGAATCAGTGCTGGTCCTAGGAGACTCTCGTGTGCGACATTTAGAGCGGGTATTTTGTAAAGGTAGGAGGGACAGGAGGTGCATCACCAGGCCTGGTGCCAAGGTGAAGGTCCTGGTACCTGTGTTGGCACAGGTCACCAGTGATCACCAGTTCAGCACAGTCATAGTGCATGCACGGTTAATGATACAGCTTCAGTCCCATAGTATTGCAGGTAGCATCTTAAAATGGATAGAGTTGTGGCTTTCAGATAGACAGCAAAGAGTGATGCTAAATGGTACAAAGTCATCATGGCAAAATGTTCTTAGTGGAGTCCCCCCAGGGGTCAGTACTAGGGCCATTACTGTTCATTATATTTGTAAATAACATTGAAAGTGGCCTAAGCAGTAAAGTTTTGAAATTTGCAGATGATTTGAAGGTCTTTAGGGCAATAACGGGTCAGGATGAGCATATCTCGCTGCAAAAAGACTTAGACGAACTTGTGAAGTGGTCCGAAGAATGGCAAATGAAATTTAACTTTGATAAGTGCAAAATCATGCATGTAGGTAAGCAGCATATGAAGGCTCCATACTTGATGGGTGGCCAAGTGCTATCAGTGACTCAACAGGAGAAGGATTTAGGTGTTATTCTAAACACAAAATTGGGGGCATCAGAACAGACCAAGGAAGCCAGGAAGAAGGCACTGAGAATGCTCGGGGCAATAAATAGGAATGTATCATACAGAAGTGAGGAAGTGATCAGGAAGCTTTACTGTGCATACGTCAGGCCACATTTGGAATACTGCATCCAAGCTTGGTCTCCTAGCTATGAAAAAGATTGTTGGCTTTTAGAGAGAGTACAAAAGAGGGCTACAAAAATGGTTAATGGCATAAGCAACCTGGCATATGAGGAAAGATTGAAGAAATTGAATATGTTTTCACTTAGATATAGAAGGCTGAGAGGAGATCTCATCGAGGTCTTTAAATTTGTCAATGGTCTGGAGAGGGGATACCTTGGGGAAATGTTTGAATTTAACAGAAATGATGCAATTAGAGGTCATAAATTCAAAATTAAAATTAACCACAGCAGAACAAGGTTAAGGCAAACTTTCTTCACCAACAGGGTAGTGGAACACTGGAACCAGCTGCCAGAAAACATCGTCAGTAGCAGCATTGAACATCTTTAAAAACAGCATAGACAATCATTATAAGAATAGAGGGCTTGCTTTTCAGTATTACAGGGAGGGCTGATTGGCAGATTTGGTGGGCAACTGGTTCAGTGTACAGAGTGCAACCAAGAAGGGCCCTTGTGGCTCAGAGTTGCACTAATCTTTATGTCTTTATGTCTTTATATGCAGGGGTAAATAACATAGGCCCTGCTAGGAGTGAAGAGCTTCTGCGGGAGTACAGGGCCCTTCTGGTCACCCTGAAGGGTACCAATACAGTCATTGTAACAGCAATTTTGCCTAGGGCTGGAGGCTCCCCTGAGTGGAGCTCTAGTGCACTGGCAGCTAACGCCAGGGTAGGAAAGCTCTGCCATGAGCTAGGTTTTACATTTGTAGACGAGTGGAGCAGGTTTTATGCATCGTGGGACCTCTATCAGAGGGTTGGCCTGAACTTCTCTGAGAAGGGGGTCCATGTGTTAGGCAAAGTGTACGAGCATGTCCTTCAGGGAAACTAGGAAATGGGGTGGGGAAGGATGAAATTGCATTGCCAACTCAGAAATATTCCAATAATGTCAGCCAAGGCAATAGAACCCTCAAAGTCTGCAAATAGGGACAGCAGCAGTTCAAGGGGACAGAGTGATAGTTCATCTAATGATAAAAGAACTCCTCAGTATGAAAAAGCCAAAGGTGGTTATGGAGCATTTGTTAAGTGTATGATGTTTAATGCTCAGAGTATCAGTTCCAAATTTGATGAGTTCAAGTGTTATGTTGCTGAGGAGGAACCAGATTTTGTTTGCATTACGGAGGCATGGGTCAGTGAAGGGTACTTTGGAGATAAATTAGAGGACTATGAGATCCAGGGATAAAATATGTTTTCATGCAATAGGGGTCCAGCAATGAAAGGGGATGGTGTAATGCTCTATCGACACTAACACAAACTTCAAAGTAGAAATTCTAGCAGCAGCCAGGGACAACGCTGATCTGAAGGTCCTCGAATCTCTACACATACGTTATCTACGGCCGCAACTAAACACGCAAACAACGTCTTGGTATATCACATAAAATTACATAAACATAAATTATACTTTATGTATTATGTGTTATATTGGACATATGTCTATATATGTGCGTGCATGTATGTGTCGATATGTATAGGGACCATCGGCTCGGGCTTCCTCAGAGGATTCTATCTTGACCTAGTTGATTTCTGGTTTGGAGTTTCTTGAAGTGTCTGCACCAATGAGGATGCTTTTCTGTGATTCACGTGTATTTTTGCACGTTTTTTCCCCGCATTTTTTTTCAATTGTTAACCCTGCCATTTTTATATCACTCCTGACGATGGCCCCTGGCCGAAACGTTGAGCAATATAGCAAAATCCCTAACGTTACTTTTGATGTAAACTCAGCACCTCCTGGTATATTGAGGGTCGTACATTTCGTCTCACGCAATGTCTAAGACCCAGGACCACTTAAGAGCCATTCTTCGTTGTATTAAACAATGAAATTATCACATTATATTACATGTATTTGTATATCCGATGCTCTACATGAATGAATTAATTTCAAATGGTCTCAAATAAACTAACATAAAATCAGCTGCATTCTGATGCCATACTCGACTACTTTTATAAATGTCTAACGCTGCCATTTTTTACCTTTTGACATCAAGCTGTCCGGCATTATTGAGGTTCTGGCATGGCTCGATGCACGTCAAGCGCCGACGGTTGTTGCACAGAGGATCTGGAGGGCCGCCATGAGGTGGCATGACAAAGTTCACTTTACATGGCAAAGTAAAGTAAAGTTCGACCCTTTTCTAAGGAACATCGACTCTGCCACGATAAAATGGCATAGGAGAAAGTAACAGTTAGAGATGCATTCCTTCATTCAACGTCTATAAGCGTAATGTTCTAATACAATATCGAGAACCTGTATCGGCGTCCACTACAATGATAGCGTAACTCATGCCAGGCACATCGCCTATTGTTTCAAGTGTGAAAATCTACCTCTAACTTTGACGTTGGGGAACATTCAGGAATGGTCCGCATTCCACCATATTATGAATACCGGCGTTCGGTCGGAGGCGGGCCGGGGGGCACCGGCATCTGGCCGTCTGTGGTTGAAAATAGTTCGAAAAGGCAATACGCAAAGTAACAATATGCGCAATATATCACTGTAAATGGCCATGAATTTGACGCCTGAAGGCAAACTAACTTTCACAAATGCACTTCGCACCATATTTTATGGAGACCGAGTCTCATAAATTGCAACTATATTCTTCGCTCACACACCAGTGAGCATCAGGGCGCGCTTGTCGAGGGCGCATGCTCCAGAGTTCTTCAATGGTATTAGGAACCTACCTGTTTTCTTTTTTCCGGAGATCCCTCTGATGTCCGCATTAACCCGCGCCGTCTTTCCGGTCAAATCCTCACACCCAGTCTTTGGGGGGAGGGGAAGGGGCGGTTGAAGACCCCCCTCTAAAATCCAAACTAAGCATCGCACGAAAACGAAAGAGGTGTCATCGGAAAGCGCTCGACGAGTATGGTCTGGGTCCAGCCTCCAAAGCAACTTCCGCCCAAAAGTGACGTCACCAGGAGGGCTAGAATTTCATTTTGGGGAAATATGAAAAACCAAAATTGATTCGGAATGATAAAAAGACAGCGAAATCGACCAGGGCTATTATTTTGTGGACCCCCAATTTTTTTTTCTCAAAATTTTGAGTTTTCCAGTTTTCTTTAATTCTCCTTTTCCAACGGATAGGGCAGACAGAGAAACGTTGTTGGAAGTCAACTTGCCCTAATAGAAATGCTTCCTTTAGCCAGAATCCTATATTTGAACTGCAATTTGGCAAATACGCAAAATTTACGTGTAGTCAAAAACGCAGAAAAATAGAAAATTCCACTCGTAAGTTTTGTGGCATCCGAAAAGATAAGCAAACGCTGAAAGATTCATTAAAATATCTGTATCCGTTAAAGCGGGACGACTGGTTGAACTTTTTTAGGTGACCTCACTTGACCTTGACTAACTCGTTGACCCTCGATGATCTGACCTAAACATTTTGAGGCAGCATGTCAAATTGATGTGGGAAAAAGTATACCAAATTTGGGCGCGCTGCCGCGCGCCGTTCGTCCAGTATACGCGAAAAACCTGAGCGGGGGCGGTTGAAGACCCCCCGAGACGGGACGAGTTAACATAGCGTCTGTATCTACGCGTTAGCCTAATGGAATCGCGTAGATACACAATGACAAACAGTAGTTTTCCGTATGTGTAGGGAGTAACATGCAAAGTGACATAAAAACATGACAGTAATTTTCAGTTATGACAACATTCCAGCTGACAGAGTTTAGCTCCATTAACCCGTCATGAACCTGACCTGACTTGACCTCGGTGACCTAACATGACCTTGAAACTATATGGCGTAACAATATAGATCAAACAAGTCTCTAGTGTTGCCAAGAACACTTTCCGTTTGACAACATACGGGAAGCGCATCAGCGCTAATTTTGTGGTCTGGCGCGAATATTTATATATATACAAATGTAGCGGCCCCTAATTCGAGAAATTTTCGGCCGATATTCGTTTTTCGTACTTCAAACAACGCGCCTGTCATTTCTAAGCGGGTACGGAAACAATGGGGTATATCGACCAGTTAAATCTAGAGTTATGTACGAAAAACAGGAGGGGTGGGCGGGTATCGCCCCCTCCAAGGCGCGTTTTGCACGCGCCCTGGAGGGGGGAATTCGGCCCATCCCCCCGGTTTTTTTCGTACTTAACTCCAGATTTTCCCGGGCGATATACGCTATTGTTTCCGTACCTGCTTAGAAATGACCGGCGCGTTGCTTAAAGCAAGAGAAACGAAAATCGGCAGAAAAATATTCGAGTTAGGGGTCGTTCAAGTAAACAAAAATATATCACCATACCACACAAATCGGCGCTGATGCGTTTCCCGTATATTGGCAAAATGGAAGTGTTCTTGGCAACACTAGCTACTTGTATGATGTATGTTGCTATGCTTTATAGCTTCAATGTCATGCTAGGTCACCGAGGTCAAGTCAGGTCAAGGTCGTGGCAGATTAATGGAACCAAACTTGATCAACTGGAATGATGTCATAAATGCAAATGACTGTCATGCGATTGATGTCACTTCGCATGTTACTCCCTACACATCCCGCAATCCACTGCTTGTTATTGTGTGCCTAAGCGTTTTCATACTTCATTCATGTATTCACTCCTTTCTTTCCGAAGCCGATTGTGCCGAGCCGCTCAACGGAGCATTCGGGCGGGCGGCCCGACTTCGGTAACTGGAGCAGGTTTTGACCTGACAAAGTGCTATTATATAGGTGACCTGAGATCAAATGTCAGCTCTAACATCTGTATTGCATCATTAGTAATGTACGAACATCATTGATGCTAATTTTGGAGCATTTAAACACAATCGTAGCGATCCATAACAATTACAATCCAAGCCACGCATGAACATACAATTTTTTAACATTTTGACATCATTTTTCCTTGAAGATATTGACCTAAGGTCATCAAATTTGTACTAAATAGAGTTCACTACCGTACCCAATCACCCTGCCAATTTCGTTGCTCCAGCTTTGATATGGGCCGAGATCTTAGGGGGGGGGGGGGCGGAATCCGCCTCTTCCAGTGTGCGTAATTTTCAGAGGCCCTCTGGGATGCGTGTTAAGTCGCAACTTCTGAACAAAGGGAAATTCAATAATTGGCATCGAACTGGCCTGGTTACACTGACGGATCTAAAAACATGCTATGGGAGGGGGGGTATTTTAGGTTGACATCTTCCGCGAAATTCGCTAGGCGAGGAAGGGACATGCACTCGACGTTTCCGAAAAGGTGTCTTTTATTTACACGGAAGGTGGCCTGGTCTTTACCTGGGACGTTTTTCGAGATCGTCAGGAAGAGCGGTAGCTTTTAGATTCGTCCCTACCTCATTACTTAGCCTCAGGTTGCACAAGTACAACAAATCGTCAATTACAAGCGACGTACAGTAGTTCCGGGCTGCGTGATATGCTTATTGAAGCATTGCATGCATGCACTTCATCAACGTGGTTCATAGGATATCAACATGTCCTCCCACCATGATCTCCTAAAAATATTCTGATCCTATGATATGATCCTGCATCGGAGCTCAAAATAATTTGATCGATAAAAATGCAAAAGAACTAATTCATATGGAACACAAATATGACGAGGCCTCGATATGGCAGCCCTCACATTCGAATACAAATGTGGAGCACATGCTTGTGGCGCGGCTCCCAGACATCCGTGCATGAGGGCGGCCTCGATCTGGGCATTGCCCTCATTGCCAAGCAAGGCCGGTGAGGGAAAGTGGTAGGTGTGAAACTAGGTAGTAGGTGACATTAATTTGAGCAGCTTCACTTCGTTTCCGGTCAAAGTCTGTTCTAGCGGTATAGCAATCGGCCGTGCAAGAACGTCTCCCCGACTCGCCCTAAATAGCTGAAGAACTAGGTCGGTGAGTTTCTTTGAATATAATACTCATCAATGAGTGGCAGTCAGGGTTGCGATGTGCTTACCCTGAATGCAGATGTGCAAATCGCATGGGAGTCGAATTCAGAAAAGGTATTTGTTAAATTTGCAGAGCAATGTAACTTGATTTTTGTTCTGGCTTGTATGCTATTTTTATGCAAGAGACGATGTGACAATTTTCCATACGAATGGTTGCGTTCAAGTCAACTACAGTTGATACAATTGATGATGTTGCAGGTATGGTATGAATGAAATGTGCCACAATATTGACAGTATTTTATGCACTGTTGTGCACATTTACATACCTCAATGGGATGGTCTGGGCTATGGCTCGTTCCTTTGTATCTCAATGGTATTGTATCTACCAGCACCTAACCTTGCTGGGAACAACAATGTGTTGTCAGAAAGTGATAAACTTGCTTGATTGTCCTTGATTGATTGAAAGCTGAATAATTTTGTAAGATACTCTCACCTGGTGCTCTCACCTGGTCTGCTCCCCAAATTCTCAAGCATCACTTACCCAGAGTTGAGTTCTATGGCCAATCAAGGGGAGCCCATATCTGCATGTATGCCAGTCGCCTAGATTAATGAAAAATATGGTTATCCGATAGCCAGGACAAGACAAAGGAACTGGAAAGTGTTCCTTAACCAGAATTTGTATGGTTAGAGTAGCCACTTTATCTGCTAATAGGTTGTAGTCAGAAAATATTTCTGTTGCAAGTTAAGAAAAATTAAATATAGAGAAGTGAAACTAATCTTCAAGGTTGATTAGTATATTATCATGGTTAATCTATTCAGTATATTCATACAACAATTTGTGGAGATTTGACTGCAGTGCAGCTTTAAATGCCCCCAGGTATGTTAAGGCTACTACATCATCTGACAGAGAGTTCCAGGAGGCACAGCATCTGAGGCTAAAAATGTTTATCTACAATCCACTGATGCATGCCTGTGAGTCAATTTCAGGGAGTATCCACATGTGCTAATCAAAGGTGCCAGCACAAACATGTCTTGGATCTTAATGGTGGAATGGCCATGCAAAATCTTCCAACATTTGATAATGTCTGCTTGAATCAGTCTACCTTTCACCAAGTACAAATCTAGATTCCTTATTCTGGCACCATAATCCAGACCATCCATCCTGTCTAGATTTTGTGTACACCTTCTCTGCAGTGATTCTAGTTGCCTTAAATCACCTCTGTAGCCTTTATTTCAAACACATGATAAGAACTCCAAAAGAGGCCTGACATCAGTAATGCATAGTGTTTTCATCAATTCAGGAGAACAACATGCCCATACTGGAGTGCAGCTGTACATAGTGAACCCATTCTTGCACTGATATGTGTATCTGAGTGGCTCTCAGCTAACTTGCCTGTTCAAGAATTGAAAAATTATATATGAATGGATAAACCATATAAAAAATAACCTGACCTAAGCTAAACTAAGAGAATGTAGCATCACACATATTATAATATAGCCTAATCTAACCTAACCAAATCTAAAATAGCCAGAAAAACAGAATTGTCCCATGCAAACTTTTCTGCCAGACATCATCAAATCTTGGCAAACATTGCCACTGTCAGTATTGTTAACAACATCACAATAGCTTCTGGCCTTGATGGAGGGTACCAGGCACATATGGTTGCAAATGCTTTGTGTTGGAATGGGGGAAACATAGGGTTTTGGAGGTGAGGTAGTATTGAATTGAGCACATGAAGTGTTGAAATTCTTCTTTATCACAGCTATGACACTAAGTGTGGATAATCATAGATTGGTGACATTTATAGTCAAGATTATGGTAGTGTATTTCATAGCCAACTGGAAAGTAATCATTTTCAGAGAAAATGAGCAGATGAAAGCAGCACCACTCAGCCTCCAAATGAAAACAATGGGAGGATAATGCCCAAAATCATGCTATCTCAAATCCTTTTGACAATGTATACATCCAACATTTGCTGTGCTCACATGTATAAGGTGTGATGCCTGCCAACCTAAGCAGGTACCTTATGCAATAAGTACAGTACACTCTTTGCTCCCTCTGTTATGTACTACTAAACTCAACTGCCTGTTAATGTGTGCTGTCTTTCCAGTCATATCCTTACACCCTGTCTCAGGGGTCTATGCCACACTCTGATCTCTAAACTAAACATTCCACAGAGACAAAAGTTGTGTAGTTGGAAAGTGCTCAATGAGTATGGTCTTAAGCCACCACCAAAATGTTTTACCCCCAAAGTGACATTATGGTGGTGTATGTTATCAAGACAGATATGACATTATCTCTGGGTAGTTCATTTTTGGGTATATTTTAGGAACAAAAATTGTTTCAAGTCAAGAGAGGGAGTTGAAATTGTCTTTGGGGCCAAAATGTTTGTTAATGCATAGAACATTTTTTTTGTTGTTGAAATTTTTGTATTTAAGTTTCTTGAATGAACATTATTTTCTGATGGGTACTGTGCACCAGAAAATGTTGTTTTGAGCTAACTTGCTTGCATAAAATATGCTTACTTTGTCCAGAATCTTTCATTTGAACCCTAATGGGCAAATGTGCAAATTAAAGAAACCTTTATAAATGGAAAAATAAATTCCTCAGGTGCATTTTGTTGCATGCCTAAAGATAAGCAAATGCTGAAACTCCTTGAAATATCTTTACCACTTAGAGCATAATGACTGGTTCAATCTTTTAGGTGGCCTCTCTTGCTTTGCTAGCTCTGTGATTAGATGGCTTGATCTCCAAGTTTCACATGCCAAATTAATGTGGCAAAAGGCATGCACAATTTCAGAGCACTGCCACACTGTTTCTTCACCATCCTCAGAAACCTTTATGGGAAATAAATTGAACTGCTGAGATACAACATGTTGGTGAAGTGCAAGCCATCACCTTTTTCAGTCCTGATTACTTGCAATGTGCCAGGATGAAAGGTGATCACAATATTTGTTCTTTAGTCAGATGCATGTGCAAATTAGAAAAGGTTTCTAATCCACCATATATTTCCTGTAATTTAGCAGATTTTTAGAGGTGTACAAGCATAGCTTTTGCTGCCATAAACACATTTATCAGTTTTACATCATGTTAGAGTGGCATACATAGTTGACCCTTAAGGCTATTTTCCATTTAATTGTTTTTGTCTAATCTAAGGGATTTGCATATATGTGGATAGTAGCCACTTATCAATCAACACCAATTAAATGTCATTCATGCCAGGTGTGCTTTAATATCATGGTAGCAGTGAGCACCATGAGTGTTTTAACAAGAGATAATGTGCTCATGTTTATTTGTGAACCGCAGTTGTGGCAGCAATGGCATGTGGTGCCTGTTTCTGTTTGTGAACCACAGTGGTGGCAGCAGCAGTATGTGGTGGCTGTTCCTGTTTGTGAACCACAGTGGTGGCAGCAGCAGTATGTGGTGGCTGTTCCTGTTTGTGAACCACAGTGGTGCCACCAACAGTGTGTGTTCGCTGCTTTTGTTTGTGAACCACAGTGGTGCCAACAACAGTGTGTGTTGACTGTTTCTGTTTGTGAACCACAGTGGTGGCAGCAGCAGTATGTGGTGGCTGTTTCTGTTTGTGAACCACAGTGGTACCACCAACATAAAAAACAAAGACATAAAAGATTAGTGCAACTATGAGCCACAAGGACCCTTCTTGGTTGCACTCTGTACACTGAACCAGTTGCCCACAAAATCTATCAATCAGCCCTCCCTGTAATACTGAAAAGCAAGTCCTCTATTCTTATAATGATTGTCTATGCTGTTTTTAAAGATGTTCAATGTGCTGCTACTGACAATGGTTTCTGGCAGCTGGTTCCAGTATTCTACTACCCTGTTGTGTTGTGTGCTTTATGGTAGTGAACATAACATGAACCAAATACTTGACTTGAAATAGTTGTAAATGCTAGCCTTGCATATGTTGTAAAAATGCTGAACAAAGCATTCAGCATTTTTACAACATCCACATGTGATAAAGAGTGTGATTGATATCTACCTATAGCTCTTGGTCACTTCATCACTCTTGCATGCATCCGACCTCGTTGAATACTGACTCAATGTGCATGTGTGCGACTGGCAGAGGCGGCGGCAGGACTCGCCAGAGGCGGCAGCAGGACTCACCAGGGGCGGCGCCAGGACTCACCAGGGGCGGCAGCAGGACTCACCAGAGGCGGCAGCAGGACTCTCCAGAGGCGGCAGCAGGACTCTCCAGAGGCGGCAGCAGGACTCCCAGAGGGGCAGCAGACTCTCCAGAGGCGGCAGCAGGACTCTCCAGAGGCGGCAGCAGGACTCTCCAGAGGGCGGCAGCAGGACTCTCCAGGGGCGGCGCCAGGACTCACCAGGGGCGGCAGCAGGACTCTCCAGAGGCGGCAGCAGGACTCTCCAGAGGCGGCAGCAGGACTCTCCAGAGGCGGCAGCAGGACTCTCCAGAGGCGGCGCCAGGACTCGCCAGAGGCGGCGCCAGGAGGCATGGCCAGTGCCACAGAGCCTGCGGACGGCTCTCTCAGCCAGCAGCTGGACAGTTCGCTGAAGCTGTACACCGAGGTGAAGGACTCGACGGCGCCCTCCGGCGACGAGACGCTGCAGGTGCGTAGCTCGGCTTGGAGGCGTCGCACCCTCGATCGCAAGGCTGTGGGTTCGAATCTCACAACCGACGGCACTGCCGAGTCCACTCGCGACCAGTCGGCGTGAGAGGTTGGCGACGCTATATGCCTGGCGGTTGAATGCGTCGTACGACAACCCGAGGTTCTTTCTCTTCTGCAGGCGAGTGTGCAGGGGGACGGGATTGGATTTGCGACGCACTCAGCAGCTGAGGCCACATGGCGTCGTCTGCCTCTCACCCTGGCAGGAAGAGCGGGCATCGCGGGGAATCGAACCCCGTACCTCTGGCTTGCTAGACGCTCGGCTTAGCCACTGTGCTACCGACGCTCCCCGCGGAGGGGCGAGGTCGCGACACGTGCGACGGAAGTTGGCCCCGGTCAGGGTTGGAACAATACGCCACTCCTGGACTCTTGACATCCAGAACATGGTCCTGTCAGGAACATTATCCTCGGCATTTCTCTTTTGGGGTTGAACGGCGCTGTTCAACAATATTGCAGCTCAGATCCAAGCCTGACCCCGGTTTTTGGGTTTGTAAAACGTTGAGCGTTGGTGTCTCGTGGCGTTGCCACAGTGATAAATTATTCGCGAAGTAGGGTGGAATATACCACTTTCGGAACACTCAATCGCCATCATTTTCCAAGAAGTATCGATATCTTGCTCCTTGATGCGTGCTTATGAAGTCTTCGTGTCTCAATTATAGCAGTATCCTGTATACAAGTATCGTGTTCATGCTCTTGATGAGGAAAGGTCACATGCGAACGTTTCACAACGCAATTTCAGGTACCTACAATGTGACATCGCATACAATGTGTGTTTATGTCATAGGTATTATATATCCATAGAGCTATATCCATATCCAGGATATAGCTCTTTCTACATTATGAATTTCAATATGTACCATCATAATTACACAATTGGCTCAAATTTGAGTCTGAAGGGCTTGAAAAGCATTTTAAATGACACTAATTGCACGGAAAATTTAGACATCCTGCTGTGTTCGTTTCTACATCTCGCACCTAGCGAAAAACCATTATTTTAACACTGCGTTGCCAATCTCTCACGCTGATTGGTTGCCTGCGATGGGTCGCTACGTATGATTGGCTCCTGGCGATGAGTCGCTACGTATGATTGGCTGCTGGCGATGAGTCGGTACGTATGGGATTCGAATCCATGACCTTTCGGTTGAGAGGTGGGTACCATACCTATAGACGTCCCTGTGTAAGACAGCCCCATGCGGAATTGTATCGTCCGGACTATTACAGCGTACAGAAAGCATCCCGTGTTTACAGGCGCACTGCTGCCTAGTCACCACGTGACCCGAGCCGCTGCTGTACTCCCATACAGTTCGATAGGAATTTTCGCTCATACCCGGCTATTTCATCACGTCACACATGGGAATTGCTAGCTTACAAATCACTAATGCTGTGCATTGCCCCTTGCTGATTATTGTTCCCCATTAGCACGCGCCCTGGAGGGCCTCGGAAAATTACGCGCACTGAAAGGGGCGGATTCCGCTCCCTAAGATCTCGGCTCCTACTGAGGCTAGAGCAACGAAATTTGCTGGGTGGATGGGCGCGATAGTGAACTCTATTGTGTGCAAATGTCATGACCTTAGGTTAATATCTTCAAGGTCAAATGAGGTCAAAATAGCAAAATTTTCTGGTTTTGCGTGGATTGGCTTGTCAATGTTACGGATCGCTGTGATTGTGTTTAAATGCTCCAAAATTGGCATTAATGATGTTTTGGACATTACTGCAATACAGATGACACATCCATCATTTGACCTCAGGCCACCCATATAGGAGCACTTTAGCAGGTCATTACCTGCTCCGATTACCGGAACCGGGCTGCCCACTCGACTACTCGGGCGGTTCGGCACAATCGGCTTCGCAAAGAAAGTAGTGGAATACATCGATAAAGTATGGAAACGCTTAGGCACACAATGACAAACAGTGGGTTTCGGGATGTGTAGGGAGTAACATGTATAATGACATCAATCGCATGACAGTCATTTGCATTTTTTTAAACAACATTCCAGTTCACCAAGTTTGGTTCTATTAGCCTGTCATGAACTTGACCTGACTTGACCTCGGCGACCTAACATGACTTAAATTATATGGCATAACAAAGTGCATCAAACATGTCCGTAGTGTTGTCAAGAACAGTTTCATTTTGCCAATATACGGGAAGCGCATCAGTGCCGATTTTTGTGGTCTGGCGCTGCGAATTGTTTTACTTGAACGGACCCTATCTTGAAAAGTTCTCTGCCGATTTTCTTACTTTAAGCAATGCTCCGTTCATTTCGATGTAGGTACGCCAAAAATGGCGTAAATCGGCCGGTACAATATGGAGTTATGTACGAAAAATCGGAGGGGTGGACGGATTTCGCCATTCTCTTCAGGGGGTGTGTTAACCTGTCACAAACTTGACCTGACTTGATCTCGGAGACCTGACATGACTTTGAAACAATATAGCATAACAAGGTACACCAAACAAGTCGCTAGTTTTGCCAAGAACACTTCATTTTTGCCAATATACGGGAAGTGCATCAGCGCCGATATTTGTGGTCTGGCACTGAGAACATTTGTTTTACTTTAGCGACCCCTAACTCGAAAAACAATTTTTCGGTCGATTTCCATTTTTGTTTACTTACCTTAAAAGCAACGCGCCGTTTTTAACATTTTTAAATAAAAAATTAAAAGGCGAAAAGTTTTAGGTTATGGGCCGTTACAGTGTCTGTAAAATATCGTTGCGGCCGACCACAAGAATCTGCGCTGATGCGCTTCCCGTATATTGGCAAAAGGGAAGTGTTCTTGACAACACAAGCAGCTTGTTTGATGCATATTGTTATGCTATATCATTTAAAACTCATGTTAGGTCGCCGAGGTCATCATGACAGGCTAATGGAACCAAGCATGGTCAACTAGAATGTTGTCATAAATGGAAATGACTGTCATGCGATGACGTCACGCATGTTACTCCCTACACATCCTACTGTTTCTCATTGTGTGCTTAAGTGTTTCTATACTTTATTCATGTATTTCACTCTTTCTTTGCGAAGCCGATTGTGCCGAGCCGCCCAACGGAACAGTCAGGTGGGCAGCCCGGTTCCGGTAACTGGAGCAGGTAATGCCCTGATAAAGTGCTCCTATATGGGTGACCTGAGGTCAAATGGCGCTTATATTATTATTTATTATTAAATAAATAATTTATTTATTATATTTTTAAAAAAAATAAAATATCTATATCCCATTTATATAACAATCCAAACAATACCAAAAAAAAATAATTTTTTTTTTTTTTTTTCTTTTTTTTACTTTTAATTTTTTTTACTTTGTTTAACAATTTGTAAATATTTTTGTTTTTCTTTTCTTCCCCTTCCTCCTTTGTTTTTTTTTTCCTTCCTTTTTTTGGGGTTTTTTTTTTTGGGGGGGGGTCCCCCCCCTCCAGTGCGGGTTTTTTTCAGAGGCCCTCCCGGGCGCGTGTTAAACAATGCGCCGGTCATTTATAAGCAGGTACACAAACAATGGCACATGTCGGCCGGTAAAATATGGAGGTATCTACGAAAAACCGGATGGGTGGGCGGATTTCACCCCCCCCCTCCAGGGCTCGTGTTAAGGATATTACATCCTGTGCTAAGTGGCTGTAGATTACCTTTTCATCGTCTTTTCATCGCCTTTTCATCATGCTTAGCAGCCAACCACATGGTTGCCATCATTTCCACTAGTTGACGTCGTGCTGTTTCTCGGCATGACCATTTGTCAGATGTGCCTACCAGAACAATGGTGGGTACTAAACTAAGCTGTCGACGAGCCCCTAAATATCAATTCATCATCATCATCTATACAAACTAACTTAATTATTGTAATCGACGCTGCCTGATTCCAATGCTTACATTCCTCAATAGACTATGACCTTAATGACTCCTGCCCTTGCCGACTAGTTTTTAACATGCACTCCTCTTAAGCATTTGTTTTGTGTCTTCATATTTTTATTTTGTGTCTTCAACCTCATAAGCACACATGTTTATCAAGGAACTAGTGCATTCTTCTCTGCACTCCATCCCAAAAGCAAGTAGATGCACTTTCTGTCCCCCTTGCTTCTAAGAACTTCTATGTTAAGATCAGTATTGCGAACTTTTAAGTGTGCTGTCATACCGCACCTCCATGTGGTCTACTACATATACTCTCCTCTCTATCACCGTCTCACAATCAGAAGATTAATGGGCGCTGTATGACCAACGCAGTCGATGCGCCCGTAAGCCCAAATAGCCAACCAACAATCGGAAGACTGTGGGTTCGAGCCTCACCTGTCGCTACTCTTCGGCCGCGGCCAGTCGGCGTGAGAGATTGGCGACACTACATGACTCAACGGTCGATGTGTCGTAAAGCCAACAACCGACCTCCTCTCCTCCACTACCACTCGATGTCGCCAAGTCACGCGCGACAACACAGAAGGTTATCCCGCTCCGGACATGCTGATTTGACCCATGTCCGAGGCTGTACTTTCAGCGGCTGTCCCGCCGACCGACAGGTGACTGTGCAGGAGGCGATCTGCGGCCTGGAGCAGCTGACGCGCGCCGTGTCAGAGGCTGTACTTTCAGCGGCTGTCCCGCCGACCGACAGGTGACTGTGCAGGAGGCGATCTGCGGCCTGGAGCAGCTGACGCGCGCCGTGTCAGAGGCTGTACTTTCAGCGGCTACCCCGCCGACCGACAGGTGACTGTGCAGGAGGCGATCTGCGGCCTGGAGCAGCTGACGCGCGCCGTGTCAGAGGCTGTACTTTCAGCGGCTGCCCCGCCGACCGACAGGTGACTGTGCAGGAGGCGATCTGCGGCCTGGAGCAGCTGACGCGCGCCGTGTCAGAGGCGGGACTTTTCTCGCGCAATGAGTCGCTGGACGATCTGCCCACGTCCAGCCTGCGCTTTGGGGGGGGTGATGGGGGGGCCCAACTGGGGGTGGGGGTTATGTGGAGGGTGTGGGGGGGGGGGGGGGGGGGTGGGGGGGGGGGGGGGGGGGGGTATGGGGGGGGGGGGGGGGGGGTTTGGGGGGGGGGGACGGAGGGTGGGGGGGGGGGGGGGGGGGGTGGGGGGGGGGGGGGGGGATGGTAGGGGGGTGTGGGGTGGTTGGTATGGGGGTAGGGGGGGTGCCTTTGGGGGGTTGGGGGGCTGACCATATGGAGGTATTGGAGCTGACCGTATGGTGGTGCGGCAGCTGCTGATGTATGGTAGTTATTGGGCGACCGTATGGAGGTATGGGGACTGACTGGAGGTATGGGGCCGACCGTATGGAGGTATGGGGGCGGACCATTAGTATGACGCGGACCGTATGGAGGTTATGGAGTATGGGGGCCGATCGTATGGAGGTATGGTGGGTGGCCATATGGAGGTGTAGGGGCTAACTTCATGGAATGTGACAGCTATGAGACGATGATAGATCTTATTGAGTGGGGTATTGCAGGCGTGGGTGGGGTATTGCAGGCGTGGGTGGGGTATGGCAGGCGTGGGTGGGGTATGGCAGGCGTGGGTGGGGTATGGCAGGCGTTGGTGGGGTATGGTAGGCGTTGGTGGGTATGGCAGGCGTTGGTGGAGTATGGTAGGCGTTGGTGGAGTATGGTAGGCGTGGGTGGGGTGTGGTAGGCGTTGGTGGGGTATGCCAGGCGTTGGTGAGGCATTGTGGGCGTGGTTGAGGTATTGCAGGCGTGGGTGGGGCATGGCAGGCGTGGGTGGGGTATACCAGGCGTGGGTGGGGTACGGCAGGCGTGGGTGGCGTACGGCAGGCGTGGGTGGGGTATGGCAGGCGTGGGTGGGGCATGGCAGGCGTGGGCAGGTTATAGCAAGTGTGAATGAAGTATTGCTGAAGTACGACTGGTGTGACAGACATGTGTTGTGTGTGGCATGGGCGTAGAGGACTGTGACGTGAACATCACTGTGTGCTGGTGCTATTGTTGACGAGCGACAGCTGAGTAGTTATGAGATGCTTCACTGTGTCACTTACACCAAGTATTGGCGAATTGTTTGTGAAGCAATACCTCTATGCAAAATAAATGTATTCATTAAATAATTATCACACAGTCGTGGACTTCCTGCCCAACCTGACGAACTTAACTGACCGATCCGGCACAGGGGCGTACGAGAACTTCATTCACTTCATCGATGGAACTTAATTCATTCTATGAGAACCTCAAATTGGTGGCGTAGATGACGAGCACTTCGTGGCACGTTTTTGACACGTCCGTCCTATATCCGAAGTGTTGCGGGTTCGATGCTCACGGGCCGCGCGCGTTTTTCGCGCTCGCGCTGGTGCGGCGAATCGATCCCGAGTCCGGTGCGAGTCAGCTGACGGCCGGTGCCTGTCGGCAGGTGATCACCATAGCGGAGGTGTACTACCGGGACTTCCTGCAGCGCTGTCGCGACTACGGGGTCACCGGTGCCGAGATACCTCGGCCCAGGGAAGATCAGGTATGTCGTCTGGTCCTGGGGTGAGGTACCCCGACCCGGGGAAGATCAGGTATGTCGTCTGGTCCTGGGGTGAGGTACCCCGACCCGGGGAAGATCAGGTATGACGTCTGGTCCTGGGGTGAGGTACCCCGACCCGGGGAAGATCAGGTATGTCGTCTGGTCCTGGGGTGAGGTACCCCGACCCGGGGAAGAACAGGTATGTCAGGGTCAGGTGTCCACGCCATCTCCAACGAAGCAATAGCACGGTGCGTCTGCGGCCTGAATGGTGGCACTTCAAAAGACGACCACTGGCCGAGTGGTTAAGGTGTTCGGCTCTGGGAACCAAGGGTCCCGGGTTCGACACTAGCGCCGCTCCGGACATTTCCCAATCCCGCGGCCCACCGGCGAAACAGTGTGGGCGGCGCCGTTAGTCGTGAATGGGCAGAAAGTGCGTCGTGGACCACCCAATAAACAGACAAACTTGTTAATGTCACTTGTGAACACTGGTCACAGTCAAAATGTCACTTGTTTTGCGAGGCTGGCTTAATTTGGTGACATTAGCTGACCATTCATGTCCCCATTTCTGCCGTCCAAATGAAGAGAAGCGCAAGTTCATTTTGCATGCATTAGAAGCTACGTCTCTATATGCACGTTGCGTACAGGTGCAATTCAACTAAAATATGCTATGATTATCGCCTATAGTGATTCAAACCCGTCCAAAGCATAGAGCCGAAAATTGTTCCGACCCGAACGGGGACATTTTATTCCTTTGGACGGCAGATTTCCTCCCGTGTCATCGTCCGTGACCTGTCATGCTTTCCCTGCTGTGCTTGGATTTTCCTGCTGTTCTTGGATTTCCCTGCTGTGCTTGGACTTCCCTGCTGTGTTTGGCTTTCCTTGCTACGTCTTCTTTAGCTGTGTGGGTCGGGAACTGGACAACACTTGTGTTGTGAGGTAGCACGGGTCGGGAACTGGGCAACACTTGTGTTGTGAGGTAGCACGGGTCGGGAACTGACAACACTTGTGTTGTGAGGTAGCACGGGTCGGGAACTGGGCAACACTTGTGTTGTGAGGTAGCACGCCCGTGGACACCGTCAGACCATATCACGTGACCACCCTTTCACCAGAGCATCTGACCTGCTCATCTGGTCCTGTGGTCTGACCTGAGATGGTGACCTGACCTGACAATGACCGTACCGGCTGGCCGACCCTACATCATAATAACTGACGCATGATCTGGCACTGGGTGTGATGTCATCAGTGACCTGACCCGTGACCTGACCGGCCCATTGAGGACTTGATCTGACATGGGTGTGATATCATCAGTAACCTGACCCTTGACCTGACCCACTCCACTGAGGACTTGATTTGACATGGGTGTTGTCATCTGTGGTCAAAGTTAGGCCTGACCTGTCAAAGGTCCTCTGACCGAATCTGTCACCAGGCCTGTGACCTGACACATGACCTGACATGGGGCTTGATATGTGACCTGATATTTGACCTAACGTGACCTGACATGTACCTGACACGTGACCTGGTCGGTCACCGGACCCGCAACTGGACTGATAACCTAATTTGAAGCTGCAACCATGGCTTAGCATATGTCACATGAACAGACTGAATAAATGACTGATGTGATCTGCAAATGAATGATTTTTTTGTTCAAATTAGTGGCACATCACATGTAACATTGTGGATAGTTACGTGCACACGCCTCGTAATATTCTTCCAGGTGATGCAATTTTCCATACTGTGGCCTCTTCAACACTTCAAGTTGTTTGTTAACAGTGCGGGTATCATAACTTCCAGTAGCGCACACACAACATCGTACCAAGTACTCTTCTGACTAGATTGAGTTTAAGTGAGATACAAATATTTTAAATGGCATTATTTTCATGAATTGTTTCCACATCGTACATTCCTTTCCACCATTAAGCACCTGACAAGAAAAAAAACCTGGTCTGTGACCCAATGTATGGCCTGGTCTGTCCTGACCTGTGGCCTGACCTGTTAACTAGCAGGTGGTCTGGTCTGTTGGCTGACGCGAGATGTGACCTGCGCTGAGTGTTACGTGGTCCGTAGCTTCACCTGTGGCATGTGATGTGACCTAACGTGCGATCTGATACGAACTTGAACCCAAGTCAGACCGGTGGCCTGATGCGTGGACTGGTCAGTGACCTGACCTGTGATGACCGCTGCTGTGGCCTGATCCCCGGTTTGGTGCGTGGACTGGTCAGTGATCTGACCTGTGATGACCGCTGATGTGGCCTGATCCCCGGTCTGGTGCGTAGACTGGTCGGTGACCTGACCTGTGATGACCGCTGCTGTGGCCTCACCCCTGGCCTGATGCGTGGGACTGGTCGGTGACCTGACCTGTGATGACCGCTGCTGTGGCCTCACCCACGGTCTGGTGCGTGGACTGGTCAGTGACCAGACCCCTGGCCTGACCTGACTTGTAGCCTTATGTATGGCCTGGTCACAGGCCACCTGATGTGTGGCAAGATCCATAGACTGATGTATGGCTTGGTCACAGGTCACCTGACATGTGACCGGGTCCGTGGCCTGACGGGTGGCTTGGTCAGTGACCTGAGTCGTGGTCTGACCCGTGTCCTGATGTGTGGCCTGGTCACATGGGATCGGTGGCCTGACGGGTGGCTTAGCCAGTGACCTGAGCCGTGACCTGAGTGGGGTGACCTGACCTGTCTCCAGACGGCGGAGGCGGCCAGCCGGCAGCAGCGGGCGCCGACCATGCGCGACCTGGCCACCATGTCCAAACAGCGCGAGGAGCGCCTGCGGAGGTATCGCGAACAGAAGGAGCTGGACAAGCAACTGGCTACACTGCAGGTGCGAGGCCCGCTGGCCGTGGGGGTGTGGGAGGGGGGGGGGGGGGGGGTACTGGGGGCTCCATTCTGCCCCTAATTTTGTCATTGGATCCATGGAAAGCCAGGTGCGTCGAGATCTGAGAACATTCCTGATCAATGCAGGGAGGCAATGGGTGGGTCCGAAAGGAGATTGTTGGCCGATATCCTGGGGTCGCATGCTGGAAGTTGAAGTTGGGGGCCTGAACATTCTTGGGGTGGGGCGGAAAACGTGCCTGAAAAGTACACAAAGCGACACCTATGCGGCGATTACTAACTTAGGTCCAGTTTTTAGTTTAATTATTAACAATGCTGCTTAAACACAAGCAATCATTTTTGCAAAGTTTTTTTTTTTAATAATAAATTTGACGCCGACTGGCTTTATTGAACCCTGCCCGTCCACATCATGAACTCCAGTACAACGGCAGAATTTAGACCGCAAGTTTAACGTCCGCCAACCCGACACGGCCACCCGGTAGCTCGTCCCTTCGGGCCAGCTGCCAAAAATACCGCGCCGGGGGCTAAATGCGAGGGCCGGAAGCGACTGGAACCCTGTGTTTCCAGTACAGGGGACAGTGCAGGCCAGCGCCCAACCAACTGAGCTACCGGAGCGGCAAAGATGCCGCTGGCTGAATCGTCCATCATGTTGCTTGGCTAGTTCTTTATTTGGTGCGCATCCACAGGCGTATTGTTTGTTTGTTTATTGGGTGGGTCTCGACGTACTTTATGTGCGATCACGGCTAATGACGCCGCCGGCACTGTTCCAAGGGCGTAGAAACGTCTCAAAAGTGTGGGGCCAAAACGTATTTTGGAGTTGATTCCTGCCATGCGTCGCCATAGCATTACGATTAGATGTCCATGGAAAGTGTGTGTGTGTGTGTGTGGGAGGGGGTCATGGCCCTTGGTCTCCTTGTTCATGTACCTATGGGCGCATCCATATAGCTATCGTGTTTGTTTATTGGGTGGTTCGCGACGCACTTTATGCACGATCACGGCTAATGGCGCCGCCCGCACTGTTTCGCCGGCGGGCCGCGGGATTGGGAAATGTCCCGAGTGGTATGGGAGTGTTTAGCCAGGGACCTTTGGTACCCAGAGCTCAACACCCTAACCCAATTATAAATTAATGGTCAAAGAGGATGCAATATACCACTTTCTGAACACTCAATTGACATCCTTCTCCAAGAAGTAACGACATCATGGTCCTTTATACGTGCTCTTCAAGTCTTTGTGTTTCATTTCTAACAGTATCTTGCTTATAAGTATCATGTTTATGCTATTGATCAGGAATGATGGTACATAAACATTTTGCAATGCAATTTTAGGCAAAGGAATACCTATAATGTGATGTAACATACAATACCAGTTTATAGCATAGGCATTATTCTTCCTATCTTGGGCGCTGTATAACCGCTGCAGTTGATATGCCCTAAAACCCAAATAACTAGCTAACTATTCTTCCCATCTGAAATATAGCTCTTCCCACCTTATAAATGTAAATAAATAAGCAAATGATTAAGGTAGTCAAGCCCCAAAACTATTGGCTCAAATTTGAGTCTGAAAGACATCGAAAACATTTTAAGAGACACTAATCCCATGGTAAATTTGGACATTCTGTGCTCGTTTCGACATCTCACACCTAACTAAAAACCATTATTTTGGCCCTGCCCTGAAGGGCGACCGAAGCTCAGTTGGTAGAGCGTCGGACTTGATCGCAATATTTTGGTTCAAATCACAACCGACGACATTCACAGATTCCACCCGCTGCCAATCGGCGTGGGAGGTTGACGACGCCACATGCCCTAGCGGTTGAATGCGTGGCAAAGGAATCCAAGTTTCTTTTTCTTTAACCCTTCCCTAGCCACTCGGACATCCCCAATCCAATCGACAGTGCGGCATGCATTGATTTCCTGTTGCCGACTTAACAATGAGCGAAGACGCCACTTTGGGCGTGTCCCTCTCTCCCTTAGGGAGGCCTTGTGCAACGAGTCTCGCATTGTTTAATCGGGACGGCTTTTCCGCTTCCTATCAGCAATCAAGTTTTCTGTAACACATGTTACTGATTCTTTTGCAAACAACATGAGATTCGTAGAATGGCGTGGAATCGCATCCGTACTTGACCCCGCACATATCTTTCTGACTGACTTTAGTTTCCATTTTGCCGTTTGACCGACAAAGTTATGGGCGCTACATGACCGACGCAGTCGATGCGCCCCTGAACCCCAATAACCAACCAGCCAGCCAATCCAGTTGACAGCGCCGCCTGGTGCCGTTTTCAGGCGGCCATGGCCCGTCCCAGCCCGGATGACGAGGTGGTGCGATCGTACCACCTGACGCTGCTGCGGCAGGCGGTCGGCAGGGCGGTCGCCGAGCTCAACAGCCTCCAGCTGGAGAAGCCCATACTGGAGCACATGCAGCAGCTGAAGGCCAGGTGCGTGCTGCCATCTGTTGTGGGGACGCGCAACCGTTGGTGCGCGACCGGTCCGTCGTCGGCGCCGCCTATGGTGGACGTTTGGTGTCGGTGCTGCTGTCTCGTAGGACGGGGACGTCTTTTGCTGTATTTTTGGTGGAATCGTCCCCTCGGTGCTCCCATCGCCCTGCGGTCGTCTGTGTTTAGGATGTGAGAATGAAACTTTGCCTCCCATTGCCCTGCGGTGTGTTAGGTGGAGAATGAAACGCCCCCCGCCTTTTTAGGATGGAAATGAAACTTTGCCTCCCATCGCCCTGCGGTCGTCTGTGTTTAGGATGTGAGAATGAAACTTTGCCTCCCATTGCCCTGCGGTCGTCTGTGTTAGATATGGGAAAACGCCTCATTCCCTCGGTCGCCTTTGTTAGGGTGAGAGTGAAACTCTTGGGTGAGCTTCCCCCCAATGATATATGGGAAAAGTAATTTTGGGGTAAGTTGCCAGTTTCACATTTGAAAGATACCGGGTTCGAGTCTCACCTGTCACTATTCTTCGCCCATGACCAATCGGCGTGAGTGATTGGCGACGCGACATGACTTAACGGTCGACGTGTTGTGAAAACCAATAACCCCACCTCCTCCCGCGATCAGGCACTCATTGACCCCTCCACAGTTATCCCAAATGTGCGAACTAGCATTGGGTATTGTTCATTAACTGCTCCCAGTAGCTCGGTTGGAGCGCTCGCTTCACCCGTCTTCCATGTCTTGGCAAGGCAAGGTTAGTCACTTCACATGCTCGTATTTAGCCGCTGGCTGAGGGTCAGTTGGCAGCTGTCAGTGGGACCGATAAGGTCGAGAACGAGCCACCGGGGTGTCCGTGTCGACGCCGCCGCCACCACCATCATCAGCACCATCATCATCACCATCACCATCACCATCACCACCACCACCATCACCATCACCATCACCACCAGCATCACATCACTACATCATTCTGCATCACTGCATCACGAATTCACTTTGGATCACTAGATCACTTTCCATCACTGCATCACTCTACATCACTGCATCACTCTACATCACTGCATCACTCTACATCTCTACAGTACTCTACATCACTGCATCACTCTGCATCACTGCATCACTCTACATCACTGCATCACCTTGCATCACTGCATCACTCTACATCTCTACAGTACTCTACATCACTGCATCACTCTACATCACTGCATCACTCTACATCACTGCATCACCCTACATCACTGGATCACTACATCACTGCAGTACACTGCATCACCCTGCATCACTGCATCACTCTACATCTCTACAGTACTCTACATCACTGCATCACCCTGCATCACAGCATCACTCTACATCACTGCATCACCCTGGATCAATACATCACTGCATCACCCTGCATCACTGCATCACTCCATTCACTCTGCATCACTGTACCACTGTGCATCTCTGCACCACTCCCCAGCTGGTGCTGTGTGCTGCAGGGGCACCACTCCCCAGCTGGTGACGTGTGACGTGTGCTGCAGGGGCACCACTCGCCAGCTGGTGACGTGTGCTGTGTGCTGCAGGGGCATCACTCCCCAGCTGGTGACGTGTGCCATGTGCTGCAGGGGCACCACTCCCCAGCTGGAGACGTGTGCTGTGTGCTGCAGGGGCACCACTCCCCAGCTGGTGCTGTGTGCTGCAGGGGCATCACTCCCCAGCTGGTGACGTGTGCCATGTGCTGCAGGGGCACCACTCGCCAGCTGGTGACGTGTGACGTGTGCTGCATGGGCACCACTCCCCAGCTGGTGACATGTGCTGTGTGCTGCAGGGGCACCACTCCCCAGCTGGTGACGTGTGACGTGTGCTGCAGGGGCACCACTCCCCAGCTGGAGACGTGTGACGTGTGCTGCAGGGGCACCACTCCCCAGCTGGTGACGTGTGACGTGTGCTGTGTGCTGCAGGGGCACCACTCCCCAGCTGGAGATGTGTGCTGTGTGCTGCAGGGGCACCACTCCCCAGCTGGTGACATGTGCTGTGTGCTGCAGGGGCACCACTCCCCAGCTGGAGACGTGTGCTGTGTGCTGCAGGGGCACCACTCCCCAGCTGGTGACGTGTGCTGTGTGCTGCAGGGGCACCACTCCCCAGCTGGTGACATGTGCTGTGTGCTGCAGGGGCACCACTCCCCAGCTGGAGACGTGTGCTGTGTGCTGCAGGGGCACCACTCCCCAGCTGGTGACGTGTGACGTGTGCTGCAGGGGCACCACTCCCCAGCTGGAGACGTGTGACGTGTGCTGCAGGGGCACCACTCCCCAGCTGGTGACATGTGCTGTGTGCTGTGTGCTGCAGGGGCACCACTCCCCAGCTGGAGACGTGTGACGTGTGCTGCATGGGCACCACTCCCCAGCTGGAGACGTGTTGCTGCATGGGCACCACTCCCCAGCTGGAGACGTGTGACGTGTGCTGCAGGGGCACCACTCCCCAGCTGGTGACGTGTGACGTGTGCTGTGTGCTGCAGGGGCACCACTCCCCAGCTGGTGACGTGTGCTGTGTGCTGCAGGGGCACCACTCCCCAGCTGGAGACGTGTGACGTGTGCTGCAGGGGCACCACTCCCCAGCTGGTGACGTGTGACGTGTGCTGTGTGCTGCAGGGGCACCACTCCCCAGCTGGAGACGTGTGACGTGTGCTGCAGGGGCACCACTCCCCAGCTGGTGACGTGTGACGTGTGCTGCAGGGGCACCACTACCCAGCTGGTGACATGTGCCGTGTGCTGCAGGGGCACCACTCCCCAGCTGGTGACGTGTGACGTGTGCCGTGTGCTGCAGGGGCACCACTCCCCAGCTGGTGACATGTGCCGTGTGCTGCAGGGGTGGTGGCGCGGCGGCCGAGCCGACTGCGCCGCCGCCGCCGCCGCCGGTGGCGCCCCTCCGGCCGGTGGTGATCACGCGTACCCGACTGGAGGCGGCCGTGTTCGGCGCCGGATACAGCGCGCTGCCCACCATGTCCGTGGAGGAGCTCTACCAGCAGCGGGTCAGCGACGGCACGTGAGTCGCCGCGACGGGCCTCTGCTGACGTCAGAGGGCCTCTGTGGTCGTCAGAGGGTCTCTGGTGACGTAAACAGTAGCTATGGTAGGTCTCTGACGACGTCAACAGTCGATATGGTAGGCCTCTGGTGACGTTAGTAGTTGTTATGGTAGATCTCTGACAACGTCAACAGTCGATATGGTAGGCCTCTGGTGACGTTAGCAGTCGTTATTGTAGGCCTCTGATGACGTCAGCAGTCGTTATGGTAGACCTCTGATGACGTCAGCAGTCGTTATGATAGGCCTCTGGTGACATCAGCAGTTGTTATGGTAGGCCTCTGATGACGTCATCAGTCGTTATGGTAGGTCTGATGACGCTAGCAGTCGTTATGGTAGGTCTCTGGTGACGTCAACAGTCGATATGGTAGGCCTCTGGTGACGTCAGCAGTCGTTATGATAGGCCTCTGGTGACGTCAGCAGTCGTTATGGTAGGCCTCTGATGACGTCAGCAGTCGTTATGATAGGCCTCTGATGACGTCAGCAGTCGCTGTTGCAGAGGAGGGATTCTTTACCCAGTGACTATTTGTCTTGGAGTGCTTGTTGGATTTGACCGCGGGCTCGAATCCCACAACCGTCGCGACTATTACCGAGTCCGGCCGCGACCTGGTGGCGGCGAATGGAAAGGCTGGCGACGCTGCTACAACCCAGCCGTCTAACGCGTCGTAATGAGCGCCAAATGACCGTGTGGTCTGCGCGACCCCGAACCCAAGTGGTTGCTGAACGCCTCGCAAGTGAGCGCCAGGCGCCGCGGCGCGTCTGACTGCCGTGACTGCCGCCAGGTGGCAGGCCGGAGGCGCGGCGGCCCCCGCCAACCCGCCCGCGCAGTCGAGTGATGACGTGACGCGCGAGACGCAGGTGAGCCGCCGCCGGTGGTGTGCGGGCGGGAGATCGTGAGGCGGGTCTCCCGCCTCACGATCCACAGATTGTGGGTTCGAGTCTGTCGCCTGTCGCTACTCTTCGCTGCGTGACCCAGCGGGCGACGTGTCGTTAGACAATTGACTGGTGATAAATTATTTGTACAATAGGGTGGAATATACCACTTATCCAACAGCTCTCTCCAAGAAGTATGGACATCCTGCTCCTTGGTGCGTCCTTATGAAGTCTTCCTGACTCCTTTCTAACAGAATCCCATTGATGAGTGTCATGTGCAAGCTCTCGATAAGGAATGGTGATACACGAACATTTCGCAACGCAATTTCAGGCACAGAGATTACTTAGGATGTGATATGGTGTACAATGCCAGTTTATAGCAGTTATTATTTCCTCTATCCTGAACATAGCTCTTCCTAAATAATGAATATCAAAATAAATGATGAAAATGCAGTCATGAGTGCCTACACCATAGGCTGAAATTTGAGTCTGTGTGACATTAAAGTCATTTCAAATGACACTAATTTCATAGCAAATTTCGACATCTGACACCTAACGAAAAACCACTATTTTGACCCCGAATAGCCACCACCGCCAGGGCACAGGTAATGCTGCTTCTGTGGTGGGCTCGGGCTCGAGATTATCTGTTGTAGTCTGGGGTCTGCAATTGTCTGTTGTGGGCTTGGGGCTGGGACTGTCTGTTGTGGGCTTGGGGCTGGGACTGTCTGTTGTGAGATTAGGGTTGGTATTGTCTGTTGTGGGCTTAGGGTTGGTATTGTCTGTTGTGGGCTTGGGGCTGGGACTGTCTGTTGTGGGCTTTGGGCTGGGATTGTCTGTTGTGGGCTTGGGGCTGGGACTGTCTGTTGTGAGCTTAGGGTTGGTATTGTCTGTTGTGGGCTTGGGGGTTGGGATTGTCTGTTGTGGGCTTGGGGCTGGGACTGTCTGTTGTGGGCTTGGGGCTGGGATTGTCTGTTGTGGGCTTGGGGTTGGGATTGTCTGTTGTGGGCTTGGATCTGTAATTGTCTTGCGAGCTTGGGGCTGCCATTGTCTGTTGTGGGTTTGTGGGCTTGGAGGTGGGATTCGAATAATCGGCCCACAGTAAGCTTTTCTCATCCAGAAAATCATCTGTTTCAATATATGAGGACCACAGAGCTGGGAGAGGCGATATCCGGTACTGTGGTAAGATTTGTTTTTGAAAGAGTTTTCCATCGTGGAGGCAGAAATGGGTGATCTAAAAAAGCCAATCGATATTTTTAAAATGTCCAAATATATATATGGATAATTCCTATTGATGGCTACTTTCTGTGACATTTGGTGATGCTTCATGGCGGTGATACCAGCTGTGCATCTGCAGCCTTTACCAGTCGGTAGCATTGCTGGCAAGGCAATATGCACTTTTACAGATGCAAATCTTACTCATAACCTTTAGCAAAAAAGGGATTATAGATGGCACTTCTGATCTAGGGTCAAATGATGTCAAATCAAATTATGTCAAAAAGAATAGGTAATGTCGAACACGCTTGTCATTGGGTGTGCTTCTCCACTGAAATTCTAGATAGGTTATAGATCGTACTTGACTTCAGGTGCGTTGCCCAAACTTGTCGGTTCTAGTGCTTTTTGATGTGAATGTCCAACTTGGAATGGAATGGATCTTTACACTGGAAATAATTCAGCACAACTTTGGATTGGGCTTCATACATTTAATTCAAGCTAAATACAATGTATGAATAAATGCATTGTTAATTTATTGTAATTTACAGATGAATTGTAAACTATAATGGAATGATAAATTAAGCGACCTCAGGAGTAGTTCATTGAGGAGTGCCAGTAATGTGCGAACTGTTTCCACCTTCAAAGACTTCGACCGGGCGGACTTGGTACAAAGTGACGTGCGCTGTGTGATGCACACTGGTGGACGATGAGCCACGTCAGTTCAGCTGAGCACCGGAAGGTGGCGACAGCTGTTACAAAATGGCTGCCAATGGCGACCAGATTAAAATTACGGTGGGGGGGGGGGTTCTGTCGTGCGGCGAAGATGTGTACTCACCATCAACCTGGTGTTAAATCGGTTATGCTTGATTATTTTTTTATTACTAGTTCAATGCGGAATTCAATGTTTTGACGTCACTGGTTTGGCGTGGCTGACGCCATTGGCTGACGTCAGCGCTGTGCGCAGGATCAACTGGAGGAGCGGGACGACCCGGCCGCACTGGCCCGGGCTCGCCAGTGGGACGACTACAAAGACGACCACAAACGGGGCGAGGGCAATCGATACAACCGCAGCTAGGACGACATCTATCGGCGGCGGCGGTCACTGCAACCTGCACGGCCGCTCAGAGGTGTCGCCAGTGTTGGGCGGCACGCATCGAGCGCGGCGGCAACTGCGGTTTAGCATGCGCGTTGAGATGCTGTTCGCGAGCGACATCTGTCGGCGACGGCGATCACTGCACGTTCGCGCGTCGGCCCAGAGATGACGCGTGCGACGCGGTGGTGGTGCCATCTGTCGATGCTTGTGCCAAATGGCGGGCGGGTGCGACTCCAGTCGGCAGGGTAGTGCGGTGGGGTGGCGCGGCTAAGGGGTCCGCTCTACCTGCCCAGTGTGGGGTGGCAGGTGGCAACGTGACGAGGTGACATTGCCTACGGCTGGTGCCCTGTGTCGGCCACAAGTGGACAGCCTTCACGTGCTCGGCAAGCGTGAGAGTGTCTGTGTGTGTCCTGTGGCAATGCTGTTGTTGTTTTTGTTTTCTCTCGCCGACTAGTGACGCGTGTTCGAGGCCGCGGGCGTGGCGCGATGCGCATTCATTCCAGCCAGTCCAATGTTCCAATGCTCGTATGTCCCATTTATGTCGACCCAGTCCGTGATCGTGACGGCTTTCGGTCAGCCAAGACGTGACAAACGGCTGTGCGCTTCAAGCGAATCAGATCACACGAAGCGGGCCGCGGTAGCTCAGTTGGTAGAGCGTCGGGCTCTTGATCGTAAGATTGTGGGTTCGAATCTCACAACCGACGGCATTTACCGAGTCCATCCGCGACCAATCGGCCTGGGAAGTTGGTGACGCTATATGACATAGCCGCTGAAGGCGTTGTAAAAGAACCCAAGATGCACACGAAGGTGGCGCTTCGTGTTTTTTTTTTTTTCAACTGGGTCCTAGACCGTCAGCATCAGGACAAGAATGGCGGATTCAGGGGCTTCAATTGGGGGCATGCGCCCCCCTCATTAGTGTGCCCATGTAGCAGGAAACGATGCCGTTCCAAGGAGGCTTGAGTGCCCCCCCCCCCCACCCAAACACTCGCTTAAGCTTCTCAGCCAAAAAAATTTCAATCAGAATCCAATTGGAGTGAATGGGGTGGGACTGGCTCAGTGGTTAGGACGTTGGCCTGTGGATGCAAAGGTCTCTGATTCGACGCTCGCACCGCTCAAATATTTCCCAGTCGCACGGCCACATGGCGGTACACTGGGCTGCGCCGATCAGCAATTGCAGAGCGCGCAGTGGATCAAAACCAATGAAAATAAGTGAATCCCGACTCCCCGGCTGAACGAATTTTTAGGTCACGCCTTCCCCGCAAGAGGAAAGTTGCACCATGTAAGGTAAGAACACCACCCGTCCTTCCCAACGAGGTTTTCGACCGAGTGGCACCACCCGCTGAAAACGACACTCCCACAGGTGTCTACTGGGGGCGTCCCGAGCCGCCCCTATAGGCCAATGAGCGCACACCGGGCCAAATGGCACTCCCACAGGTGTCTACTGGGGGCGTCCCGAGCCGCCCCTATAGGCCAATGAGCGCACACCGGGTCAAATCAGATGGCAGGCTGTTGGCCCGACTACCCGCGCAAGCCCTGAAGCGCTCGCTTTTGTCGACAATGTGAGAAGCAGACGTCAGAAGTGGTGTGCACCCGCTGCCTGCCTATGAAGCATCGGTGTCCCCCCCCCCCCCGGGGGATTGGTCCCCGCGCCGCCCCGTCGCGCAGACCAGACTTCGTGACGTTGAAAGCTCGGCGGCCGGTCGGTTGACTTTGAGCCGCGCGGTTGGTATATTTGGGAGTAGATTTCGAAATGTTGTGTTGCACATGGTGCGCTGATCAAGTTTTGTACGGTCACAAGGTTGCGTTGCGATACTACATCAGTGCAGCCGATGTGCCTTAAAGCACAGGCTGCGTCACGAAATCTCCGGCTGTTTGTGGGACGTTGTCTGAAAACAGGACTCCTGGGTAGATCCCGCTACCCCGTCCTCCGGTGTACGCACTGGCATAGCGCGAGCTTCCGCCCAGACTAGAACACCGCCGTCTGCGGTGATCGTCTACATCCGCATTCGGACTGCCGATGACGTCACAAAATGGCTGTGGGCATCGGCTTCGTCGGTATGTTGGGAAATCGCCACCCTCGGGCGCACCAGACGGCGGGCGGGGTCGCCGGCCAGTCAGCGGAGAGAGATTATCGATCGGATGGTTTTGATGTTTTTACTTTCTTCGGAGCACCCTTCGAAATGTTCGGCGATATGCTGGCGCGCTTTGGCACTGGTGTGCATTGTAGCTGTGCGTTGTGATCGCGGCCCGGGAGGTCGGACCCCGCTCGCGGTGTTCCGGCGAGCCGACACGCTGTGACGGCGCGATCTGCGTGGGCCGGTGTCGACCGCTATACCGAGCGATGTCAAAGAGTGTACTGTCCCCTGCCGGAAGCTGTGCCGCAAGGCTCGCCGCCCGCAGTGCGGGGGTAAGTGCTGGCCACTGTCTGTACACTGGCCAGCATTACCCCCGACGCCAGCCGTTATGCTGACATGTGTCAGCTCCTGTACTGGCCAATGCCAGCTACTGTGCTAAGCAATGCCAGCCATTGTACTGGCCGATGCCAGCCACTGTACTGGCCAATGCCAGCCACTGTATTTAGCAATGCCAACCGCTGTTCTGACCGATGTCAGCCACTGTACTGAGCGATGCCAGACCTTCATTAAGTGAGCAATGCCAGCCGATGTGCTGGACTATGTCAGTCATTGTAATGGCGAATGCCAGCCAATTTGTTGAGCAATTCCAACCGCTTTACTGGCCGATGTCAGCCCTTCATCCAGTGAACAATATCAGCTAGTATGCTGGTCTATGTCAGTCACTGTGCTGCCCAATGCCAGCCACTGTATTGGACAATGTCAGCTATTGTACTAGCCGGTGTCAGCCACTATGCTGACTTGTGACAGTCACCGTACTGGTCTATGTCAGCCACTGCACGTGCCGGTGTCAGCCACTGTGCGTGCCGATGTCAGCCACTGTACGTGCCGGTGTCAGCCACTGTATGTGCTGGTATCAGCCACTGCACTGGCCAATGTAAGCCGCTGTACTGGCCGATGTCAGCCGCTGTACTGTGCGACCGTCCTCCAGTTCCCGGTATTGACACCGCTGTTCGATTATAGGCAATGAACGGACTGTTCGTTTGTTCAATTACCTGAAGGAAGGAAATAGTTATCGCCTTTATGAGGTAGAAATATAGCTACCACGTGCAATGAATGACCACTTCCAGGGAGCCAGAGACATTTTATATTTTGCGTTTCGATGTACTCGTACCGGATATACGAGCATGCCCTCACTACCCACCGTCACGAGAGTTGATTTCTGAAAGTTATTGGGTGGCAAGGTACACGAGGGCAATGGGCAGGCCCAAATTGATTTGGGTCGCTGTCCATGGTGACTCATGCCAAAAACCGACGTTATTGGGAGAAGCAAATTTGATGGGGCAAATGCCCCCTAAAGTGTATGTATAGCATAGTATATAGATGGGCATATATATATATATATATATATATATATATATATATATATATATATATATATATATTATATAAAATACATGCATATAAGCGCCTCGCCAACGCCCTGGTCTGTCACTAACAGGCATCACCTGTTGCAACACACTGCGGAGAGAGGGGTCCGGTCGTCTCACTCCAGACACTCCCCATATGACTGGGGTCTCGTGCGTGGCACTGCTGACAGTCGGTTGGCCACGCCTATCGTGGGTCAACCACGTGCCGGAACTCGGAGAAAGGGTTCGGTCGAGGACTCCGATGTGCATGTTGGTAGTCATCAGCAGTATGCGGAGGAGGGACCAGGCGATATTAGTCTACTTCTGACGGGTCATGTTTCGCTTGCCGCCACGACCCTCGAGTGCGATTATGTTCCTGGCCTCTATGTCGCTGGAATGTGTTGCAGTCATTTATGTGCGCCGCCCCGGTAGCTCAGTTGGTTTGAGCGCAGGCTTGCGCCGGTCTCCCAGGTCCAGGCATCACGGGGCTCAAGTCACTTCACGCGCTCGCGTTCAGCCCCCGGTTTGGAGGGTCAGTTGGCAACTGGCCCGATAAGGTCGGGAACGAGCTACCGGGCGGCCGTGTCGGTGCACTTTCGGTCAAAATTCAGCCGATGAACTTGAATTCATGGAGCGGGCTGTGGGACCAGGGTTCACCCAACAAGCATTGCCTAGCAATAGGACCCTGGTTCATAAAGCCACGCCAGCAAGAACTCAGATTAAATTTATTAAACAAAATATGTATTGGCATGCGACGAATGTTCTTTGTCGTTTGTAATCAACTAGGGATTTTCTTTGCCGTTTGTGATCACTGAGTCACGTGGAGGTCAATCCTGGGTCAGGTATTCAGCTGGACGTAGTTTGTACGACGAGTCGGGCGGTGTACCTTCCATTTTCATTGGAGGATACGCAAGGGTGAATAAGAAATACTTTCAGTGAATTATTTTCACATCTGTGTCGCATGGAATTGGAGCATATTTCAGGGTCGGAATTTTCGCTCGGTTGATGATCAGAGGCAGTGCCGTCAGGAGGTGCGCAGGTCGGCGACGGTGGTGACGCGCGATCACGCCGCCGGCCAGCTGCGTCCACATCAAGTACCGGTCCTGGCGAGGGTGAGCCGCCGCAACAGAGTCTCCGTGCCGACGTGGTCCTACCACGCAAGCGGAAGCACACCATACCCATCGACGCCGGCGACACCACCTCCAGTCGGCAGTTCTGGCGCACGGGCGCCTCCAACTGGCGCACGTCCTGGCGCACGAGCGCCTCCAACTGGCGCACGTCCTGGCGCACGAGCGCCTCCAACTGGCGCACGTCCTGGCGCACGAGCGCCTCCAACTGGCGCGCCAGAGCCATGTGGCTGCGCCGTACAGTCGCAGCACGAGCCACAGCTGCAGAAGCGGCGGCCCGGCGCCGGCGACCAGTTGCGACAGCTGGGCAGCGTCCTCTCGGCCGTCTGCAGGAACTGGGCGTCGACTTGGTTCACTTCCGTGAAGGTGCACGTGAATGTGCGTCTCACCGTCGCCAGGACCGTGCACTTCGTGTCGACGCAGCTGGCCGGCGGCGTGATTGCCGTCCAGTTCGTGGTGTGCTCGCGCGTCCCGCCGTCGCCGACCTGCTCACCTTCTGGCGGCGTATCCAACCGCAGGCGTTTGTAATATAATCAGACGGGGTTTCGGAACTCCGGCCGGCCTGTCGCATCTCAGAGGTCACCTGCCACCATCTGGCATCTCGGTCACCTGCCACCATCTGGCATCTCGGCGCTCGTCAATGCCTGGGTCCTCTCTCAGATCCGGTATTGCGTTTCGGTGTACGACGATTGTACCCAAAAGAGTGTCTTGGTTTCAACAATTATTAACTATGGAGCAAGCGTTATTTTCAGGTGAACTAAATTTGACTATGTCACGGATCTGTCCGAGCGACTTGGCTTAATAAGCACGAATAATTTGGTATCATACCACTCGCTGTGCCTGCTTCACAACGTGCGTCGTCCGCAAAAGTAAACTTCGTTAGACGGTAGCATTACCACAGTAGTCGAACATCGTGGCCGTCTCACCTGTCAGGACCGGGGCCTGTACGTCCCCAGTCGGCGGACAGAGATGGGCAGGCGTCGTTTTTTCTTCCGAGGCTCTGCCCTGTACAGCGAGCTGCCGCACGAGCTGAAGCGACTGCCAGTTCCCCCGTTGAGTCGCCACCTCAGGCAGCGTTCGTGCGTCGGATTGCGCTGACTGCTCTGATCGTATTTGCTGACTTCTCATCATAATTGCGGACTTCCGATCGTGTCTGCCGACTCTTCCCGTAACGCTGCAGCTGTACGGGAAGAGTCAGTTACAATTGTGCACTGTTTATCCTGACGATTGCATGATTGTTCATGCCATCGCGTTGGTATGAACCATAGTTATACGTTTTCGTGTGCGCCTGTGACAGCCGATATCTACTGATGACCTTTGTTTTAAAACTCGACAATAGGCCGCAATAGCCATGAGTCTACTGTGGATGGCTGGAATACACAGGTTTTGTCTTGTGGAGACAGACGTTGTCTTGGATCAAGCGACCGGACCGACACTACACGAGTCAGGCCAGATGATGACTGCCGAGTTGAAATAGATAGTTGCGCTAGATAAGTTCGGGTTCAAAGCGCATTTTGAACGGAAATATATAGTACAGCTTGGAAGCATATGGTATTGGATATGGCATTTAATTGGTTATGTGTAGGCAAGTCGTTTCACTTGCCAGTGATAGCTTAGTATTCGCCTCGAGTGTACGGTAACTGATTGAGAATCTAACAGCCTTTACGTGCCCTCGTATTCACCGAGTTTACTACTTCAGTGTAACAATTAGTGGGACAATTCAACGGCAGAGCAAGCAAGTACCGGTGCGTTCCCTTGCGAAAGCATGTCCCTAGGTCTCCACAGACGTCAGTGGCGTACAGCTGACCAACGTCTCCCAGACCCGACTGCCTGGGCATGGCCAGTCGCGCATCGCTCGGCCACGCCCATCGCTCGGCCACGCCCATCGCGAGCCAATCGCGTGCCGGAACTCCGACGGATGGTTCGGTCGACGACTCCGACGAGCCCTCTGCCCCACACGTGCAACGTGCAACAGTCGCACCCCGTATGGCGGTGGAATGCCACCGTGCACACGGCAACCGGCGGAGACGGCCGGCCGGCCGCTTACACGCCGCGGACGACCAAGCAAAACATTTGGCGCCGGCCGCGGCTCGAGGCGCCAACTGCTGACGTCGGCGTGGGTCGCCTCGAGGC
Organism: Imbricaverruca yamaguchii; assembly: GCA_034440575.1. Taxonomy (NCBI): domain Eukaryota; kingdom Metazoa; phylum Arthropoda; class Thecostraca; family Neoverrucidae; genus Imbricaverruca; species Imbricaverruca yamaguchii. Next base: position 393,330 of record JAOTOL010001252.1, on the reverse strand, counting down.
GCGAACTGCTGACGTCGGCGTGGGTCGGCTCGAGGCGCGAACTGCTGACGTCGGCGTGGGTCGGCTCGAGGCGCCAACGGCTGACGTCGGCGTGGATCGGCTCGAGGCGTCAACTGCTGACGTCGGCGTGGGTCGGCTCGAGACGCCAACTGCTGACGTCGGCGTGGGTCGGCTCGAGGCGTCAACTGCTGACGTCGGCGTGGGTCGGCTCGAGGCGTCAACTGCTGACGTCGGCGTGGGTCGGCTCGAGGCGTCAGCTGCTGACGTCAGCGTGGGTCGGCTCGAGGCGTCAACTGCTGACGTCGGCGTGGGTCGGCGCCGGCCGATGTACGACAGCTGCAGCCCGGAGCTGGGGCCCGACGTGTCTGACAGTGTCGCCAGGATTATGCGGCGAAACGCATTGCGAAAGAGAGGGTCCAAAGTTGACTTCGTTACATGAGTCGATGTCATTTTTATCGTCCAATAGTGCCTCTGCTTGCTTAACTAACTTGGAATTCACGGAATGTGCAGCTATGTAGGTAGACAATGGAAACACATCAAATGCATTGTACTTGGGCTTTAAGGAAGCCTTTCATGAAATTCGACACAAACGTATGATCATTTAATCATCATCATTTAAAGCAGTCTGAGATTCATGGGCGAGTTTCAGGCTGGATTGAAGGATGGTTGGGGGAAGTTGAGTAAATGGTGGTATTAAATGGATGTCAATCTGAATGGAAGGATTGTAGGAGGGGCCAACAATTTTGGTTAAACTACCATCATGCTTGTAGACTTAGATGACTTAACAAGCGCCCTGGAGGGCCTCTGAAAATTACGCGCACTGGAAAGGAGGGGCGGATTCCGCCCCCTAAGATCTCGGCTCCTATTACGGCTAGAGCAACACAATTTTCAGGATGAATGGGCACAATAGGAAACTCTATTGTGTGCAAATTTCATGACCTTCGCTCAATACCTTTAATGTCAAATGATGTCAAAATAGCAACATTTTCCGGTTTTCCGTGGCTTGGCTTGTCATTGTTCTCGATCGCTGTGATTGAGTTTAAATGCTCCAAATTTGGCATTAATGATGTTTTGGACTTTACTAATGATGCAATGCAGATGCCAGATCAGTCATTTGACCTCAGGTCACCTATATAGGAGCACTTTATCAGATCATTACCTGCTTCAGTTACCGGAACCGGGCTGCCCACCCGACTGCTCCGTTGGGCGGCTCGGCACAATGGGCTTTGCAAAGAAAGGAGTGAAATACATGAATAAAGTATGGAAACGCTTAGGCACACGATGACAAACAGTAGATTTCCGGATGTGTAGGAAGTAACATGCAAAGTGACAGCAATCGACAGTCATGACAGTCATTTGCATGTATGATACCATTCCAGTTGACCAAGTTTGGTTCCACTACCCTGTCATGAACTTGACCTGACTTGACTTGACCTCGGCGACCTAACATGACTTTAAATTGTGTAGCATGACAATATGTATCAAGCAAGCCGCTAGTGTTGTCAAGAACACTTCCCTTGCCAATATACGGGAAGAGCACCAGTGCCGATTTTTGTGATTTGGCGCTGTGAATTTTCTTTTTGAACTTTAACTGCCCCTAACTTGAAAAGGTTTTGGCAGATTTTCATTTTTCTTGCTTCACACAATGCACCGGTCATTTCTAAGCAGGTACGCAATAATGGCGTATATCGGGCGGTACAATATGGAGTTATGTACGAAAAATAGGTGTGGGTGGATTTCGCTCACCCCCCCTCTAGAGCGTGTGCTAACCTGCCATGAACTTGACCTGACTTGACCTCGGTAACCTGACATGACTTTGAAACAACATAGTATAACAATATACGTCAAACAAGTCGCTAGTGTCGCCAAGAACACTTCCTTTTTGTCAACATACGGAAGTGTGTCAGCACCGATATTTGTGGTCTGGCGCTGATTTTTTTTAACTTTAACGACACCTAACTCTAAAACTTCCGGTCGATTTTCGTTTTTCTTACTTTAAGCAACGCGTCAGTCATTTCTAAGCAGGTAAACAAACAATGGCGTATATTGGCCGGTAAAATCTGGAGTTATCTAAGAAGAACTTGAGGTGTGGGTGGATTTCGCTACCTCCAGGGCGTATGTTAACCCGTCGCGTCTCGGGGTGGGGGGCGGGGCTTCAACCGCCCCCCTCAGGGTATTAGCTGATAGTGGACGAACGGCGCGCAGCAGCGCGCCTAAATGTGGCATACCTTTTCCCACATCGATTTGGCATGCTGTGCCAAAATTTTGAAGTCATGTCATCCAGGATCAATGAGTTAGTCAAGGTCAAGTGAGGTCACCTCCAAAAACGTTCAACCAGTCGTCACACTTTAACGGATACAGATATTTTAATGACACTTTCAGGGTTTGCTTATCTTTAGGGCTGCAACAAAACGTACGAGTGGAATGTTTAATTTTTCGTTTTTGACTACACATAAATTTTGCATATTTGCCAATTGCAGTTCAAATAGAAGATTCTGGCTAAAGTAAGCATTTTTATTGGGGTAAGTTGACTTCCAACAACGTTTCTCGGTCTGCTCTACACATTGGAAAAGTAAAATTCAAGAAAACTTGAAAACCCAAAACTTTGAAATTTCTAAATAGTTAATATTTTTGTGGAAAAAATTTGCATGCCCCGTGTCCATTTCACTGTCCTTTTCTCATTCAAGATAAACTTAGTTTTTGCATATGTCACCCAAAGTGAACTCCCCAGAGCGAAAAACATGATGTAGGTTGTGAAATCGTAATAATCTAGCCCCCTGGTGACGTCACATTTGGGGGTGATTTTTTTTTGGCGAGTGGATCTGGACCCTACTCGTCGAGCGTTTCCGGTGATACCTCTTTCGTTTTAGTGCGACGCTTAGTTTGGAATTTAGAGGGGGTTACTAACCGCCCCCCCCCCCCCGAGACGGGGTGTGAGGATCTGCCCGGAGAGACGATGCGGGTTAAAAGCGGGCTGGTGAACTGTAGATAGCTTTCAGCTATGATCAGGATCGGCATCAGAACGCCGTATAATTAATGCGACCATTTTCAGTGGTGGGTAGGATGGGTTCAATATTTAACGAACATAATCCATGTTGGAAAGCCCTGCGAGTCACAAGTGTTAGTGTCTGAAATAACATGTCAGAGAGATATGTGAGAAAACGTAACTTCCGATTTTACACCGCAACAATTTGGTGCACTTTTTGAAGTGGCATATATGATATGTATATATTAAAACATGTGGGTACCTACTGAAGAACTGCTGAACAATTTATTCCGTTTTTGGAATCGCTGTCTCAAGGTTCCATTAAAAAATATTACGCATCCCCGTTTTTTGATTGCTTGTTTGTTTTTGGCTGCATCGTTGATTGATCTCCGGAGTAGCAGCTTGCCGTTCGGATGATGGCATGGGTGGGGATAGGGGTTTTGCTAGTGGTTTAATAATCCGTCTTTCTTAATATAATCAGTGTTCATTTGCATCCTTCATTAAAAGTCCTTCCTCCTGGTCTTAACAACGCTTCATCGTGATGAATTCCTTCATCCTAGTCCTGCTGAGACCAAATGGGTCTGGGAATCATTGCTTTGCTGACTTGTCGCTTCCTCCAATCAATCCTAGTCCTAGTCCTATTGTAGTCATCACAGTCCTATACTAGTCTTATTACAGTTTGCCACCTGCGGACAGGAAGTCCTGCATCAAAGCTTTGTGATTTCTCATGTATTATATGAAGGTTGACACAGAGCTGGCTTTGGACGAACGCCTGCGACACCACCCCCACCGCTCAGTTCTGCGCATCAACTACCGCACCGCAAACCAGCGAAGGCGTCCACCCTACGTCACAACCGCGCCGCCGCGGCCTCTGATTGGTCGGCCGCAATTGCGTGACGCGACGACTTTGCGCCGGTCGGCCGCGCTCCAGTGACGTCACTTTACGATGGCGTCACTTGGCGTGGCCAGCTCCAGGCCCGGGCTGTAGGCGCGCACCTTGTCCAGCACCAGGTGCAGTTTGGCCACGCACTCCGCGTTCTCGTCGTTGCGCCACCATTGTTTGTTGTCCGCTCTGAAGGAACGAACGGTGTCGGGTCAGCTGGATTAGCGTCGGGTCATCTGGACTAGTGTCGGGTCAGCTGGACCAGTATCGGGTCAGCTGGACCAGTATCGGGTCAGCTGGACCAGTATCGGGTCAGCTGGACCAGTATCGGGTCAGCTGGACCAGTATCGGGTCAGCTGGACCAGTATCGGGTCAGCTGGACCAGTATCGGGTCAGCTGGACCAGTGTCGGGTCAGCTGGACCAGTGTCGGGTCAGCTGACCTGGTGTAGGGTCAGCTGACCTGGTGTCGGGTTAGCTGGATCAGTATCGGGTCAGATGGACCAGTATCGGGTCAGCTGGACCAGTATCGGGTCAGCTGGACCAGTATCGGGTCAGCTGGACCAGTATCGGGTCAGCTGGACCAGTATCGGGTCAGCTGGACCAGTATCGGGTCAGCTGGACCAGTATCGGGTCAGCTGGACCAGTATCGGGTCAGCTGGACCAGTATCGGGTCAGCTGGACCAGTATCGGGTCAGCTGGACCAGTATCGGGTCAGCTGGGCCAGTATCGGGTCACTGACCAGTATCGGGTCAGCTGGATATCGGGTCAGCTGGGCCAGTATCGGGTCAGCTGGACCAGTATCGGGTCAGCTGGGCCAGTATCGGGTCAGCTGGACCAGTATCGGGTCAGCTGGGCCAGTATCGGGTCAGCTGGACCAGTATCGGGTCAGATCGGGTCAGCTGGGACCAGTATCGGGTCAGCTGGACCAGTATATCGGGTCAGCTGGGCCAGTATCGGGTCAGCTGGACCAGTATCGGGTCAGCTGGGCCAGTTCGGGTCAGCTGGACCAGTATCGGGTCAGCTGGGCCAGTATCGGGTCAGCTGGACCAGTATCGGGTCAGCTGGACCAGTATCGGGTCAGCTGGACCAGTATCGGGTCAGCTGGACCAGTATCGGGTCAGCTGGACCAGTATCGGGTCAGCTGGACCAGTATCGGGTCAGCTGGACCAGTATCGGGTCAGCTGGACCAGTATCGGGTCAGCTGGACCAGTATCGGGTCAGCTGGACCAGTATCGGGTCAGCTGGACCAGTATCGGGTCAGCTGGACCAGTATCGGGTCAGCTGGACCAGTATCGGGTCACTCGGTCAGCTGGACCAGTATCGGGTCAGCTGGGCCAGTATCGGGTCAGCTGGACCAGTATCGGGACCAGTATCGGGTCAGCTGGACCAGTATCGGGTCAGCTGGACCAGTATCGGGTCAGCTGGACCAGTATCGGGTCAGCTGGACCAGTATCGGGTCAGCTGGACCAGTATCGGGTCAGCTGGACCAGTATCGGGTCAGCTGGACCAGTATCGGGTCAGCTGGACCAGTATCGGGTCAGCTGGACCAGTATCGGGTCAGCTGGACCAGTATCGGGTCAGCTGGACCAGTATCGGGTCAGCTGGACCAGTATCGGGTCAGCTGGACCAGTATCGGGTCAGCTGGACCAGTATCGGGTCAGCTGGACCAGTATCGGGTCAGCTGGACCAGTATCGGGTCAGCTGGACCAGTATCGGGTCAGCTGGACCAGTATCGGGTCAGCTGGACCAGTATCGGGTCAGCTGGACCAGTATCGGGTCAGCTGGACCAGTATCGGGTCAGCTGGACCAGTATCGGGTCAGCTGGACCAGTATCGGGTCAGCTGGGCCAGTATCGGGTCAGCTGGACCAGTATCGGGTCAGCTGGACCAGTATCGGGTCAGCTGGACCAGTATCGGGTCAGCTGGACCAGTATCGGGTCAGCTGGACCAGTATCGGGTCAGCTGGGTCAGTATCGGGTCAGCTGGACCAGTATCGGGTCAGCTGGTGACCAGTATCGGGTCAGCTGGGCCAGTATCGGGTCAGCTGGACCAGTATCGGGTCAGCTGGACCAGTATCGGGTCAGCTGGACCAGTATCGGGTCAGTTGGACCAGTGTCGGGTCAGCTGGACCAGTATCGGGTTAGCTGGACCAGTGTCGGGTCAGCTGGACCAGTATCGGGTCAGCTGGACCAGTATCGGGTCAGCTGGACCAGTATCGGGTCAGCTGGACCAGTATCGGGTCAGCTGGATTAGATACTTCGGCCGTTTGTGGAATCCGGAGCTTGGAGGGTTTGTTGAATATTTTCGGAATTCAGAGCTTAAAAGAATTAGGGTGGGGTGGTGGGGGTGGGGAGGGAGGGGTCGAAATATAGGAGTTGTCGGGCATCGGAGCTTTGTCATTGGCGGCTTCCAACCATTGCGATTTTGTGACACGGCATTCTGACGTAGCATAATAGAGGTTCTCATGTCGCCTAATAGAGCAACCGCCATTCCGTGAGCTACGATGCCGTCGATAATGTGGAATTCGTAGTGCTGAGGGTTTTGTGGTTTTCAAACTTGGGTTCGGACGTCTCCATGTGTATCTCGTAGGATTCTTGAACATTGCTGTGTGGTGAAGTGGTTCTCCAAATGGGAGGCCCAGAACCTCTTGTAGCTCAAGTGATGGTCTGGGGAAACCTCGTCCCTCTCGCGGATACTCGGTCCAAAAAATCGCTGCTAGCTGGCCTCTATTACAGCTATGATTTGGCTACCAAATTCGACACTGAAGGTTTTACTGGAAACTAACTTCTGCATCACGACGCAAGGCCACGAATTGCAACTTTATTTCCCCAAGTATTTCGGATATCCACCGGACAGCTCGCGGCCTATCAGTTCATCGTCCGTACATTCTGCCGACATCCGTACATCCGTATACCTTCTGACTGTTGATTCCATCGATTATAAAGTGCATCTGAATTTGCAATGAAGCCACATTTTAGCGGAAGGTTATATTTCACAACTTTCTGTATCCAAGTCTCTCGCTGGTTTACTTCCGTTCCATTAATAATGTTCCTCTTGTTCTTCTGTCTCACAACAGGCTCTTGAAATAAAGGTTGGGCTGCCATACTAGTTAATAGCATATCTGTGCAGTTTGTCTTTCAACTGTTCATATTTTGCAGCTGAACTGTATTACTTGAGGGTGACATTGTGAAAGCATGGGGCATCTGCTGCTACTTTTTCACTCCAACTTACCTTATTCACTCCAACTTACCACTATCACGTGATGTGAAAATAAAGACAGTTTTATTCACATGCATACATATACTTGAATTCAGTTGAATCCGCCTTACCACTCTGACGTGATGTTGTTTATTGTTTGTTTATTGGGTGGTTCTCGGCGCACTTTATGCACGATCACGGCTAATGGCGCCGCCCACACTGGCTCGCCAGTCGACCGCGGGATTGGGCAATGTCCCGAGTGGTAAGAGTGTTGAACCCGGCATGTTCGGTACCCAGAGATGAGCACCTTAACTACTCAGCCATCCCCGCCCCTTACGTAATGTGAATTTTTTTGTTTTGTTATACGTATGCATACATTTACCTGATTTAAGTTGTGCAGCGGAATTCCATGTTTCAAAATGTTACCAGATGTTTTATTCGGCCTGAATATGAAATGATTCCTAACATAAAGCTTTACTGGGGAATAATGGTCGTCCAATGACGTCTTATTCATCTTTTCAGCTTCTGAGTCTTGGACACAAAATAATCGGAAAGTACACCATGCGATCCGAATGCTGGTGGAAGTTCGAACATAGAACCGATAAGCATAAAGGAAACCTGGACTGAAACGGTGTTCGGTGCTCACAAGACAAGATGTAGTCGTCCAGTCCAGATGGCGCTAGATGTGCAGTGGTGCTGGCCCTGCCCACGTCTTGCAACACCAGATGTCTTGATCAGGGCACGAGTCGGGTCTAGTTGAAGCGGTCTTGGTCTTAGATTTTGGATGGTCTCGTCTGTAAGTGAGCAACCGCAGCAGCTACGTCACCTACTTGGTCTTGGGGAAATTGCAGCGATCTTGCTCTTGATCGTCATCTCGTCCAGCTTGGATGCCGATGATTCGGTGGTTAAGCTGAGCGTCTGGCAAGTCAGAGGTACGGGGTTCGATTCCTCGCGGTGCCCGCCCTTCCTGCCAGGGTGAGAGGCGGGCGACGCCACGTGACCTCAGCTGCCGAGTGCGTCGTGCAGTCACAACCACCGCATCTCGTCCAGTTTCGATTTTCATGACAGCAGTAGCGGCGGCCATCCTCTGTCGCGCCATCTTTGCAGCGAACTTGGATGGTCAAATCCGAGTTGCGTCACACTGACGTTGCAGTGACGTCACTGTGTGACACGTCATTGCAGTGACGTGCTCCAGCTGGGAGGTTACCCATCTGAACTGAAAGCTATGCCTGCATACCCACACTGAAGGCTAACTTCCCTACGGCTCTGTAACGCAGACGAGAAAAAATCAACTCGCAAGGCTACGTGCGATGAGGCAAATTTTGGATGATGTGAACAGCATAAGTGGAGGATTGGGAGGATTGTGGAGTGGAGAAGTGGATGAGCGAGGTGAGATTGTGAACAGCATAAGTGGAGGATTGGGAGGATTGTGGAGTGGAGAAGTGGATGAGCGAGGTGAGATTGTGAACAGCATAAGTGGAGGATTGGGAGGATTGTGGAGTGGAGAAGTGGATGAGCGAGGTGAGATTGTGAACAGCATAAGTGGAGGATTGGGAGGATTGTGGAGTGGAGGAGTGGATGAGCGAGGTGAGATTGTGAACAACATAAGTGGAGGGTTGGGAGGATTGCAGAGTGGAGGAGTGGATGAGCGAGGTGAGATTGTGAACAGCATAAGTGGAGGATTGGGAGGATTGTGGAGTGGAGGAGTGGATAAGCAAGGTTAGATTGTGAACAGCATGAGTGGAGGTTTGGGACGATTGTGAAGTGGAGGAGTGGATGTGCGAGGTGAGATTGTGAACAGCATGAGTGGGGGATTGGAAGGATTGTGGAGTGGAGGAGTGGATGAGCGAGGTGAGATTGTGAACAGCATGAGTGGAGGATTGCCGTGAAAGTTGGAGTATCCGATGATGCCATTATTTACAGCCAATGCCCATAGGCGCCATGTTAAATATCAGCAGGATTATTAATGTGACATAGTCCATGCGTGTCCCATGGAATTCTCCACACACGCTATCTGTGGCCCTACATTTTGGTGGAAAATATGAATGCATTCATCAGACCAAAGCGTTCAAGAACGATTATCCCAACGGTAAAGTGGGTGATTAAAGCCGAACACCAGCTGCATGAACGGCTATGAGACCACCCCGAGTCTCTTCATGTGCCGGCTAACACCTCGACCCCAACCGTGCTGAAAAACAACATTTTTGGAGAGGATGGGAGGGGTGATAATCGGCAACCTTCGTATAGCCTGAAAAGAATATTTAACCTAATCCATCTAGCCATCAACTTCATCACCTAAATTAACCTATACCCTGGTCACGGTTATGCGTTTCACGTTTCAACCGTTGGCCATGATCACCAACTTCTGTAGCAAATCACAGTGATACAGACACCAAGGAAAAAATGTTGGAATATGACAACATAACGAGATCACTTCTGACATAGGTTATGAAGCAGCACATCAAATATTGCGATCCTTTCATACATGTCCAAAACTTAGCACAGCATGCGATCGGTGAGCCGGCGTCTGTTATCAAATACACCACGACCCCACCCGCGTATTCAGCAGCAGCCCGTGACCACAATGTGCATAGATCCACACACATTGGGATAAGCGCCGTCCTTCGCTGTACGCACAACTTTACTCTAAAGCTGCCACATTCGTCACGCAGTGCTCCATGTGCTGCTGTGCTACGGCCATGTGCTCCCACATGGATGAAATACATAACACATGGAGCGGACGAGCATCCGCGAGATGCGTGCTAAATCTATTACGTGTGCACCGCTTTGTTCCCCCATGTTGGACTGATCAAGACGCATTCTGCATGTAGCTTTGTGCATGCCGTTTTTATTTGTGGCTTGTCCACTTGGCGCATTTCTACCTGCGTGGTTAGGTTAGGTTAGGTTAGGTTAATTTCTACCTGCGTGGTATATTTCCTTGCCCCCGGGACATGGCGAGCACTGCACTTCCTGCTTAGCTAGCGCTGATTTTCGGGATTTCCAGAATCGCCGGCAGGATGGCATTGGTACTCATGAAGGATATTGATGGTATTGGATGGCATTGACTGCATGTGTGTCGTTCGCTTAATTTTGTATAGAGGGGGTGGGGTAGGAGGGATCTTAGATAACTTTTTCATGAAGGTGATATAATTGCATACACATTTTGCATTTTCCATGTATTTTGCATTTTCTAATGCAAAATGTACACATTCTCCACCATACTTGTACCGATGGGTTTGATTGAATGGAGTCATCCGAGAGTCAAATTGTCCAATCAGCACGCATGCCTGTCGTTCGTTTGCCCGGTTGCCATGACGACCCACCTGACTGCTGTGAATGACATCAATGGGGGCTCGGGAATCTGTGCCGGCGGAGAGAAGCTCTCCTGGATCGCAGTCAGCACGTGCTCTGCCTCGATGAGCTCAGCATCTGTCAGCTGGTGCGACACCTCCGCCTCCTTCTCGCCTGCCGTGGATCGCCAGTCGGGTCATGCGGTTCAGGTCACTCAGTCGGGGCATGTTAGCCTGCCTCAGCCGCATCTGTTTTCTCCCTGCCTTCTCCCCGGTCGGAGTGAGATGCCACATTGTTCCTCGCTGTTCAAATTCGAAATTTTAGGCGTCGAGGCAAACTAATTTCAAATGCAAATGTACGTGCAGTTTCAAATTGGCATTGCTTACAAATCCTGATCAATAGTAGTCAAAAGCGAACTTTTCTCCTATGTCTAGCTGAGGAATCGGCTCGAGGTGATTCCATTCGAATTGTGTATAGACAATGGAAGTATCACATTATCCATGGAGTTGTTTTTGTATGCACACCCGTTCGCCTAAGTGAGAGAATTTGAACCCAATGTCATTCGGGTCGCAATGCTTAGTTCACACTTGCCTTGCGCACCCCATCCTCTCCCTCTCTCCCCATATTTTCCCTGTCGAGAACAAGTGCATCGCAAACCATCAAAAGAAACTGAAATAAGTACGTCTGAAAGCGCAAGGTTTTGAGATCGCATTACAAGTTGCATTATCACTACCGGACTATCCTGCTAATTTTCGACACTCCTTTTGGTTAGACTATCTTCTTCTATGGACCAGCTATTCCGAACTTTAACCTTGGAACAGTTGAAGTGCTCTGGGGCAACCAATGCAGTGTTGGCTGCGGCCACTTCGGGCAACTGCAAAGAAGTACTGATGACTCACGCCACCCACCTGCGTAGAGGTACTGGTGACACATGTCCCACCTATGTAGAGGTACTGGTGACACATGTCCCACCTATGTAGAGGTACTGGTGACACATGTCCCACCTGTGTAGAGGTACTGGTGACACATGTCCCACCTATGTAGAGGTACTGGTGACACATGTCCACCTGTGTAGAGGTACTGGTGACACATGTCCCACCTGTGTAGAGGTACTGGTGACACATGTCCCACTATGTAGAGGTACTGGTGACACATGTCCCACCTATGTAGAGGTACTGGTGACACATGTCCCACCTGTGCAGAGGTACTGGTGACACATGTCCCACCTATGTAGGGGTACTGGTGACACATGTCCCACCTGTGTAGAGGTACTGGTGACATATGTCCCACCTATGTAGAGGTACTGGACACATGTCCCACCTGTGTAGAGGTACTGGTGACACATGTCCCACCTGTGCAGAGGTACTGGTGACACATGTCCCACCTGTGTAGGTACTGGTGACACATGTCCCACCTGTGTAGAGGTACTGGTGACACATGTCCCACCTGTGTAGAGTTACTGGTGACACATGTCCCACCTGTGTAGAGGTACTGGTGACACATGTCCCACCTGTGTAGAGGTACTGGTGACACATGTCCCACCTATGTAGAGGTACTGGTGACGCATGTCCCACCTATGTAGAGGTACTGGTGACGCATGTCCCACCTATGTAGAGGTACTGGTGACACATGTCCCACCTGTGTAGAGGTACTGGTGACACATGTCCCACCTGTGTAGAGGTACTGGTGACACATGTCCCACCTGTGTAGAGGTACTGGTGACACATGTCCCACCTGTGTAGAGGTACTGGTGACACATGTCCCACCTGTGTAGAGGTACTGGTGACACATGTCCCACCTGTGTAGAGGTACTGGTGACACATGTCCACCTGTGTAGAGGTACTGGTGACACATGTCCCACCTGTGTATACTGGTGACATGTCCCACCTGCGTAGAGGTACTGGTGACACATGTCCCACCTATGTAGAGTTACTGGTGACATGTCCCACCTGTGTAGAGGTACTGGTGACACATGTCCCACCTGTGTAGAGGTACTGGTGACACATGTCCCACCTATGTAGAGGCACTGGTGACGCATGTCCCACCTATGTAGAGGTACTGGTGACACATGTCCCACCTATGTAGAGGTACTGGTGACGCATGTCCCACCTGTGCAGAGGTACTGGTGACACATGTCCCACCTATGTAGAGGTACTGGTGACGCATGTCCCACCTATGTAGAGGTACTGGTGACATGTCCCACCTGGAGAGTACTGGTGACACATGTCCCACCTGTGTATGGTGACACATGTCCACTGTTAAATGCACCAAGTACTGGTGACACATGTCCCACCTATGTAGAGGTACTGGTGACACATGTCCCACCTGTTAGGGTACTGGTGACACATGTCCCACCTGTGTAGAGGTACTGGTGACACATGTCCCACCTGTGTAGAGGTACTGGTGACACATGTCCCACCTATGTAGAGTTACTGGTGACACATGTCCCACCTGTGTAGGGGTACTGATGACACATGTCCCACCTGTGTAGAGGTACTGGTGACACATGTCCCACCTGTGTATACTGGTGACACATGTCCCACCTGCGTAGAGGTACTGGTGACACATGTCCCACCTATGTAGAGGTACTGGTGACACATGTCCCACCTGTGTAGGGGTACTGGTGACACATGTCCCACCTGTGTAGAGGTACTGGTGACACATGTCCCACCTATGTAGAGGCACTGGTGAAGCATGTCCCACCTATGTAGAGGTACTGGTGACACATGTCCCACCTATGTAGACGTACTGGTGACGCATGTCCCACCTGTGCAGAGGTACTGGTGACATATGTCCCACCTATGTAGAGGTACTGGTGACGCATGTCCCACCTATGTAGAAGTACTGGTGACGCATGTCCCACCTGTGTAGAGGTACTGGTGACACATGTCCCACCTGTGTATACTGGTGACACATGTCCCACCTGCGTAGAGGTACTGGTGACACATGTCCCACCTATGTAGAGGTACTGGTGACGCATGTCCCACCTGTGTAGAGGTACTGGTGACACATGTCCCACCTGTGTATACTGGTGACACATGTCCCACCTGTGTAGAGGTACTGGTGACACATGTCTCACCTATGTAGAGGTACTGGTGACACATGTCCCACCTGTGCAGAGGTACTGGTGACACATGTACCACCTGTGTAGAGGTACTGGTGACGCATGTCCCACCTGTGCAGAGGTACTGGTGACACATGTCCCACCTGTGTAGAGATACTGGTGACACATGTCCCACCTGTGTAGAGGTACTGGTGACACATGTCCCACCTGTGTAGAGGTACTGGTGACACATGTCCCACCTGTGTAGAGGTACTGGTGACACATGTCCCACATGTGTTGAGGTACTGGTGACACATGTACCACCTGTGTGGAGGTACTGGTGACACATGTCCCACCTGTGTAGAGGTACTGGTGACCACGCATGTCCCACCTGTGTAGAGGTACTGGTGACACATGTCCCACCTGTGTAGAGATACTGGTGACACATGTCCCACCTGTGTAGAGGTACTGGTGACACATGTCCCACATGTGTACTGACGACATATCTCCCACGCTTACCCACCTGCGGTGAAGCACACTGAACAAATTGACTGACGATGACAAATAATAAGGGAAGTACACACAAATAATCAAAGAGTACTAGCCACGTATACTAACGGACTGACCTGCAGGGTTGGTTGGTGCAACCAATTGGCATAAATATCCTTGTTATTGCCTTGGTGCCTTGCCCAACAACTCACAAGAAAACTAAGCTCGCCAACCCGGCCAACTAATGCTGGGGCTGTGCTGCTTGTACCCTCCTTAGCTACTAAGGTCACCCAACTAAGACAATTAACCAAAGCTACCAAAGTCGTACTATGTTTGCACTTGTGATGTATCTGGACATGATCCGATGATTGGATAAAGCATTAGTAAGGCCTGTTGGTAGTTGAGTGGCCAATACACTAGCTTGCTGGTAGTGTTTGGTGGTTCGGTTGGTAGCCGTGCTTTTGCTCATAGTAAACATTATTCCGAGCAAGGGCCTCTGCGACGGGGGCCGCCATGATTGCATCCAGACCTTGACGCTCTATGCACTTCGCTGCACTGACCGGGCGCATACTCACATTTGCTTTTTTACATTTGTCCGTGTTAGTTGTAATTACTTGTCCGGGCTGCTCAACCCATCCTGCATTGTGCCTGTGCAAAGCGAGTGTTTTGCCTACATGTGCGTTGTTCTCAGCTGAGCTAGTGTAGTTGTGGTAATATATTTGTAATATTTTGCTGCACGGACCTCCTGACATGTGTCCCCATGCCAATTCGGTACATTTGCAGTTTCATGCAATTTTTGAATGATGTCCATGCTATGAACAATGCACTCGCATTCGCATTCGGCATCCTAATCGCATACCCTCTTATTTGGCTAATATTTTCGGGATATGATATATATCGCTTGCCCAAGTATGACAAGCAAAATTATTTAGTAAGACTAGAAGTTCAATCTTCAGAGGTCAAGAAAGCTAATTCGGGTCAGAAACCGTATATAAGTCGAAGTATTCCACTTATCCGAATTGTTTCAACGCCTGGATGTCTACAAAGAGGCAGCGCGTCGAAGTGCGTGACCTTCAATGTGACAGTTTGACCTCAGGTTACCAAAGTTGGCTTTCATCATGCACCATATCTATTTACGGGGTCAATAACCTAACATGGTCACGGATTCATGCCCGTTTGCAAATAATGGCCAAATTATTTGCAATCCGGTATAAATGGAAGTATGCCAAATTATTGGGTGCCCCATAATTTACGCATTAATTTACATGGCGCCATGAACTGAAACACAGATGTGGCTCGTGGATGAAGCACATTCAAGCATCTGATTCTGTAATTTGAACTAGGTTTACAAAATGTAGTTTTGCCCTTGCGCTATTGCCATCTACCCAATAATCTCTTTCTAAATACATTTATCGCATGGAAATTGGCGCTGAATGATGTCCCAACGAGCGAGAAAGCAACACACCCCAGCATGTCACCTTCAATGTCGACGTTTCATCTCGGGTCTAGATGAACACTAACATTACACTCTGTGGAAAAGTTCGTGGTATAGAATATCATCTTCATGAATATATTCATCAGAAGAATATTAGCGTTGAATGATCACTCACCGAGCAAGGAAGCAGCACATCCGAGCATTTGACCTTCAGGGTTAACGTTGACCTCTGGTCAGGATTGATGACGTTCAGAAAATTATAATTCGAGTGGTCCACTAGGGTACCGTACGTTAGGAAAAAAGCACTAAATGTAAACCATGTGTCTTAACATTGATGCATATACAATAGATACAAGAAGCAGCACACTGCGTGGACTGACCTCTATCGGTGACATATTGCATCTGATAGCATTAGCGTCCCATTCAGAAGCTCATTCATAAACGCATTCCCCACACCCTCCGATTCATCTGAAAATTTGTTACAATCTTCGCAGCCGCGAAGGTTGTAAGTTTTGTACACGTACCACGACAAAATTTTTCCCCTGCGAAGAACCCTTTCACCTACAGAGACCAAAAGGTCAGCGAGGTCAAATACAAGGCACTGCATATCTTGCCGGATAATTCACGCCTTGGAATGATTCAAGCGCTTGTGCGACCGCTATCTAGGTGACATGAAGCACATCAAATCATCTGGTCATTCAAGGGCACCATTTAACGTCCGGTAAACCATTACTTTAACACTACTCCTTATGGGGAAATTACTGGTACCAAATAAAAGCCTCATGACTACATTCATCGGATGGATATCCGCGTCGAATAATCTTCAACCGAGCAAAGAAACAACACATCTGAGCATGTGACTTTCAGGGCAAACGTCTGACCTCAGGTCGTATGATGATGCAATTTGACATGATTGATGTAATTCATACCACTATAGTGGTCCACTGGGGTACAAAATGTTGGCCAAACAAGTACCAAATGCAGACGTTTTTAACGTCTACACATGCACAATCGATACAAGAAATAGGGTGCTGGGCCAACACCGCACCACCTAAGGCCAAATGGTGACCTTGAGTGACCGGGCGATTTGGTGAGCTCCGTACCACCTGGGTGCTGCAGGCCACCTTCACTGCGTTTGAATCATTCCAATATGTCAATTATCCGGTATATTACCCGGTACCCTAGATTTGACCCAGTTTATCTTTTGGCCTCTGGAGGTGAAAGGGTTCGTCGTAGCAAAAATGAAATAAATCATCGCACCCACGGGACGGGTTGTGAGGTTCTGAGCACGTTAATTAAACTTTTTCTTCATTTTTTTTCACCTTATAAGAAAAGCCTAACCCAGTCTAACCAAACCTAACCTAACACATCTGCATTCTTCGCGAATGTAAATTGTATGTAGAATTGGCTTCGAGGATATTTTAAATTACAACAGTACTTGCAACTCCTGGATCCATTTCAGCATTCAATTATTGCTTGCATGTGTGTGAGTATATTTGTAAGTAACATTGAAAGTGGCATAAGCAGTAAAGTTTTGAAATTTGCGGATGATTTGAAGGTCTTTAGGGCAATAACAGGTCAAAATGAGCATATCTCGCTGCAAAAAGACTTAGACGAACTTGTGAAGTGGTCCGAGGAATGGCAAATGAAATTTAATTTTCATAAGTGCAAAATCATGCATGTAGGTAAGCAGCATATGAAGGCTCCATACTTGATGGGTGCCCAAGTGGTATCAGTGACTCAACAGGAAAGGACTTAGGTGTTATTCTAAACACAAAATTGGGGGCATCAGAACAGACCAAGGAAGCCAGGAAGAAGGCACTGAGAATGCTTGGGGCAATCAATAGGAATGTATCATATAGAGGTGAGGAAGTCATCAGGAAGCTTTACTGTGCATATGTCAGGCCACATTTGGAATACTGCATCCAAGCTTGGTCTCCTAGCTATGAAAAAGATTGTTGGCTTTTGAGAGATTACAAAAGAGGGCTACAAAAATGGTTAATGGTATAAGCAACCTGGCATATGAGGAAGGAATGAAGAAATTGAACATGTTTTCACTTAGATATAGAAGGCTGAGAGATCTCATCGAGGTCTTTAAATTTGTCCATGGTCTGGAGAGGGGATATTTTGTGGAAATGTTTGAATTGAACAGAAATGATGCAATCAGAGGTCATAAATTCAAAATTAAAGTTAACCACAGCAGAACAAGGTTAAAACAGTCTTTCTTCACCGACAGGGTAGTAGAACACTGGAACCAGCTGCCATAATCCATTGTCAGCAGCAGCGCATTGAACATCTTTAAAAAACAGCATAGACCATCATTATAAGAATAGAGGGCTTGCTTTTCCGTATTACAGGGAGGGCTGATTGACAGATTTGGTGGGCAACTGGTTGAGTGTACAGAGTGCAACCAAGAAGGGCCCTTGTGGCTCATAGTTGCGCTAATCTTTTATGTCTTTTATGTAATCTGAATGGGACGCTAATGCTACCAGATGCAATATGTCACCGATAGAGGCCAGTCCACGCAGTGTGCTGCTTCTTGTATCTATTGCATATGCATCAATGTTAAGACAGTCTACATTTAGTGCTTTATGTGAGGCTACGAAGTGCCGGTGCCATACGTTCCACACACTACCCACATGTGCAGAAATACTCGTGCCATGTGTCCCACACACTATCCACATGTGTAGAAGTATTGGTACCAGATGTTCCACACACTATCCACATGTGTAGAAGTATTGGTACCAGATGTCCCACACACTACCCACATGTGTAGAAGTACTGGTGTCAGATGTTCCACATACTACCCACATGTGTAGAAGTACTGGTGCCAAATGTTCCACACAATACCCACATGTGTAGAAGTACTGGTGCCAGATGTTCCACACACTACCCACATGTGTAGAAGTACTGGTGCCAGATGTTCCACACACTACCCACATGTGTAGAAGTACTGGTGCCAGATGTTCCACACACCCACATGTGTACCCACACTACCCACACGTGTAGAAGTACTGGTGTCAAAGTTCCACACACTACCCACATGTGTAGAAGTACTGGTGCCAGATGTTCCACACACTACCCACATGTGTAGAAGTACTGGTGCCAAATGTTCCACACAATACCCACATGTGTAGAAGTACTGGTGTCAGAAGTTCCACATACTACCCACATGTGTAGAAGTACTGGTGCCAGATGTTCCACACACTACCCACATGTGTAGAAGTACTGGTGCCAGATGTTCCACACACTACCCACATGTGTAGAAGTACTGGTGAATATTGGTGCCAGATGTTCCACACACTACCCACATGTGTAGAAGTACTGGTGCCAGATGTTCCACACACTACCCACACACTACCCACATGTGTAGAAGTACTGGTGTCAGAAGTTCCACATACTACCCACATGTGTAGAAGTACTGGTGCCAGAAGTTCCACACACTACCCACCTGTGTAGAAGTACTGGTGCCAGAAGTTCCACACACTACCCACCTGTGTAGAAGTACTGGTGCCAGAAGTTCCACACACTATCCACCTGTGTAGAAGTACCGGTGCCAGATGTTCCACACACTACCCACATGTGTAGAAGTATTGGTACCAGATGTTCCACACACTACCCACATGTGTAGAAGTACTGGTGCCAGATGTGCACAATTTGTCGGTAGAGCGAGGCGACGATGTCCCACTTCTCCATGTGCAGCAGCGACTGCGACAGCCGGTAGTAGCCGATGCCGCAGCGCACGTCGTCCGGCCCGAACGCCTCGCAGCTGTGGTGGACGTCCTCGGCGGCGCACCACTTGGCCTGCCGACGTGGTCGCAACACCAACATGCCGCCGCAAACACCAAATCGTACCGCGCGAAAACGCTGGTGTCGCACATTCGGTTAAGTGATGCGGATTTGAGGGGCGTCGGTGTTGCGAGAGTTGCGTTTTGCGCACCATTTGCGGTGCGTGTAATGTGACATTCTCAGTCTATAGTACGTAGGTATCGTGATATATGATTTTATCTTTTTGATTCGCGATGCGCTTTATGCAATTGCTAATTGGCGCTGCCCATACTGCTTCTTTCGCCGGCGCGTCACGGGATTGGGAAAAGTCTGCGCGGTGCGAGACTCGAACTCGGGACTCCTGTACCCACAGTCCGACGCCCTAGCCGTTCGGCCATTCCCGACACAGGCGTGGTCCGCCAATTTGGAGCCTCCCGTCTTTGCGGTGCCATTGTTTTCCTTGGTTAAGTTTTCTAACTACCAGTGAGCTGAACGAGCCAGAGCTCTGGGAGAGCTCACGGCCACCGCATCCTTTCACCTGTACTCCCCTTGAATCCCGCTGGTTGTAGCCAGGAACGCTGAGACGCTGTAGAGGAACGCTCAACACCGTGGTAAAGTGAGCTAGGGCACTCACGCATTCGACCGACCTTCCACCTATAGTTAGTCATTTGAAACTGTACCTGCAGCCACTCCCGCCTGGCGGCCAACAGCTGACCCCAGCCGCGGAACAGTCGGGCGCGCAGGGCCGGGTCCTCGCTCTTGGCGTATATCAGCGTCCACTCACTCTGTCGATCACGTCACGTCACGTCACGGCGCGTCACATCACGGCACTTCACGTCACGTCACGTCACGTCACGTCACGTCACGTCACGTCACGTCACGTCACGCACGTCACGGACGGCACGTCACGTCACGTCACGTCACGTCACGTCACGTCACGTCACGTCACGTCACGTCACGTCACGTCACGTCACGTCACGTCACCAGGATCGGCGGCGAACACAGACGACAGGTGTGGATGTCGGGGGACAGTACGACAGGTGTGGATGTCGGGGGACAGTACGACAGGTGTGGATGTCGGGGGACAGTACGACAGGTGTGGATGTCGGGGACAGTACGACAGGTGTGGATGTCGGGGGACAGTACGACAGGTGTGGATGTCGGGGGACAGTACGACAGGTGTGGATGTCGGGGGACAGTACGACAGGTGTGGATGTCGGGGGACAGTACGACAGGTGTGGATGTCGGGGGACAGTACGACAGGTGTGGATGTCGGGGGACAGTACGACAGGTGTGGATGTCGGGGGACAGTACGACAGGTGTGGATGTCGGGGACAGTACGACAGGTGTGGATGTCGGGGGACAGTACGACAGGTGTGGATGTCGGGGGACAGTACGACAGGTGTGGATGTCGGGGGACAGTACGACAGGTGTGGATGTCGGGGGACAGTACGACAGGTGTGGATGTCGGGGGACAGTACGACAGGTGTGGATGTCGGGGGACAGTACGACAGGTGTGGATGTCGGGGGACAGTACGACAGGTGTGGATGTCGGGGGACAGTACGACAGGTGTGGATGTCGGGGGACAGTACGACAGGTGTGGATGTCGGGGGACAGTACGACAGGTGTGGATGTCGGGGGACAGTACGACAGGTGTGGATGTCGGGGGACAGTACGACAGGTGTGGATGTCGGGGGACAGTACGACAGGTGTGGATGTCGGGGGACAGTAGAAAGGAGGGGATGTCGGGGACAGTACGACAGGTGTGGATGTCGGGGACAGTACGACAGGTGTGGATGTCGGGGGACAGTACGACAGGTGTGGATGTCGGGGGACAGTACGACAGGTGTGGATGTCGGGGGACAGTACGACAGGTGTGGATGTCGGGGGACAGTACGACAGGTGTGGATGTCGGGGGACAGTACGACAGGTGTGGATGTCGGGGGACAGTACGACAGGTGTGGATGTCGGGGGACAGTACGACAGGTGTGGATGTCGGGGGACAGTACGACAGGTGTGGATGTCGGGGGACAGTACGACAGGTGTGGATGTCGGGGGACAGTACGACAGGTGTGGATGTCGGGGGACAGTACGACAGGTGTGGATGTCGGGGACAGTACGACAGGTGTGGATGTCGGGGGACAGTACGACAGGTGTGGATGTCGGGGGACAGTACGACAGGTGTGGATGTCGGGGGACAGTACGACAGGTGTGTATGTCGGGGACAGTACGACAGGTGTGGATGTCGGGGACAGTACGACAGGTGTGGATGTCGGGGACAGTACGACAGGTGTGGATGTCGGGGGACAGTACGACAGGTGTGGATGTCGGGGACAGTACGACAGGTGTGGATGTCGGGGACAGTACGACAGGTGTGGATGTCGGGGACAGTACGACAGGTGTGATGTCGGGGACAGTACGACAGGTGTGATGTCGGGGAAGGGATGTGGACAGTACGACAGGTGTGATGTCGGGGACAGTACGACAGGTGTGGATGTCGGGGACAGCACGACAGGTGTGATGTCGGGGACAGTACGACAGGTGTGGATGTCGGGGACAGTACGACAGGTGTGTATGTCGGGGACAGTACGACAGGTGTGGATGTCGGGGGACAGTACGACAGGTGTGGATGTCGGGGACAGTACGACAGGTGTGGATGTCGGGACAGTACGACAGGTGTGGATGTCGGGGACAGTACGACAGGTGTGGATGTCGGGGGACAGTACGACAGGTGTGGATGTCGGGGACAGTACGACAGGTGTGGATGTCGGGGACAGTACGACAGGTGTGGATGTCGGGGGACAGTACGACAGGTGTGGATGTCGGGGACAGTACGACAGGTGTGGATGTCGGGGACAGTACGACAGGTGTGGATGTCGGGGACAGTACGACAGGTGTATGTCGGGGACAGTACGACGGTGTGGATGTCGGGGACAGTACGACAGGTGTGGATGTCGGGGACAGTACGACAGGTGGATGTCGGGGACAGTACGACAGGTGTGGATGTCGGGGACAGTACGACAGGTGTGGATGTCGGGGACAGTACGACAGGTGTGGATGTCGGGGACAGTACGACAGGTGTGGATGTCGGGGGACAGCACGACAGGTGTGGATGTCGGGGACAGTACGACAGGTGTGGATGTCGGGGACAGTACGACAGGTGTGGATGTCGGGGACAGTACGACAGGTGTGGATGTCGGGGACAGTACGACAGGTGTGGATGTCGGGGGACAGTACGACAGGTGTGGATGTCGGGGGACAGTACGACAGGTGTGGATGTCGGGGGACAGTACGACAGGTGTGGATGTCGGGGGACAGTACGACAGGTGTGGATGTCGGGGGACAGTACGACAGGTGTGGATGTCGGGGGACAGTACGACAGGTGTGGATGTCGGGGGACAGTACGACAGGTGTGGATGTCGGGGGACAGTACGACAGGTGTGGATGTCGGGGGACAGTACGACAGGTGTGGATGTCGGGGACAGTACGACAGGTGTGATGTCGGGGACAGTACGACAGGTGTGGATGTCGGGGACAGTACGACAGGTGGATGTCGGGGACAGTACGACAGGTGTGGATGTCGGGACAGTACGACGGTGTGGATGTCGGGGACAGTACGACAGGTGGGATGTCGGGGACAGCACGACAGGTGTGGATGTCGGGGACAGCACGACAGGTGTGATGTCGGGGACAGCACGACAGGTGTGATGTCGGGGACAGTACGACGGTGTGGATGTCGGGGACAGCACGACAGGTGTGGATGTCGGGGACAGTACGACAGGTGTGGATGTCGGGGGACAGTACGACAGGTGTGGATGTCGGGGGACAGTACGACAGGTGTGGATGTCGGGGGACAGTACGACAGGTGTGTATGTCGGGGACAGTACGACAGGTGTGGATGTCGGGGGACAGTACGACAGGTGTGGATGTCGGGGGACAGTACGACAGGTGTGGATGTCGGGGACAGTACGACAGGTGTGGATGTCGGGGGACAGTACGACAGGTGTGGATGTCGGGGACAGTACGACAGGTTATGTCGGGGACAGCACGACAGGTGTGGATGTCGGGGACAGTACGACAGGTGTGGATGTCGGGGACAGTACGACAGGTGTGATGTCGGGGACAGTACGACAGGGGGATGTCGGGACAGTACGACAGGTGGATGTCGGGACAGACGACAGGTGTGATGTCGGGGAGACGACAGATGATGTCGGGACAGTAGACAGTGTGATGTGGAGTAGACAGGTGTGGATGTCGGGGACAGTACGACAGGTGTGGATGTCGGGGACAGCACGACAGGTGTGGATGTCGGGGACAGTACGACAGGTGGGATGTCGGGGGACAGTACGACAGGTGTGGATGTCGGGGACAGTACGACAGGTGTGTATGTCGGGGACAGTACGACAGGTGTGGATGTCGGGGGACAGTACGACAGGTGTGGATGTCGGGGGACAGTACGACAGGTGTGGATGTCGGGGGACAGTACGCGGCCCGCTACTGCTCGGCCTCAGACTTGGCGGTTCACTGGTCACCGTTGTGTTACATTACAGGTGGGTGAGAATAATGAATATATTGTCCAAGTAGTACTCAAGCACAGGCCAAATTCCTAGAATCCTATGCTAAGTCCAGAAGGCAGCTGGCGAAGGAAAACTAAACAACAGGTACAAACCGTGCCCAAGGAGGAGCGGAAGTGCCCAGTGTGCTTGGCACCCACTAGTTGCTCAGCCAGCAAGGCCCCTCGGTAGGAAAAGGCGTCGCTCTGGGTTCTTTCGCAGTGCCGCCTCTCGGAGGAATTCGCGCCGCTCCAAATAAGTGCCAGTAAATGCTTCGACGCAATAGACCACACTAAACTGCTCACTAAACTAGAACTCCATGGAATCGATACCGACCAGTTTAGGGCATACCTGGGAGGTCACACACAGGCTGTTAACATCTCAAATCAACGCGGAAACAGGCATATATCCTCCTTTCTCCCAAACAACATATGTGTCTTTGGAGGCTCATTAGGTCCACTCTTGTATTGGATCTTTTCGAACATCAGTTTGCACGTCCTGGTAGCACACGTCACCCAGTTCGCAGACGACACCCAGGTCCTCATCTCCGGTCGCAAATCTGATCTCCAAAACCTGATAAATGAGATACGGACATGTCTGAACCAACTCTACGACTACTTTCTGGATAACAGTTTGAAAGTGAGTCTACCAAAACTCAGCTTCGTACGTTCGGATCGCGACAAAATCTTCGTAATATTACCCCAACACGAGTGTGCTTTAGGGACTCCGTGCTAGATGAGAACAGTACGTATAGGAACCTTCAGGTGACTTTTGATCGCCACATGTTGTGGGATTCCCATGTAGCTGTTGTGGTCCGCAAGTGCACTAGACCCCTTCTGGCCCTGAGCTATCTGCGTCACATTCTGGCGACCAGTATAGTCTTAGTCCCACTTCACTATAGTTAATAGTCTAGTTATGTCCAATATCCGCTACCGCATATCTGTTTTCGGGAACGGATTGGCAGCAACATCCGCAGTTTAGACAAGATCATTAACTTCGCTACTAGAGTCGTGTCAGGTCTACGAAAATTTCATGATATTTCTGACGCCCGTAACGATTTGGATCTCCTTACCACAGCTGATCTGCATCTATTTCACAGCCTTACTTTACTCCACAAGATCATTCTGACGGGTGAGCCAACGCACATTGCCGGTCAAAGCACTGCAAACTCTACCCTGCGAAACCGTTACACACGTGCAGACGACCACCTGCACCTGCCAGCCATAAACAGAGGCTGGGCACAGTTTATTTCTCTACTCGTCTGTCTTCCACTATGATAAACTTCCTACTGAAACAAAAACATGGAGGCTGTCTAACTTCAAGAAACATGCACTAGCTTAACTCCACGAACACTAGTTTAAAAAAAATTAATCCGAGTTGTTGCTTGGGTGGCTTGAGGAACCAGGGTTCTATTACTAAGCAGAGCTTGTTGCGTGAACCCTTGCCCCACCACCCGATCCATGAATTCCAGTTCAACGGCAGAATTTAGACCGAAAGTTTAACGTGCCGTCAATACACCGACACGACCGCCCGGTAGCTCGTCCCCGGCCTTATCGGGCCAGCTGCCAACTGACACTCCCGGCCGGGGGCTAAATGCGAGCGCGCGAAGCGACTCGAACCCTGTGTTACCAGGACAGGGGAGAACAGTGCAGGCCAGCGCTCTAACCAACTGAGCTACCGGGGCACACAGTCAAAAAAAAAATTACACAATGGATGTGTGTACACTATAAACTCGCCTTTAGGCCATCACTTTCCTATAACTTCTATAAACTACTCGTGTATAGCTCGTGTTGAAAGCACGGTGTATGTAGTGCAGAGAGTGATATGGGTATTGTATTATGTTGGTGTACGAACGTTTGTTGCGCATCTGTTCCCGCTAATGACCGCAAATCTATTCTTTCTTTGTAAATATCTGTGAGTTATACCCAGACTGTCCATAACAGCCACTGCGCGCGGAGGGCATGTGGCGTGAAACAAATATATAAACAAATGAGCGAATAATAGATCCCTCATTCGTCTCCAAAGACCTGACTCATGGTCTCATGCACAGCTGTTACAAACAACGATGAAAAACCCTATATCGTTGAGGAGACGGCTGTCCCCCCCAGCCAGTGACATGCAACCCACAGTACCGTCATACATGATCCAAGATTTCACCAATATGCAGCCAAGAATATTTGCAAGCCGCAACCCACGGGGAACCCGTGGCGTGTAGTAACCCTCGTAATACTTGTGCAATGCATCCCGATGATTGCCTGTGGCATACAGCCCACAGTGTATGCACCATGCGACCCACGCGGTACCTGTACCTGTGACGTGTGATCCACACAGCACACGCGGCAGGCAGCCCACACAGTACCTGCGAGAGATAGCCTTCTGCGCTGTTGAGTTCGCCTAGCATGATGCAGGCGGCGGCCAGCATCAGAAACGGATCCACCAGCTCTACACTCGAGGTTCCGAACACCTGCGCAGCGGTCGCCGAGGTCACTGAGGTCACACGGGTCATCGCACTCGCCGAGGTCACTGAGGTCTCAGGGGTCATCGCACTCGCCGAGGTCACTGAGGTCACACGGGTCATCGCACTCGCCGAGGTCACTGAGGTCACACGGGTCATCGCACTCGCCGAGGTCACTGAGGTCACAGGGGTCATCGCACTCGCCGAGGTCACTGAGGTCACACGGGTCATCGCACTCGCCGAGGTCACTGAGGTCTCAGGGGTCATCGCACTCGCCGAGGTGGCCGAGGTCACAGGGGTCATCGCACTCGCCGAGGTGGCCGAGGTCACAGGGGTCATCGCACTCGCCGAGGTGGCCGAGGTCACAGGGGTCATCGCACTCGCCGAGGTGGCTGAGGTCACAGGGTGCCCTTCCAGATCGGGATCACTGACGTCACAGGGATGGCATTGCTCAGCGAGGTCATCTCACTCACGTAGGTCACTCAGGTCACAGGGTCGCCTCGCTGATCGAGACCACTGAGGTCACTGGGATGCAATTTCTCACCGAGGTCACCGAGGTTACAGCGCTGATCTCACTCACCGCGTCATCACAGGTCACACGGGTTATCTCACCCCTCGAGGCTTATGACGCCACAGAGAGGACACTACTCCGCGAGGCCATCGAGATCACACACATACCACTCCTCCGATCGTTGATCCAGGTCTCATGGATCATCGCATGTCTCTCATCAAGGTCACCATGGCCACCAAAAAGATTAGAGTCGCAGAAGTACTGAGGTCTCCAGGGATGCCGATGCTACACAACTCACTGAGTAGGCTACTTATAATCAGGAGTGAAAGATTCTGTCTACTTGAGGGAACGGCTGACGCCCCCTCCCTTCTCTTCAAAATACATTACGATTCAATTTTGTGGTGCATTCTCTGACATACGAAGCGGTGAATTCATATTATTGCATACTGAAATCTATGGACTTGTACGCCATATATTCAATTTTAAACACCAGGATGCGAAATATCACCCGAATATCAGCAGCGTAGCTCCTCTCCACGATAATCATACAGCATTTTGTAGAAATGACCACATAGGCGAAAAGTAACGTTTATTCTTCAAATAGCATTCCATTCTGTCTTAACATCTTACGATTGTCATCAGTTTTGTTCCCCAACATATTCTGCTAAGCCACATACTTAGCAGGCGCCTCTTGTCGAATTTTAATCTGTCAACAGGAAATTTGGCGTCAACGGCAATTTCCTCTCATATGGTAAATGTAGCCGCCTCCGTGTGACCGCGGGCATTTGGTCTGGTCTGAGTGTGAACCGGGGTACAGCCGACGCCCGGACCGTCGTCGGACCGTCCCCGGACCGGCACCGGACCGTCACCGGACCGTCATCGGACCGTCACCGGACCGTCACCGGACCGTCACCGGACCGTCACCGGACCGTCACCGGACCGTCACCGGACCACCGTCACCGGACCGTCACCGGACCGTCACCGGACCGTCACCGGACCGTCACCGGACCGTCACCGGACCGGACCGTCACCGGACCGTCACCGGACCGTCACCGGACCGTCACCGGACCGTCACCGGACCGTCACCGGACCGTCACCGGACCGTCACCGGACCGTCACCGGACCGTCACCGGACCGTCACCGGACCGTCACCGGACCGTCACCGGACCGTCACCGGTCACCGGACCGTCACCGGACCGTCACCGGACCGTCACCGGACCGTCACCGGACCGTCACCGGACCGTCACCGGACCGTCACCGGACCGTCACCGGACCGTCACCGGACCGTCACCGGACCGTCACCGGACCGTCACCGGACCGTCACCGGACCGTCACCGGACCGTCACCGGACCGTCACCGGACCGTAACCGGACCGTCACCGTCACCGGACCGTCACCGGACCGTCACCGGACCGTCACCGACAGACCGTCACCGGACCGTCACCGGACCGTCACCGGTCACCGGACCGTCACCGGACCGTCACCGGACCGTCACCGGACCGTCACCGCTCACCGGACCGTCACCGGACCGTCACCGGACCGTCACCGTCACCGGACCGTCACCGGACCGTCACCGGACCGTCACCGGACCGTCACCGGACCGTCACCGGACCGTCACCGGACCGTCACCGGACCGTCACCGGACCGGCACCGGACCGTCCCCGGACCGTCCCCGGACCGTCACCGGACCGTCACCGTACCGTCACCGGACCGTCACCGGACCGTCACCGGACCGTCACCGGACCGTCACCGGACCGTCACCGGACCGTCACCGGACCGTCACCGGACCGTCACCGACCAAGTTAAGCCGTGTTCAGGCGTGAGCCCGTCCTGCAGCCGGTCAGCCGATCGCACGCGCTCAGAAGGCCACCAGACGTTGTGCGGTCCGACCGCCGGTCCTCGCTTTGTGCGCGCCGGCGGCCGCTCACACACTGACCGCGCTCGCCGCCATATTCAGCGCCGCGTGCGCCCGCGTACCTCTGCCGCCATATTCAGCGCCGCGTGCGCCCGCGTACCTCTGCCGCCATATTCAGCGCCGCGTGCGCCCGCGTACCTCTGCCGCCATATTCAGCGCCGCGTGCGCCTGCGTACCTCTGCCGCCATATGCAGCGCCGCGTGCGCCCCGTCTTCCGCCATATTCAGCGCCGCGTGCGCCCGCGTACCTCTGCCGCCATATTCAGCGCCGCGTGCGCCTGCGTACCTCTGCCGCCATATTCAGCGCCGCGTGCGCCCGCGTACCTCTGCCGCCATATTCAGCGCCGCGTGCGCCCGCGTACCTCTGCCGCCATATTCAGCGCCGCGTGCGCCCGCGTACCTCTGCCGCCATGGTGAGCGCCTGTTTAGCCGCAGGCAGTGTCAGGCCGGGCCGACTGCTGTAGATGTGTCGCGTGCCGCACACCAGCGACAGCCGCATGATCCGCAGCTGAAACACACGTCACGCCATGTGACGGTGTGACGGTCACGCGATGTGCCACCGCCGGTGTGACAGTCGACGGTGTGATGTGTTTATTGTAGCGTTGCAAAACCAGATTCATTGAATTTGATGTGTTGTCGTTTTGATGCTACACTTTCGATTACTGAATCAGATTTATTTAATTTTACCGATTGTATCAATATGCTTCATTCAACTTCATCTTTATCTACATGCATAGAAGTTGTTTTGCAACAAAGGAATTTTTTTTCATGTAGCATATAGCCCACATGATTCATGCAATATTTTCGTTTGTTAGTATATATATAGTTAATATAGTAATATACAATAAATTGTGCCTCGGAGGCACAATTTAAAGTTTTCAAAAAGTTAACGACCAGAAGCGCACAGAAAAGGGCGGTAACATCTGCAGATGTCTAAAGAATTTCCGATTTTACCGCAGTTTGGATCATCACTCCCCTTGCTACATCGCAACGCTCTTTCTGAGACAGCGCTTCAAACTCATGCCGCCTGCAGGTAACACTACTGCCACGCTGTAACACTCAAAGTAGCACCATTGCCACTCTGTAACACTCCAAGTAGCAATATTGCCACTCTGTGACAAGTCAAGTAACACTCCTGTCACTTTGACACTTAAAGTAACTCTCTTATCACTCTGTGACAATCCAAGCAACACTACTGTAACTCGGTAACACTCCAAGTAGCACTATTGTCACTCTGTGACAATCAAAGTAATACTCCTATCACTTTGACACTCCAAGTAACTCTCCTGTCACTCTGTGGCAATCCAAGTAACACTACTGCAACTCTGTAACACTCCAAGTAGCACTCACTGTCTACTCTCCGTGTAGCCCACCTTCTCCTGATTGTTGGCCTCTCGTCTCTGCCGCCGCTCGTCCAGCGTGCAGAAGTCTCTCTCGCTGTCCAGCGCGCCCATCAGCCGACACACCTTGGAGTGCACCGACGCCCACGCGGTCTTCTGGTGGTCCTCGCTGAGGAATAGCCTGGTGGTCCTCACCGAGGAATAGCCGAGTGGCGCTCACTGGGGAACATCCTGGTGGTCTTCACTGAGCAACAGCCTGGTGACGCTCACTGAGGAAAAGCCTGGTGGCGCTCATTGCGAAGCATCCTGGTGGTCTTCACGGAGTAATAGCCTGGCGGTTATAACTGAGGAGTAGTCTGGTAGCCCCTACTGAGGAGTAACCTAGTGGTTCTCACTGAGGAATAGACAAGTGGTTTTCACTGAGGTGACTATTATTGAGGGATAGCCTGGCGGTTCTCACCGAGGAAAAACCTGGTGGTCTTCACTGAGGAATAGTCTAATGGCGTCAGGCTGTTTGCACTCACTGACGAATAGCCTGTTTGCGCTCACTGATGAATAGACCGGTGACCCTCACGCAGGAATATTTGGTTCTTCCCACTGACTACTGAGGAATAACTGTATGCTCCTCACTGCGGAATATTCTGATGGTACTCACTGAGGAGGCTAGCGGTCCTCAACAAGCAATAGCATAGTATCCGTCCGTGGCTAGTCTGTCGTCACTGAGGAACATTCTGGTGAAACGTTCTTAGTTTTGCGGCCACACCTATCAGCCTTATTGGGCAAATGGCGCATTTACTTGCTATTCAGATCCCACACTGCTGCTGGCCGTGCTGATTTTAAAATGTATTCAAAGCATCTCCCTGATTATGTATTGTGAAACTTTAGTGCGACAGCTATTTGATTTGTGAGTCACCTAGGTTCAAACCAACGGGAATCGTTTGTCAGGCTTAGCATTGCATGTAGCCACAACTATTGGAGAGTAGCGGCAGCACTGTGGCGACACCACCTGTGCTGCCGCATCCCTTATCCCCTGACCTAGTCCCTTGTTCCCTGCTCTAGTCCCTTGCCCCCTGCCCTAGTCCATTGTCCCCATGCCCTAGTCCCTTTTCCCCTATCCTAGTCCATCGTCCGCTGCCCTGGTCCCTTGTCGCCTGCCCTAGTCCCTTGTCCCCTTCCCTAGTCCCTTATCCCCTGCACAATGTCATTGTCCCCTGTCCTAGTCCCTTATCCACTGTGCGATGCTCTTGTCCCCTGTCCGAATCAGTTCTCACGTGTCCTTCTTCCATCCCAGGTCGCATCACAACGAAAGAGAAGTACCACAAGCGTGGGTGCCCGCGGCGCGAAGTGATCAGGGATCCCAGCCACCTCCGTCACATGCCGCGGCGCGAGGTAATCAGGGATCCCAGCCACCTCCATCACATGCCGCGGCGCGAGGTGATCGGGGATCCCAGCCACCTCCATCACATGCGGCGGCGCGAGGTGATCGGGGATCCCAGCCACCTCCATCACATGCCGCGGCGCGAAGTGATCAGGGATCCCAGCCACCTCCGTCACATGCCGCGGCGCGAGGTAATCAGGGATCCCAGCCACCTCCATCACATGCCGCGGCGCGAGGTGATCGGGGATCCCAGCCACCTCCATCACATGCCGCGGCGCGAAGTGATCAGAGATCCCAGCCACCTCCATCACATGCCGCGGCGTGAGGTGATCAGGGATCCCAGCCACCTCCACCACATGCCGCGGCGCGAGGTGATCAGGGATCCCAGCCACCTCTATCACATGCCGCGGCGCGAGGTGATCAGGGATCCCAGCCACCTCCGTCACATGCCGCGGCGCGAGGTGATCAGGGATCCCAGCCACCTCCATCACATGCCGCGGCGTGAGGTGATCAGGGATCCCAGCCACCTCCACCACATGCCGCGGCGCGAGGTGATCAGGGATCCCAGCCACCTCCGTCACATGCCGCGGCGCGAGGTGATCGGGGATCCCAGCCACCTCCATCACATGCCGCGGCGCGAAGTGATCAGAGATCCGAGCCACCTCCATCACATGCCGCGGCTCGAGGTGATCAGGGATCCCAACCACCTCCGTCACATGCCGCGGCGCGAGGTGATCAGGGATCCCAACCACCTCCGTCACATGCCGCGGCGCGAGGTGATCAGGGATCCCAGCCACCTCCATCACATGCCGCGGCGAGCCACCAGTCAGCTGAGCAACGCTAGTTACCTGTCAGCGGTTTAAGCTATGCCGTCTGGCCGGAGAAATCTGGATCGTCGAAGCTAGGAAATAACGCTTGATGATTGTCTTTGTTTTTCAGGTCAGAATGAGGTGGACTAGATGCGCCTGCTTTTCCGTTTCGTCAGGGCTTTGCATGCTAGGGCATGAATGAACCTGATGGCTGTTTGGAAAATTGTACTCCTCCTCTCCCACCACCACCACCACCACCCAACCGACCGGCTGGATATGCTCATGGGTGTGCGTATCGTGTGTCGATATAATTATCGTTGAGGAACGTTTGTTTTTACGCTCTGCGTACCATAAAAATCGATATCTGTCCTCCATCGACTAATAGAAAAGCAAGCACGCTTATTGGCCATGTACTGCCAAGCCCAGGTTCACCTTTGTAGGTGGATCTGCATCTGGTTGTTGGGTTCAAAGCCGGTTGCGGTTGGCACCACGAACGGCGTCGTCTCTTACCAACAGTAGTGCGCGCTGCGGCAAGCGGTACACCGCAGAAACGCCGGCTTCTGGCAAAGGTCACACACCATTTTAGTTCCCTTTGGCGCCGCCAGAGGGCTCACGATTGCACCCGGCAGCATTGTGAGGAACTCCGAGGTTTCCAGACAGCAGCTGAACTTTTCTCCTCCTCTTGATAAAGAGACCTCGGGATTTGGCAGACTTCAGTTCGCGGCTCGTTCGCGTGATAATGCAACACGGACCTACGCCGTTTTCGTTTGATATGTGACTGTTGGCTTGCGCATCGGATAAAACCTGGATTCTTGAAGCCTATCTGGACTGCAAATGCAAATTGTATCGAAAAAGGATTGTGTCCATGATGCAGCTTTGGTTGAGGCTCGTGCCTTGTTATTGCGTGATCTTTGATTTAGCAGTTATATTTCATATTGATTGGTGTATGAATTGGGGATACTATTACCCTAGCAAGATAATATAGTCGGAAATGTTTCTCGGAAATGAAGAGGAGAGGCTGAAAATAGCTCAATAATTGCATAGCCAACGTTTTGTCACTGGCATACGGTGTCCATTATATAATGTCACAGTAAGTATTTGTTGTGCATCTTATAGCAGGCACTGCATAGTGGGTTCCGTGTACCAGCCGTCAAGCCTGGACGATACAAGCTAAGTGGCTCTTGCCACCATTTCCCTTTGAGATCCGATGTTTGATGTTCTTCTGATATCACTAAGGTCTGCCAAGCACTCCAGAATCAGAAGTGCTTGAGAGTCGACTCTGAAGTCCTGAGTCGACTTCGGAGAGACACTAGCCGTGCGACTGAGCATTCAAAATTGTTTTCGGGACTTCCAACCGAAACGTTGTAAATGCACGCCTTTCCATTTATTCTCTAACGGTAGCGTGGAAAAATCGTAATGAATTCACCCACCTACATGAGCGTCTAAGCTTTCGGGTACGATGCGATTGGAACAGATTCCGAAAATATTGAAAGTCATGACAAATGTTCCGATATGTTTTGATATGGCATGTTTTAGAATATTTTGCATGGCATGCGTTTGTGAAGCAGTTTCCAAGAGCAATGTATGTGCATTGTGCACGCTTTCCGAATTGCATCGCACTCGTGAGCTTCGCGACAGACGTGTGTGGGTGAAGTTGAATTAGGCCAGCCCGCCACCGTGTGGTGATGTCAGCTGGTCCCGGCTGTTGAGATGAGGTGTGATAGAGTGAGCAACGTTGGGTAAGTGGATTTAACAGGGGGAGGATGGGTTAGTCGGGTGTTTCTGCGTGTGATAGTGATGGTGGCAGTTCCTTGTGCAGCCCCGGCTCTGTACGGCCAGCCGGCCACGCCGCCGGCGGGTCCGGGACCGACACCCTGGTCCCGTGTGGGTCCATGCCCTTGAGGTGGACCCGGCGGAGCACTTCTCTCTCCGCCATCCATCGATGGCAGGACCCATCCGAGGCCGCGTGGTCCCCCCCCCCGCAGGCGGCGCAGCACAGCTCGCTGCTGGTGCACTATTCTGTGGGGGGGGGGGGTGTTCGAGCGCATTTCCCGCATGTGTGCTTGATTGCACGCCCCCTCGCTGTGTGTTCATAGCGTTGGCATTTTTTTTCCAACGGCGTGGGAGGGGTGCGCGTGGCGTGACTGCACCTAAGATAACCAGCTTTTATGTGCGATGGTGGTGTGCGTGTTTGAAATGTGGGGATCAGGAGGTGCGTGCTGGTGTAGCCCTATCTCGGGGCCGGCCGGTACACGGCGGAGACGCCCTGGTCTTCAAGTTTGAGGGCCAGTGTCTGCCGGTATACCAGCCAGCTCCTTTGCCATGATTGTTCCCGGACTAGTGTTGAGGTTTGTGGCTGGTGTTATGCAAATCAGAGTTCCTTTTATGTTACGGATTTTCCGAAGAAGGTAGGCGTCTGCGGTGCTATTAGCTTGGATCAGGAGCACCCCTGACCTAAGTGGGTTTGCGTGGAGGGGCGCTCCTGTGTATTGAGAGATCGCCTCATCCACCAGCCAGGGGTCCAGGGAGCCCATGGGCTTCCCGTTTCCCCGGCGGCAGAGGAAGTAATCCCCGTGGTTGTTGGTTCGGTGGTGGTCATGCTGTGTTGTTGTTGTTCGCGTTTGTGTAGTTTTGTGGTGTTGGATGTGGGGTGAAGGTGGCAGGTGAGTGTGACACAGTACACTTAACAGTTTTGGCGGAGGGCATTCTTTGCCCTCCGCCAAAACTGTCAAGTGGGCGTGAAGAGAATCCGACAGGTGTAAAAGTGGGGGCAGATAAAGTCGAAGAGAACACAAAGAAGTCGGGAACTGTGCGTGAAGAAAGCACGAACAGACAGGTCAGATAAAGATCGTGCAGAGGGCGCTAGAGGGAATGTCGGGTGGGGGATTGGAGGGAGCTCGGGGTGGGAGGGGGTGGCAGTACCGCCGGACTGACCCTGTTGTGTAGAGTAGCGTAGCCGGGTAGATGTAGGTGTAGATGAAGAGGCAGCACTGCACTATGTCACAGCTGAGATGGTCTTGATTGTTTGGAACCGACTGGTTGCGTCTCGGAGGTTTCGGAGGTCTAGTAGAGTTTACGAGGCGAGGGGGTGGAGGTATGTAGTAGTATGTAGGGATGAGGGGGGTCACTGTCTGAGAGGATAAGTGATTGGGTTGTGTGTGTGTGTGTGTGTGTGGGCGTAGAGTGTGTGGTGATAGGTGGCAGGTGGGTGATGACAGGTGGTGTCATCTTCTTAGGTTTCTAGGTTCCGTATACCGCGTCTTCTGGCGTCATCTTACTCTCCCTCGTCGTCTTCTCGATCAGTCGCTCATGATCGTATTTGACAAGAACAAGAAGCCAGGGCGCGAATGATCAAAACTGGTCGAAGCGCCCTAAAACACAAATAACAAACAAACAAACAAACAAGAAGACAGTTGTAGGCGTGCGAAACCCGAGGGGAACAAATCATGGGAAATCGTGCGCGACAAAATGGCTAATTGTTGGGTAACACGCCGACAGGTCGATGTTCGTATATTGCGCATGTGCAAAGGAACCACCAGTCCAGGCTAATGGCGCACAAGGCACCGACACTCGTCCGCACGTCAACAGCGTTTCAGCATCCAAAACATTCGATTTGTGTGCGGCGTGTTCGATAGAGAACGCACCTCCCGCACGGAACCAATTCGCCACGCCCCAGTGACGTCATCACAGGCCGACCGACGAGCAGAGCTTCTCGAAGACCACGTTGCGCCTGGTGCGCCACGACTGTTCGTGGATGGACCGCGCCAAATTCGTCGCGACGATGCTGGTCTGGCGCACCGACTTGCCGCGCGTCGGTGGGTAGTAGGTTTGGCCGTCTTTGTTCGTCTCGTTCTTCGGGTAGGATATCCTGGGCAAGGAAGAACGCAGGAGAAAACATTATTGTGCTGTTATTCTACCATTCGATGCAATTCATTCGATTGTGGTTGATGCGATGCTTATCTACGTTTCGTGCGACTTTCGTCGCCATTCACGCCCATACAATTATATCGTTAGGGGAAGTGGTGGTGGTGTCGGTGGTGTCGGTTGTGTCGGTGGTGTCGGTGGTGTCGATGGTGTCGGTGGTGTCGATGGTGTCGACGATGTCGGTGGTGTCGATGGTGTCAGTGGTGTCGGCAGTGTCCATGGTGTCGGTGGTGTCGATGGTGTCAGTGGTGTCGATGGTGTCGGTGGTGTCGATGGTGTCGGTGGTGTCGATGGTGTCGGTGGTGTCAATGATGTCGGTGGTGTCGATGGTGTCAGTGGTGTCGGCAGTGTCCATGGTGTCAGTGGTGTCGGCAATGTCGATGGTGTCGATGGTGTCGATGATGTCGGTGGTGTCGGTGGTGTCGATGGTGTCGGTGGTGTCGGTGGTGTCGGTGGTGTCGATGGTGTCGATGGTGTCGATGGTGTCGGTGGTGTCGATGGTGTCGATGGTGTCGATGGTGTCGGTGGTGTCGGTGGTGTCGCCGGTGGATTGACGCGTTTGGGTGCGCCGGCTACTCGGGTGATTTCGCGCCCGTTCATTACGGGAGGTCATTTTGAAAAATAGCAACGACTTCGGCTGAATGCAAGCTACGCCTTGAAATCAATTGCACCCCAGTCGGCCGAAAGTTCAGCGGCGATTGCTTACTAGGCTTACTATCACAAAACAAGCCAGGTGTATTGGAGCTATCCCGACCGTGGTTACATGCCGATAATTAGTAAAATTGTCTGACGGGCGCGTAGGTCCCACCACAGTACGCTGCGTCGGCCTGACATTACAACAATAATAGCTATGTACAATGTACAATGTACTACTGTTTGATACATGTACATTGTACATGTATCAAACAGTAGTAGAACAACACAACGATGAGAACAATAACAACACACAAAAACCACCCGATACCGCCGGGCTGCTGTTTTCGGGAGCTTCAATCACCGACGCCGGGGCCTGATGACGTCCCGTATGACGTCACACCCACCTGGAGCCGTACAGATCGCCCTTGTACTCGGGGAACTTGCTGAGGCAGCCGTCCTTGCAGCCGCCGTCCTTCTTGGCCGGGCCGGCCGGGCGAAACGCCACCGGAGGACTGGCGGGCACGCGCCGCACCTGGTACGTCCTGCCGGGGGTCACCTGGCGGACAGAGGGTACAACTGGGACCGGGCACCACCTGGCGGACGGAGGGTACAACTGGGACCGGGCACCACCTGGCGGCCACGCGCCGCACCTGGTACGTCCTGCCGGGCACCACCTGGTACGTCCTGCCGGGCACCACCTGGCGGACAGAGGGTACAACTGGGGCCGGGCACCACCTGGCGGCCGGAGGGTACAACTGGGGCCGGGCACACGGGCACCACCTGGCGGACGGAGGGCACAACTGGGACCGGGCACACGGACACCACCTGGCGGACGGAGAGCACAGCTGGGGAAAAGGCAACTTCAGGGCACGTAGGCGGCACCTGGATTGGATTTGATTTGATTGGGTTGTGACTTTACGACACAGCCGGCAGTTAAGGCCATGTGTCGTCGCCTGCCTCTCACCTTGGCAGTAAGGGCGGGCACCCCGGGGAATCGAACTCCGTACCTGTGGGGTGCCAGACTCTCAGCTGAGCCAACTACTCCCCGCGGGCAGAGTCTGGCGGGCGGACTTTCTGGCGGTTGTTTAACACGCGCCCTGGAGGGCCTCTGAAAATAACGCGCCCTGGAGGGGGGATTCCTCCCCCTAAGATCTCAGCTCTTATGAAGGCTAGAGCAACGAAATTATCGGGGTGCATGGGCACGATAGTCAACTCTATTGTGTGCTAAGTTCATGACCATACGTCAATATCTTCAAGCTCAAATGAGGTCAAAATAGCAAAATTTTCTGGTTTTGCGTGGCTTGGCTTTTCATTATTATGGATCGCTGTGGTTGTGTTTAAATGCTCCAAAATTGGCATTAATGATGTTTTGGACATTACTAATGATGCAATACAGATGTCAGATCCGCCATTTGATCTCAGGTCACCTATATAGGAGCACTTTATAAGGTCATTACCTGCTCCAGTTACCGGAACCGGGCTCCCATCCCGACTGCTCCGTTGGGCGGCTTGGCACAATCGGCTTCGCAAATAAAGGAGTGAAATACATGAATAAAGTATGGAAATGCTTCGGCACACAATGACAAACAGTATATTTCGGGATGTATAGGGAGTAACATGTAATATGACGTCAATCGCATGAGAGTCATTTGCATTTATGACACATTCCAGTTGACCAAGTTTGGCTCCATTAGCCTGTCATGAACTTGACCTGACTTGACCTCGGCGACCTAACATGACTTTTAAATTATATAACATAACAATATGCATCAAACAAGTCGCTAGTGTTGTCAAGAACTCTTCCCTATTGCCAATATACGGGAAGCGCATCAGCGCCGATTTTTGTGGTCTGGCGCTGTGAATTGTTTTTACTTTAACGGCCCCTAACTTCAAAACGTCTCTGCCGATTTCCACGTTTCTTGCTTTAAACAATGCGCCAGTCATTTCTAAGCAGGTACACGATAAATTTGGCGTGTATCGGCCGGTACAATATGGAGTTATGTACGAAAAATCGGAAGGATTAGCGGATTTCGTCATACCACCTCTAGGGCGTGTGTTAACCTGTTATGAACTTGACCTGACTTGACCTCGGTGACTTGACACGACTCTGGAACAATGTAGCATGATAATGTACATCAAACAAGTCGCTAGTTTTGCCAAGAACACTTCCTTTTTGCCAATATACCGGAAGCGCATCAGCGACGATATTTGTGATCTGGCGCTGGATTTTTTTTGGATTTAGCGACACTTAACTCGAAAAATTTTCGGTTGATTTTCATTTTTCTTACTTCAAACAATGCGCCGGTCATTTATTGGCAGGCAGACAAACAATGGCGCATATCGGCCGGTAAAATCTGGAGTTATCTACGAAAAACCGGAGGGGTGGGCGGATTTCGTTCCCCCTCCAGGGCGCGTGTTAACATAGAGGAACACAAGCCAGTAGTGAACACAAGCCAGTAGTGTAGTGGACAGCTAGCTGGGCTTAGTCGTTGGCCTCGCTGATGCTGACCTGCGCAGTCATAGTTGTACTGCATCTACTGCATCGACAGTGAAGTACGTTATGCTTGGCAGTAGCATAGTGCACGCTATCTCTGGCAGTGCAGTGAACACGGGGCACTAGTGTAGTGGATGATGGCACGTAGTTTGGTCGACGTGTGAGTGCGTGCGTAGTTGAATACCCTGGTCAGTGGTGCAGTGGACGCTGAGTACAATGACGGCTAGCATAGTCGAGATGCTGGCCGGCAAAGAAGAGAACATTGGCCAGCGGACGCTCTCCCGCAGTGTTGCGAACACTGAGCAGTAGTGTATTCGACACTGGGACGTGGTGCATATGTACTGCACCGAGTAGTGGTCCCATTGCACATGCAGTGCACAGCGGGCAGCAGCGTTGGTGGCACTGACCGGCTTGAACGGATCCGGTCCGAAGTAGTCGATCGGGAAGTTCTTCAGTCGCAGAGGTCCGTTCAGCATGTTCTTCCGATGTGTGGCCTGAACGATCCTGTCCAGCTGTTGGACAACACGCAAGACGAGCGTCAGGCGGAGCGGTCGGCAAGTCCTGCCGCAGAATGTGCGCACGGGTGTGTCAGACGGAGCGGTCGGCAAGTCCTGCCGCAGAATGTGTGCACGGGTGTGTCAGGCGGAGCGGTCGGCAAGTCCTGCCGCAGAATGTGCGCACGGGTGTGTCAGACGGAGCGGTCGGCAAGTCCTGCCGCAGAATGTGTGCACGGGTGTTCGTGTGGCATCGTCTGAAGCTCCTCAGGATTATCTTGGCAGTAGACATGGTTGGTTGGTTAGTTATTGGTTTTTACGACACATCGACCGTTGAGTCATGCAGCGTCGCCAATCTCTCACGCCGATTGGTCGCGGGCGAAGAGTAGCGAGAGGTGAGACTCGAACCCACAACCTTTCGATTGTGAGACGAGCAACTTACCCCTAGGCTACTCGTCCCCCAGTAGACATGGGTGTCACCCGTCAACTCAACGCCCAGTGGAGTCCGGTGGACTCACCTGTGAGTGTCCGCCAGGAATCTCCTCAGAAACGCGTGGACTCGGACTCCCGACCGTGAGCCCGACGGGCCACGTGATGGGTCAGGTTATTCAACCACACGGGCACACAGGGTCACACAGACAAGCACACAGACGAACACACAGACAAACATAAACACGGCCACACAGACAAACACAAACACGGCCACACAGACAATCATGACCACACAGACAAACACAACCACACAGACAAACACACAGACGAACACCCAGACAAACACACAGACGAACACCCAGACAAACACACAGACGGCCACACAGACAAACACACAGACGAACACCCAGACAAACACACAGACAAACACACAGACGAACACCCAGACAAACACACAGACGAACACCCAGACAAACATAAACACGGCCACACAGACAAACACAAACACGGCCACACAGACAATCATGACCACACAGACAAACACAACCACACAGACAAACGCAACCACACAGACAAACACAACCACACAGACAAACACACAGACGAACACCCAGACAAACACACAGACGAACACCCAGACAAACACACAGACGAACACCCAGACAAACACACAGACGAACACACAGACAAACATAAACACGGCCACACAGACAAACACAAACACGGCCACACAGACAATCATGACCACACAGACAAACACAACCACACAGACAAACGCAACCACACAGACAAACACAACCACACAGACAAACACACAGACACTGAACCGAAGCTATTGTTGGGGGTGCCCTGTTGCCTTCCAGTCCAGCTGACGTCCTGGGGATGGATCCACGGTAGCGAGGTCACGCCTCTCCAGTTCAGCTGGCGACCTGGGGATGGATCCAAGGTAGTGAGGACACGCCTTTCCAGTCCAGCTGGCGTCCTGGGGATGGATCCAAGGTAGCGATATTACGCCTCTCCAGTCCAGCTGGCGTCCTGGGGATGGATCCACGGTAGCGAGGTTACGCCTCTCCAGTCCAGTTGGCGTCCTGGGGATGGATCCACGGTAGCGAGGTCACCCCTCTCCAGTCCAGCTGGCGACCTGGGGATGGATCCACGGTAGCGAGGTCACGCCTCTCCAGTCCAGCTGACGTCCTGGGGATGGATCCACGGTAGCGAGGTCACGCCTCTCCAGTTCAGCTGGCGACCTGGGGATGGATCCACGGTAGTGAGGTCACGCCTCTCCAGTTCAGCTGGCGGCCTGGGGATGGAACCACGGTAGTGAGGTCACCCCTCTCCAGTCCAGCTGGCGACCTGGGAATGGATCCACGGTAGTGAGGTCACGCCTCTCCAGTCCAGCTGGCGTCCTGGGGATGGATCCAAGGTAGTGAGGTCACGCCTCTCCAGTCCAGCTGGCGTTCTGGGGATGGATCCAAGGTAGTGAGGTCACGCCTCTCCAGTTCAGCTGGCGGCCTGGGGATGGAACCACGGTAGTGAGGTCACCCCTCTCCAGTCCAGCTGGCGACCTGGGAATGGATCCACGGTAGTGAGGTCACGCCTCTCCAGTCCAGCTGGCGACCTGGGAATGGATCCACGGTAGTGAGGTCACGCCTCTCCAGTCCACCTGGCGTCCTGGGGATGGATCCACGGTAGTGAGGACACGCCTCTCCACCACGGGCGGAACCCATAATGGCGTCCCGCAAGGCTCGGATCTTCCGAGAAGTTACCCTACAGGCTATGGACAACGCCACCATTCGGTTGGCGGGAAACAGATCCACTCATTATTTGAGAACCCTGACATTACCCTTGTATCGGCGTTCTGTGGAAAGGATGAACCTAAGGACCTTGATATCTCCCTTAACCAACCTACCACGGTGGAGCAAACCGAAATACTAAGGGAGGCCCAACTGCACTTTCGCCTTTTCCCCGAGAGGCGCTTCTTGGAGAGGATCCAACGTCTGTCGGCAAGGCCAGACTGCTCCTGGTCTTCTCGAAATCGTCTCGTTCAGTGGCGCTTCTACGAGGAAAGAACGCCCCACGAAACAAGGGGCGCCTCTACGAGGAAAGGACGCCCCCACGAAGCAAGGGGTGATCCTACGAGGAAAGGACGCCACACGAGGCGTTTTCAAAGACGCCAGCGGACAAATGCATTTTTTAGAGCATAGACTTCTAAAGCTGCCGGTATGGGTCTCCCCCTATGTCCTGTTAGGTCTTTCCCTGTGTCTTCGCCCACCATCGGGCCCACTGCTGGGAATTCGACTCACGCGAGAAGCGTCTCAGGTATGCGATATGCTCAGTAGGGTGGAGTGATTTTATGCGTTTTTGTAAAAACGCTGGGTGATAAAGTCTGAAAACTTGCGTTTGGTTCTAAAAAGACGATCTGCAAAGTTTTAGAGCAATCTGAGGCCGGGAAGCCGCCGCGCCTCAGGGCTTTCTCAGACCGAAATGACGTTTTCTAACTAACTTGAGGGATAAATCACCATTTCAGGAATTCGAATAATTAGATAGAAAATAAAGAGTTGTTTCATTGCATTCTACAGTCTTTCATTGGCCGCTATGCCAATTTTCACTTATCTGGCTTGAAAGTTGTGCCCGTCATTACGCAGAGTCTCGTAAGGTGCACCGAGCGCAGCGACATCACTGCCATCTATCGGTGGAAGTGTAAACTGTGGGTATTGGCCGTTTTCCCGTTTTAGTTCCTCTCTGTGACAACTGAAGGCAGGGAGGGGGCGAATCTAAGACAGGGTATATTCGGATGGCTGTTATGCCTACAAATAGGCACACGAATAGAGCGAACTCTAAGCGCAGTTAGTCCTAAGACCTACTCATCTAAATAAGATCCTGGACCACCATACGACTACGAATTGCACACGGCTATCTCTCTGTCTCTGTCTCTGTCTCACTGTCTATGTCTCTCTCTCTCTCACTCTCTCCCTCTCTCTCTCTCTCTCCCCATCTCTCTCACATTTACCGCTACACGAAGTCACTTTTCTTGGCGGATTTCGGTCTCGCGGCACAACTGGCCTGGCGCGATACGATAATGCCGTGTCGCCTGTCCTCGCCGAACACACGCGTGGACGCCGTAACGCATCGCTCGACACTTTGTGCGTGGCATGGGAATGCCGGTAGCGAGAGAGGTTGGTCGACGGTCGACATAATCTCGTCGTTCGACATGTGAGCGCTAACTGTCGGTTCGGTCACCTCGACATGGTCCCATTGAATCATGTCGGTGTATGTGGCCGACTCCCAGTTCAATGGGGGCACCATGAACTGTCGGCACCGGGATCCCGAGTTACTCCGCGCACTCATGCTCAGTTTGATCCCCCCCTCCCTCTCCCGGATCGACCTCTCAGCGTCGACAACCATGGCCGCGATTAGGTTCTCCGGGTGGGCGAACCACGCGTTTCGTTGCACTGAACGTTTCGCCACTGTCTGCACTTCAGGTGTCTGTGTCTGAATAAGTCCCATCGTTCTGAAGAGATGCACGACTCCTTGCGTGAAGAGTGGG
Source organism: Imbricaverruca yamaguchii (assembly GCA_034440575.1). NCBI lineage: Eukaryota > Metazoa > Arthropoda > Thecostraca > Neoverrucidae > Imbricaverruca > Imbricaverruca yamaguchii. The sequence continues at coordinate 349,750 of JAOTOL010001252.1, read as the reverse complement.
CGCGCCTTGATGTCGAACCACATAGGGGCATACACCTGCTGGACAAACTCTGTCATCTTTGTCAGAGCCGGGGTTGGCGACGCAGTTATCGTGTACAGTACGAGCACTCTGATGCCGAGAGTTAGCCACCGCGCGTGGTTAAGCGGACCCGGCCTGGTGCGTGTCAGCTGAGCACTGACAACGCCGGTGGCGACGGCTCGGCAGTATCGGAGAAGGATGCGCTGGTCAGCAGACAGGTCTGCGACAACCTGCTCCGCGATGTCAGGTGCGTTGAATGGTATGGGACGGAAGTCCACCCCCGGCTGGCGGTGAATGTCACCAGCTATAGTTTGGTCCCAGCGGGCCCTTGAAGGACTTGGACCTACTGGTACCGTGGCCTTCATCCAGCTCCAGGAACACATGCCTGCGAAAAATCCCAGGACAGAATGGGACTGGGACAAGGAAGGAATTGGATTAACATTTATCAGGGTCTAAATGGGAAAATGGCATGGCAAGTTTTTGGATTGTACTACGGACTCACAAATTGCCATGGTTCTAGATAGGTATGCAGGTGACGCAGTATATTATTGTATGTCATGTAATTTGTAAGGATCAGGTGGATAGTGGCGAAGTATTTTAGTCAATTCTTTCCCCAAAGATATACTTTGTACCGAAGTCTGTTAGACTGTAGTCTGTAGAAGTTGTATACATGAATCTGAAGTGGCAGTTGGTTCTTCGGCAGTTCGCAGGGATGGCCCAACGCAAAGCGAGCCGTCTTCGATCGGAATGAACTTCCCTTAACCTTTTTTACTTTCATACTCGAAATCTGATAGGTTCACTAGTCTGGAAAAGAGGCAAAAACTGGTTAGGCAACTGGTAAGTTTCAAAATTGATCCCTCGCCATAGGATAAAAATGTATCACAAAGTTTTTTGCTATACCAGGAAGTTCAGGGTGCATAACTACATTGGAAATTCCGCGTGCGACACACGCCCTCGTAGATCCTTATTTTCGGTTCCAACCATGGTCATGGTTGGAGAATATGCCTCGGCCACCTCGGCCGTGGCCGCGTAATATATTGGCCGCCAGTGGGGTAACTTACAATGCAACTCTTTACCCATGACCATGGTGGTGATGGTGAGTAAATGCAACAGTTGGTGGGCAATCGATGGTCGGAGTACACAATCATCGCCAGTACTGCTAAATTTGAGCGGTATGCGCTAGTCGTGCAACCGAGTACCCACCCAGTAAGGTGTGGGATGGTCAGTGTTTCTGCCAAAGTAAATTAATTAAGTTCAAATATCTGCAGCAACAATTCACATGCAGCCAAGAAAACATGCTAACAGGGTACCTCAGGTAAACATTGTGAGCTTGGAGGCTGAAAGGCAGGCCACAATATGCCAAAGCCGGCTGTGGCTACGCTCCAATCGTGTATAGCTGTCGATAGAAGTCGCCGGAATCGTAATAAAATAGCGCTGTGTGCATAATAAGTCAGCATACTGTGCACTGTTTCAAATCCGCCACCTACCTGCCCCCCAGTTGACCAAGAAAGATACTTATATTGCGGAACGAACGGTAAATGGTCGCAGTTCATACTTCTGCCGATAGAGGGGAGTGGTGGCGCTGCGGGCGTCACACTTTCCGGAACTCTGCGTCATGGCAGGCACAATTTTCAAGTTAGGGAAGTGAAAATTTGCACAACGGTGGATGAAAAACTATACAATGCAATGAAATAAATATTTATTTGCTATCTAATGATTTAAATTCCTGAAATCGGGCTTGATCCCGCAAGTTGGTAGAAAAACGTCATTTCGGCCTCAGAAAGCCCTGAGGCGCGGCGGCTTCCCGGCCTCAGATTGCTCTAAAACTTTGCAGATCGTCTTTTTAGTACCAAACGCAAGTTTTAAGACTTTAACACCAAAAATTTTGGAAATAACTCCACCCTAATGCTCAGGCGTAGTATGTCTCAGGTGTACATGCGCGCCACCAGTCACGACCTGAATCACCTCAGGTGACGGTCCCCACCGAGCGTTACGGGCCTCATGGCAGGCCACGGCGTCACTTCTCAGGATGGGCGCTGGAAGCTTCCTGGAACTTTTTTTTTAACAGCAACACAGCACGCCAACGTCACACCAACACCATGTCGACCCACACAGCACAGCACATTCGCATCATGGTAATCATCACCTAACACAAGGTGGGAACAAACTGCACCTGCCGGCACACACAGCACAACACATTCGCATCATGATAATCATCACCTGACACTTTATGGGAACAAACTAGACCTGCCGATTTCCCCTGGTCCTTCTCCTTCTCCCCAATCTCCCAGTGAAGGAGATAACAGGTGGTGGTGCTGGTGCTGGTGCTGGTGATGATGATGCTGGTGATGGCGGTCATTGGTGGAACCAATGACAACCAAACAAACAAATTGGTGGAACCAATACCAATGACCACCAATGATGGTCATTGGTTTTGTGACACGTGGACTGCTTTTGGCCACAGAGCGTCGCCAGTCTCTCACGCCGATTGGTCGCGGGCGAAAGTAGCGCGAGGAGGGACTCGAACCCACAACCCTTCGGATTGGCAGATTGACCTTATCCCCAGATTACTCGCCCTAGGACGATAGCACTTCTCTAGTCGCTGCCTCCGCTTCGCGATGAGCTTAGATGAAGACTGAAATTTACCACCTTCTGAACACTGAAACGACGTCCTTTCCAAGGAAGCATACACATCGTGTTTCGTTACGCATCTTTATGATAACGCAGAGACAAATGCCCTTGTTCGTCCTTTCCGACATCCAACTATACTCATTTCGACAATTCACACTGGCGAAAAAAAATCATTGTTTTCCTCGCAGCGCGGTGAGCTCACCCTCGCCTGCTCGGCGTACTTGTCGTTGGAGTGCTCCGAGTAGGGGTATTATGTTCCCAGGGCGCGGTGAGCTCACCCTAGCCTGCTCGGCGTACTTGTCGTTGGAGTGCTCCGAGTAGGGGTATTATGTTCCCAGGGCGCGGTGAGCTCACCCTAGCCTGCTCGGCGTACTTGTCGTTAGAGTGCTCCGGGTACCTGCTCGCGTACTGTCGTGGTGCAGGGTGTGTTCCCAGGGCGCGGTGAGCTCACCCCTAGCCTGCTCGGCGTACTTGTCGTTGGAGTGCTCCGGGTAGGGGTATTATGTTCCCAGGGCGCGGTGAGCTCACCCTAGCCTGCTCGGCGTACTTGTCGTTGGAGTGCTCCGGGTAGGGGTATTGTGTTCCCAGGGCGCGGTGAGCTCACCCTAGCCTGCTCGGCGTACTTGTCGTTGGAGTGCTCCGGGTAGGGGTATTGTGTTCCCAGGGCGCGGTGAGCTCACCCTAGCCTGCTCGGCGTACTTGTCGTTGGAGTGCTCCGGGTAGGGTATTGTGTTCCCAGGGCGCCACCCAGCCGCCGGCGTACTTTCGTTGGAGTGCTCCGGGTAGGGGTATTATGTTCCCAGGGCGCGGTGAGCTCACCCTAGCCTGCTCGGCGTACTTGTCGTTGGAGTGCTCCGGGTAGGGGTATTGTGTTCCCAGGGCGCGGTGAGCTCACCCTAGCCTGCTCGGCGTACTTGTCGTTGGAGTGCTCCGGGTAGGGGTATTGTGTTCCCAGGGCGCGGTGAGCTCACCCCTAGCCTGCTCGGCGTACTTGTCGTTGGAGTGATCCGGGTAGGGGTATTATGTTCCCAGGGCGCGGTGAGCTCACCCTAGCCTGCTCGGCGTACTTGTCGTTGGAGTGCTCCGGGTAGGGGTATTGTGTTCCCAGGGCGCGGTGAGCTCACCCTAGCCTGCTCGGCGTACTTGTCGTTGGAGTGCTCCGGGTAGGGGTATTATGTTCCCAGGGCGCGGTGAGCTCACCCTAGGCTGCTCGGCGTACTTGTCGTTGGAGTGCTCCGGGTATTATGTTCCCAGGGCGCGGTGAGCTCACCCTAGCCTGCTCGGCGTACTTGTCGTTGGAGTGCTCCGGGTAGGGGTATTGTGTTCCCAGGGCGCGGTGAGCTCACCCGCCTGCTCGGCGTACTTTGGAGTGCCGGAGGGTTGGCCGGTAGCCACCCTAGCCTGCTCGGCGTACTTCTAGCGGAACGGAGTGCCGGGTAGGGGTATTATGTTCCCAGGGCGCGGTGAGCTCACCCTAGCCTGCTCGGCGTACTTGTCGTTGGAGTGCTCCGGGTAGGGGTTGAGCGCCACGTTGGCGTAGCCGTAGCCGGTCCCGCGCTTGCTGGGGTTGGTCTTGACGTTGGGAGGCTCGTGGGTGATCAATCCCCGGCCGCGTGGCATAGGGTCAAACGCTGCAGGGCACAGTGTCACGTGATTTAATGCGTTGGGTCAAACGCTGCAGGGCACAGTGTCACGTGATTTAATGCGTTGGGTCAAACGCTGCAGGGCACAGTGTCACGTGATTTAATGCGTTGGGCTCCACGCGGTGCATGGTTAAACGCTGCAGGGCACAACGTCACGTGATCTGATGCGTTGTGTCAAACTCTGCAGGGCACATTATTACGTGATCTAATGCGTTGGGTCACACGCTGCAGGCGTATTGAAACATGCTCTAATGTGCGGCAACGCACACTGGGCATGGCATGGGCAAACGATGCGCACGGATCTGAGGCCACATATTCTGACCCGGACGTGACGACTCGGGCGTCACCACACTGGCTGCAATGGGATCAACTTAGCCAGCAACAGCAACACTTGCAGGGCCGGTGGAGGGGTGGCAGGTACCGGCCCCTCACTGCCGGTGTGTAACATGCAGTGAGTGACGGGCCCAACACAAGCGGGGGTCTCCAGACGTGTGAACCAACGGAACACACAGTAGATCCTCTTGGATCGCAAAGGTAGACGGCGTAGACGGCAGAAGTAGACGGTGCAGATGGACATGCTCGTCGGTCTGGGCTGTCCAGTTGTGTATTGGCAGTCTACCATGTAGACAGCATCGTCGGTGCCCGCTGTACCGTCCGTACCACACTGTACCGTCCGTACCACACTGTACCGTCCGTCCCACACTGTACCGTCCGTACCACACTGTACCGTCCGTGCCACACTGTACCGTCCGTACCACACTGTACCGTCCGTACCACACTGTACCGTCCGTACCACACTGTACCTTCCGTACCACACTGTACCGTCCGTACCACACTGTACCGTCCGTACCACGGTGTACCGTCCGTACCACACTGTACCGTCCGTACCACACTGTACCGTCCGTACCACACTGTACCGTCCGTACCACGGTGTACCGTCCGTACCACACTGCACCGTCCGTACCACACTGTACCGTCCGTACCACACTGTACCGTCCGTACCACACTGTACCGTCCGTACCACACTGTACCTTCCGTACCACACTGCACCGTCCGTACCACACTGTACCGTCCGTACCACGGTGTACCGTCCGTACCACACGTACCGTCCGTACCACACTGTACCGTCCGTACCACACTGTACCATCCGTACCACACTGTACCGTCCGTACCACACTGTACCGTCCGTACTTTACTGTACCGTCCGTACCACACTGTACCGTCCGTACTTTACTGTACCGACCATACCCCACCGCACCGCATGCACACCGCCATGCACCTCGTAGCGCACCGTGTCCGGGTGTACCGTACCTGGCATGTGCTTGATGAAGGTGCCGTAGTAGGAGCCGACGCCGTTTGCCTCCTTGAATGCATCCGGAGGGAGCCAGTCTCGTGCGCCCACCTGTGTACCCCGACCCTGGACTCGCCTGGAAACGGCACGGGCGTCAGCGGCAGGTACAGGGGACACTGGAGGCAGGTGCCACCCCTCCCCCATCTGGTGGGAGCCAGTCTCGTGCGCCCACCTGTGTACCCCGACCCTGGACTCGCCTGGAAACGGCACCGGCGTCAGCGGCAGGTACAGGGGACACTGGAGGCAGGTGCCACCCCCCCCCACAGAAAGGTGGCGCACCTCCGGCCCGGATAGGCGACACGGCACGCAGCCATGCTTCGTTCTAGTCATGCTCCAGAGCTCGATATAGCGCAGCGTCCACGACAATGTGGAGGACGTCGCTCTGTATCCCGGTAGCCGTGTCGTCACGCTGCACTGTATCCCGGTAGCCGTGTCGTCACGCCGCACTGTATCCCGGTAGCCGTGTCGTCACGCCGCACTGTATCCCGGTAGCCGTGTCGTCACGCCGCACTGTATCCCGGTAGCCATGTCGTCACGCCGCACTGTATCCCGGTAGGCGTGTTATCTCGCCGTAAGGTTATTGAGAATAAATAAAAAAAAAAAAAAAAAAAAAAGAGAGAGAGAGAGAGAAAGAAGAGAAAAAAAAAAAGAGAGAGAGAGAGAGAGAGAGAGAGAGAGAGAGAGAGAGAGAGAGAGAGAGAGAGAGAGAGAGAGAGAGAGAGAGAGAGAGAGAGAGAGAGAGAGAGAGAGAGAGAGAGAGAGAGAGAGAGAGAGAGAGAGAGAGAGAGAGAGAGAGAGAGAGAGAGAGAGAGAGAGAGAGAGAGAGAGAGAGAGAGAGAGAGAGTGCGCCGAGACGACACAGTGTCGGCAATGTTTCGACGCCAAGTTGGCAACAAACTTCCACCGAGCAGCTACCTCTGAACCTTCCCAGCGATGCGGTATCCTCACCACCACCGCACTTCACTTACGTGATAGAACACCGGCGCTGCATGGTTATACCCTCATGCAGATGGCTATCGGCGTACTAATGACGTCATCGCATTTTTTGCAGCCGATAAAAGACTTATATATATATATATATATACAAATATATGTAAGTCGTTTATCAGCTATATATGTGTGAACAACTGAACTAGGTGTTGGTCAGTATGTCCTGTCACTCGAAGCAATTGCGATTAAATTATGGACACGAGCTGGACTCGAACCGGCGCCCACCTGTCCATCAGGCGGTCAGTTGTGTACGCGCTGGCCCATGCCTCTCCGTCGAAAACCCGGTCGAAGTGCTTGCTGAAGAAGCCGTCCTGCGTGGCAGAGACCTCCTTGGAGCCGCCGGGCAGCATTTGGAGACCCTTGGTGGCCGCCTCATTGAATAGTTTGTCTGCAGGAGAGGTGGGTCAGGTCAGGTCAGGTCAGGTCAACACTGGGTGGCAGCGGCATCCTTAGAGCCACCCGCTAACATTCGTAAATCCTTGGAGGCCGCCTCATTGCATGCCTTATCTGTGGTGGGCTAGGCCAGGCCACCCCTGGTTGTGGCGGATGAGAGGCCACCGTGGATCGCCGCGGGGCACCTCGGGTCATAACAGATAGTCCCAGGTCATAGCAGTTCCTTCCAGGTCACAGCAGATGCCGATTGTTTGCGGGGGTCGCTTTTGATCGTGGCAGGCCACGTCAAGTCATCAAAGGTCATTCGACGTCACAACCGGCCACTAAAGATTTCTGCCGACTACCTCCATCATCGTGGGCCGAAAATAGCCGGTAAGCTGAGTCGAATATTTTGATGTACCATGGTACGCACATAAACAAATGCTCTCCTAGCACATGTCGCGTGCTCAGGCTACCAAGCAAATGGGACATCACGTCATAAGGCATTATCATGGCAACTCAAATTCACGTACGTTCAATTACGAGGTTTGAGGAGGAATTATGAGGAGGCGGGAATTGTGAGTATAAATTTGCGGGAGACACTTAGAGCCTAAACGTTTTCCTTGTATAGACATAGTCAAAGACGTAGTCAAAGCAAACGCACTCAACGTAAGCCACATCATTCTCAATGAAGGCAGAAACAGAATGTGTAGGTCCGATTCAGTCCAATTTGGCCCCTGGGTTGCTTGGCCCATTGTTCTCATCTCTCCGTACGATTGTGCCTGCTGTGGCGTATTCTTCGGCATTCTACCACACGTTGTTGCAGGCAGCCGTTATGCTGCTACGCTGCTACGATGCTGCACTGCTACGCTACTACGCTGCTACGCTGTTACGCTGCTACTCTGTTACGCTGCTGCATTGCTGTGCTGTTGTACTGTTAAGCTACTGCGATGTCATGCTTGTTGCGCTGCTACGCAGCTAGGCTGCTACGCTGCTGCACTGATACGCTGCTACGGAACAGGGACTGGGAGTGTGGGGTGGTGCGATTGGGGTAGAGGGAAGCGAGAAATGCATAGTCTGTCAGTGCAATGCAGCTTGCTTGCAGTGTTGACTTACTAGGATCGTTGATGCCCCATCCCCCAGTGTGAAGGTAGTTCATCTCTTTGAAGAGACCCACGCGCTCTTGGCAGGTGCGAGACATCTTTATTTTTGGTTATTTTCAGATCTGGAGGCACTTTTCAGCAAATTAGTTTCGAGTTCAAAAATTATTGCACACACACACACACACGCACACACGCAACCCTAGCAGCAGCAAATTTGGAGATGCACGTCGCGAAGAAAACACCGAGAACGACCAAAGAGAAACCTCGCGTTGCAAATTTTCAATGTTGACTGAAAACTCAATATTTGTCGTGTCAATCGGGTTTTCAACAGAACGTGACTAGGCCTGTGCGGGCTCCGCCGCTCCGATTATTTGCTGGGCACAAGTTCTTATTGCCAGACTATAATGTAGTATCAGCTGTTCGCTGACTGCACCGGTTATGCTGTCTTAGGACCCACTGTTCTCAGATCGCTGCACCCAGCCTACTTCGAGTGAAATCAATGTGATGCGTACAATCCTCAAACACTGGGCATGCGTATGCTTGGATGCAATTTCCAATCAAAGTTGATTCACATGCTTCATTTGTCAGTAGCGAATATACATGACAGCCCTTTTAACACCCCCGCAATTGCACATCCAAACAGTTATGAATAAATAAATAAATAAACAAAAACAAAAATATATATCACGTTCTCGTTTGCAAATGGCACTGCACGCGAATGCACTGTATATTTTTCTGGACGAATATACACAGTCGCCTTGGCGACCGAACACCATGACGGCTTATTGACCCGCGCGCCGGGGGGGGGGACACGATCTCTCACGTTATGCGCTCCGGGGGGATTCGAACCTCGTCCATACTTTCTCGAACCTTGTCACCTTGAATTTCTTTGGTCCCCCTCCCATACCTGGCGATCACACTTGAGTATGATCGCCGCAAAATTATTATTAATCATTTATAAAGTGAAAATATGTGCAAGAGAATCACTAAAAATGCTTGAAGCCGATTTCGACAATCAATGGGTTTCACGGGTCATCTGTCGTCACGAAATCTTCGAATGATGAAACGCTAGAAATTGCTGCTTCCGGGCCATTCTTCCAGACCAAGCACCTTTACCATCTTGTGATTTCGCTTGTGTGGAAAATTGTGCTTTGCGGGACAACATGTTTGCATTATCGCAAGGCCTTATACGTCCTATGTTGCATTTCCCTGCGCATATGTTAATATATCTTGAGTTAACGTGACTGAATGTCCTTGGGTATTTTCAAGAGAATGGAGGGGTGTCATAGACAGCCTTAAGCAATCACGTGAAGTAGTACAAGCACGTACGTTTTCCCATATGTCATGTCCAAACGTACCGCGTCCCTGGTTTGTCCCCGCATTTTCGAATCCGTGGGCACACCCATGCATGGGTGTGCCAACGGTTTAGAAAATGGGTGAAATTGGGTGCAGCCATGGTCATAGCTGCACCCATGATTCAACGGAAAATATCAACGCAAATATACCTTAGACTAGTTCGCCAGGTTGAACGAAAATTGCAAGGCGTCAGACGCAGTGTTAATGCGGATATCAGGGGAATCTCCAGCAAGGAAAGAATACAGGTAGGTTCCTATTGCCATTCAAGAACACTGAAGCATGCGCCCGCGACAAGCGCGCCCGGATATTCACTAGTATGTGCCCGTAGAATATAGTTGCAATTAATGAGACTCTGTCTCCATAAAACAAGATGCGAAGTGCATGTATGAAAGTTAGCGTGCCTTTAAACCTCAACTTCATTGCCACTTACAGTGATATATTGCGCATATGGTTATTTTGCGTATTGTCTTCTCGAACTATTTTCCACCATATATGGCTCCTGGCCCGTCCCCGGCTGCACGCCACCATTCATAATATGGAGGAGTGCGGTCAATTCCCTGAATGTTAACCCGCGCACGTCCGGGGGGGGGGGGGACAGATATCTGCCACTTACATTGAGCTAGAAGGCTGAAATTACCGCATTGTGCTTGTATCGTCAAGACGTTTCGATTGGTACCTTAAATGACCTCCCAAGGCCTTGACCTGAGGTCATGAATTCATGACCTTGACCTGAGTTTCGGTTTACCTGACCTTAAATCACACCGCCTATTGTCGGTAGCGCATTTCAAGGACTGTCGAATAGCGTTCGCCATTTGTTTCTATCTGTTACAGGTCCTGAGATATGTGTCAATTTCTGAGTTCCACCTGATCCGGTCGAATTTGACCTATGTTGGCCCAATGACCTGAATGTTGACCTGAGCGAAAAACTACCGGAACACTTTCGATAGAGCCCATTACCAGCTATCCAACGCCGTTTTCCGTTTGTCGCTAGCTAGCATAGTTCCAGAGATCTTAGGGGGGCAGTCATCTGCCCCCCCGGGCATGCGAAGTTGGCGCGGACCGCCGGACGTGCGAGTGTTAATGTACCCCAACGCCAAAGTTACAGGCAGATTTTCAGAGTTGAAACGATAGGCGATGTGCCTGTCATGAATTAGCCACCATTGCAGTTGAGGCCGACAGGTTTTCTCCATAGTGTTTCAACATTACGCTTGTGCACTTGGGAATCTACAACCGTGAACTTCTCCTACGTCACTTTGGCGTGGCAGAGCCGATCCAACCGTTCATAAATTTTTCGTAATTGTTGGTAGGTGGAACTTTATTTCTTGTCATGCCACCGCTCGGCTGCCCTACGGATCTTCTGCGCAGCAACCGTCTGCGCTTGATGTGCATCGAGCCATGCCAGAACCTCAATGATGCCGGACAGCTTGATGTCAAAAGGTAAAAAATGGCAGGGTTAGATATATATATATAAAAGTAGTCGGAGTATGGCATCACAAGGCAGTTGATTGTATGCCGGCTTATTTAAGACAATTGGAAGTTAATTCGATACTGTAGGAAAAACGATACACAAATAAAAGTAATACAATGTGATAATTCGAGACAGAAATCCTTCAGTTGAGTGCAAAAAATCGCAGGTTTAGATATCTACAAAGGCAGCCGAGTATGACATCAGAAGGCAGCTGATTTTATGTCTGCATATTTGAGACAATTGTAAATTAATTCGCTAATGTAGAACATTTGATGTTCAATTTGAAGGAATACAATGTGATAAGTTGATACACAATTCCTGGAATTGAGTGCAAAAATGACAGGAATACATGAAAGTAAATGAGCATGGCATTAAAAGGCAAATGATTTTATGCCGGTTTATTTGAGGCCATTGAAAATTATATAGACTATCTGATACACAATTAAAAGTAGTACGATGTTATAATTTGGAACACAAATTCGGGAATTGAGTGCAAAAGTGGAAACCTTCATGGAAGTTATCCAAGATGATATAAAAATGTAGCACGTTCGATTTGCTTGTAGTTAAGAACGTTGGAAATTACCAGCATATCACACAGAAGATGTATGACGTGCTTTTATCACAAGATGTTGGGTGGCCATACTCCAATTCCACTTTAAGGGCAAAGTGACGGGATGAAATGATGTGATAATAAAACGAATTACACATCACAAGAGAGCTTGTTTCGAGGTTGTTAAAATTTGACCATTGGAAATCACTCGCGCATTCTCTATAAACCAGAATACGGCATTAATCAGAGCAAGCCCACTCTGGTGGTATTCCTTCACAAACCCACCACCAGAGCGGCACCACCTGTATTATGTTCGCTCATAACGCCTAACGTGTAATGTGGAAAAATCTGATATGTGCACAGATTTCATGCTAATGAATGTATTTGAAACATGGAATATGTGAGGTAGCAACCTGTTTCTCCCAATAAGGCAACGGAGATATGGCCTAAAATGTCCAGAGGGTGCAATTATTGTAGGTGACGTGTATGCTACAATACTGAATATTCCGATGAAAAATAAAGTGACGAATCACGGTAATTTTGAATTCCATTTCGGAAGTATTTGCTGTCACAACTTCGATTTGACAATTTTCCATTGATGCCAGGAATTGTTTTTAAAATTTTTTTTCTCAAATAAAATGGCTTTTCAACTTTCAGAAAAGGGTGGAACATTTGGTTTGGCTATGACGACTCCTCTTACTTATTCAAATTGCCAACTTCTTCGAAACCTGTTATTTCCGACAGTGTATGACTGTACTGAAGGTGACTCGTACTGAAGCTAGAAGCACAACATATGCAGAGTACATTACAGCTGTAGGAAACTAGCTGTAGCATGAACTGTGACCATAGGTCAACGCCTTCAGGGCCAAAAGAGGTTGGCATCTGACGGCACAGATAACACTGTGTGACCTTGTACTCTCGGTGGCCGGTTGGCTGACTGCACATCCGCAGTTCCTGTGCTTACCAGCGCGATTCAACACTCATCTCTGCATGTAATGTGCCTAACAATGTAAACACCGTCACAATGTAGCATTGCAATATACATGCCCGCTTGCGATATTTCATCGAAAAGCAGGACGGTGGGCGGATGCCCTCTCTCCCCCCCCCACCCATTCTCTTCAGCGCGTCTCAACCTTGAAAAAGAGAAGAAATGAGAAAAACCTCGTACTCTGACTCACCTATGAACAGCGCCTCATTCACCTGCTGTGTGACGTCACTATTCAGCTGAGACGTGACGTCATGACGCTGTGCGAGGACTCCCCACCTGCCTAATCGCCCGGTCTCAAACACCATCTCTCCAGGCAAGCTAGCCCACACAATAGCCGGCGCATTCCCAATAAGTGGTGAGCTTCCGCGCCTGGATTGCGCACGATTTCAAACACACGTGCTGATCGCTGATTGGTGTATTTAAGTTTTCACCGGCAGTGTGATCATTTTGCGGCCACGAGTCAACGCACACGCTTCGCTGCACATTTATTGCGCATGATGCACGCAGGCCACGGGCATGTTGCAACCAACGTCAGATGCAGTTACACACGTCACACACGCGCAACGTTATTCACATCTGCGCAACGTTAGTCACAGCCGCGCAACGTTAGTCACATCCGCGCAATGTCAGTCACATCTGCGCAACGTCAGTCCCAGCTGCGCAACGTTAGTCACATCCGCGCAACGCTAGTCACATCTGCGCAACGTCAGTCACATCCGCGCAACGTTAGTCACAGCCGCGCAACGTTAGTCACAGCTGCGCAACGCTAGCCACATCTGCACAACATTAGTCACATCCGCGCAACGTTTGTCACAGCTGCGCAACGTTAGTCACAGCTGCGCAACGCTAGTCACATCTGCGCTACGTTAGTCACATCCGCACAAAGTTAGTCACAGCCGCGCACCGTCAGCTGTAATTACATGCGCACGACAAACTCTGCTGGGCCACAAATTGAGGGCCACGGCGGCTGCATCGGGGACCACTGCATCTGCATTCGAGGTCACGCCAGCTGCATTGAAGGCGACGACAGTTGCATTGAGGGTCACAACAGCTGAATTGAGGGTCACAACAGCTGAATTGAGGGCCACAACAGCTGTATTGATGGCCACAACAGCTGTATTGAGGACCACAACAGCTATATTGAGGGTCACAACATCTGTATTGAGGGCCACAACAACTGTATTGAGGGTCACAACAGCTGTATTGTGGGTCACAACAGCTGTATTGAGGGCCACAACAGCTGCACTGAAGGTCACGGCTTGTCCTCGCCTCCACATGCTGGCTAGACTCCTTGCATGGCCCGTGAAGTCACCTGGCCCGTCTTGCATCGCATGACTTGTCTGACGTCAACTGTGCTGACTGACGTCACCTGACCAGTCTGACGTCACCTGTGCTGACTGACGTCACCTGACCAGTCTGACGTCACCTGACCAGTCGCCGCGCGACGCAACACTGCGTGACGTCAAGCGATCATCACCGCGCATGCGCAGATTACCGCTCACGTGTCGCTGGCAGCGAATGCCTCTCGACGATCGACTAACCCATCCTCCCTCTGTTAAATCCTCCTACTCTGCGCTGTTCATTGTCTCACACCTCCTCTCAAGAACCTGAACCAGCCGACATCACCACAAGGTGGCAGGCTGGCAAAATTCAACTATACACACACACACACACAGCGAATGTCTTCTGCCGTGCAGACATAAAGACATAAAGACATAACAGATTAGCGCAACTATGAGCCACATGGGCCCTTCTTGGTTGCACTCTGTACGCTCAACCAGTTGCCCACCAAATCTGTCAATCAGCCCTCCCTGTAATACTGAAAAGCAAGCCCTCTATTCTTATAATGATTGTCTACGCTGTTTTTAAAGATGTTCAATGTGCTGCTGCTGATAATGGTTTCTGGCAGCTGGTTCCAGCGTTCTACTACCCTGTTGGTGAAGAAAGTCTGTCTTAACCTTGTTCTGCTGTGGTTAACTTTAATTTTGAATTTATGACCTCTAATTGCATCATTTTTGTTAAATTCAAACATTTCCCCAAGATACCCCTTCTCCAGACCATTGACAAATTTAAAGACCTCGATGAGATCTCCTCAGAACAGGCACCACACAGAGAGTTGCTAAGATATGCCTATGGCATAGCCTACGGCGGTGCGAGGCGGGGTGGATAGCATGGTTGAGTTAAATTCGCTCCGATAGAAGGTGAACCGATCCAGCAGTCACGACGAATGTGAGATTGGGAATGTGAGCCGCAGCTAGCCATCAACCTACGACGACGCACGGAACAGAAACAACGCGGGCAGCCATCTTGCTTTGGAAGCTTTCAAAGCACAGGGGAATTCCGTGGAACATAACCGGAGTATAGCCGTATCGCGAAGCAAACCACAAGCACGTGCTTCATGACATCCAAATGAGCTGCTCTGTAGCCCTTGACACCACCTTCGGCAGATATGTGACGTGATCGCTTAGTCTCCCCCTCATCAGTCAGTGTGCCGCCCATGTACGTCAGCTGATGAACGTTTATCACGCCCATGGTTGGAACCGTGCAGATTTTCTGCATTGCCATGCTTCTGGGGCTGGAAAGGTGGCCAGTTCGCTGTGCTCAACCCCCTCAGTGAGAGGAGTGGAGTTCCACTTACACTTTGTCCTCTAAGTAAGCTGTGTTGATGTGAGCAAAGAGCATCATGTGGCTCCATCTTTGAGCTTTCAGAGTTACTTGGTACATTTTCTCTATCATTTCAGGTTGATCCTGCATGTTAGATCAAACTTGTTCATTTCGGGGAGGGGAGGGAGGGGGGCATCGTTCGTCACCCATCCGGGCTGTAGTTTTAGACTGGTAAAATAAATGCGACTTCGCGATTTCGTGAATCGATAGGGATGATACGCAAGCCGAATACTTCGCCTGACACAGGCAGCGGTGCAAAAGGCAGTCACAGATGCCATAGAAGTTAAACATCCGGAAATATGTGATAAACTATTGAAAATGGCGATTTCCGAAGCAGTTGGCAATTATAAAAAGAAAGAAGTGGCATCATAGCCACGCCAAACGCTTTCCACCATTTTCGGAATGCTGGAAAAAAAATGTTTTTCAGGTTTTGAAAACAAGTTCGAACGTCAATAAAAAAATGTTGCACTCTAACTTTGCAACAACAGTTACACCTGAAATGAAACATGGGTTCAAAATTTCCGTAATTCATCACCTTTTCCTCCTAGTGTTCCGTGTTTTATCCTCTATGTCACTTACAATAAATGCACCCTCGGGACACTTCAGGTGATATCTCCTTGACCTCATGAGGGGACATGAGTTGCTTCCAGATATATTCCCCTTTCTCAGACATTCAGCATCTTGAAAGCTATGCACACGTGTTTTCACGTTTGAACGTTCCTTCAACCTAGCACACTACTCTTAGTGACATTCTGCATGCATTTGGCGTTGAATATTCGTAAACACAATAAACCGTCTCTCCGGTCAGATCCTCGCACCCCGTCTTGGGCGGGGGGGGGGGATGACAGGAATCCCCCTCTAATCTCCAACTAAGCGTCGCACGAAAACGGAAGAGGTGTCATGCGAAAGCGCTCGACGAGTAGGGCTCAGCACCACCCCGGTGTTTCCCCAAAAGTGACGTCACTAGGTTTTCACGATTTGCATCATATTTTTGGCTCTGGGGAGTTCATTTCGTGGGAGACTAAACAAAAAATATTTGGAATCAGAAAAGGAAAGCGAAATCGACCAGAACATAATAATTTTTTGTCACTCAAAAATATTTTTTGAAATATAATTTTTTAGTTTTCAAGTTTTCTTTAATTTTCCTTTTCTCATGGGTAGAGCGGACCGAAAACACATTGTTCGAAGTCAACTTGCTCCCATAAAAATGCTTACTTTTACCAGAACCGTACATTTAAACTCTAATGGGCAAATATGCCAAACTAATAAGTAATCGAAAACGGGAAAATGACAAATTCATCCGGTGCGCTATGTTGCATCCATAAAAACAAGCAAACGCTTCAAGTTTCATCAACATATTTGTATCCGTTAAAGCGTCACGACTGGCTGAAATTTTTGGGAGGTGACCTCACTTCACTTAGACTAACTCATTGACCTTAAACGAATAAACTTCAAAATTTTGACACATATGCCAAATTGATGTGGGAAAAGATACACAAAATTTCGACGCGCCGTCGCGCGCCGTCCTTTCACTGTCCGCGGAGAACTTTGGGGGAGGGGAGTTGAAGACCCCCTCACGAGACGCCGCGAGTTAATTTCGCTTTTGACAGTACCTCGAATAGATTGTCATCTTAAAACCTCATTGAGATGAGGTGGTAATCAGACGTTGACACACCTTAGCTCTGGTACATGGATCCACTGGAGTTCAATATTATGCACGCTCAGCAGTTTTCGGAAGCTAGCAAAATTTTGAAACCAAATCGATGACTGCTCAAGAGTCAGCTCAGAAAAACCATGTAGGGGGCCAAATGGCCACTGCACTGTGAAGATTAAGCCTGCTACTTCGCGCCATTTCATACTACTCCACTCGATCTGACTCCACTCCACTCCACCCCGATCCACTCCAATTATCATAAATCTACTCCAATTCATTTTAATCAGTTGCAATCCACTCCACTCCACCCCAATCCACTTTACTCCACTCTTCCTCACTAATCCACTCAAATATACTCCAATCCACTCAAATTATGTTCAATTAACACCATTTCACTCCCATCCACTCCAGTGCACTCAAATACACTCTAATGCACTACAATCCACTCCCATATATTATGATGCACTCTAACACTCTACAATCCATTCTAATCTATTCCAACCCAGTGCAGTCGACTCCAGTGGTCAGCCATGGCGCGAGTCGTTCTGCGGTGCTGTCACGAGTCGTGTGGCGCCGACCACCACACGCAGCGCACCAGCTACTCCTCCAGCACACACTCCAACTACTCCTCCAGCACACACTCCAACTACTCCTCCAGCACACACTCCAGCTACTTCTCCAGCACACACTCCAGTTACTCCTCCAGCACACACTCCAACTATTCTTCCAGCTCCAGCTCCAACTATTCCTCAAACTGCAACTCCAACTACTCCCCCAGCACCAACTCCAACTACTCCTCCAACTGCTATACAAGCTACTCTTCCAACAACTCCTCCAACTTCTCCTCCAACTACTCCTCCAACTGCTACACCAGCCACTCCTCGAAAAACTTCTCCAACTACTCCTCCAACTACTCCTCCAACTACTCCTCCAACTGCTACATCAGCTACTCCACGTCGCCGACATCGAGGCCGAACAGCGGGTTCTGTGACAGGCCGACGCCGTCGAACGGCGAGCCCAGGCCTCCGCCGCCGCCGTCGACGTCGTCCTCCTCGAACTGCGGCATCCGCATCGTGTCGTCGTACAGCGCCGGCGCCGGCTGGTCGCGCTGCTGGTCGCGCTGCTGGTGGCGCTGCTGGTCGCGCTGCTGGTCGCGCTGCCGGTCGCGCTGCCGGTCGGCCGTCGGGTCGGGCCCCGGCGCGGAGGGCGCGAACCCGCCGAACTCCGGCTCGTCCTCCACTCCGATCAGCACCGAGTCGCCGCTCGACTGACTGCGGCGACAACTGGCCGTGTCAGCCGCCCGTCGGCGGGCACTCACCGACGGGCACTCACCGACGGGCACTCACAGGCGGGCACTCCTGACAGGCACTCGCCGGCGGGCACTCAACATGGGCACTCACCGACGGGCACTCACCGACGGGCACTCACAGGCGGGCACTCACCGGTGGGCACTTACCGGCGGACACTCACAGGCAGGCACTCCTGACAGGCACTCACCGGCGGGAAATCACAGGCGGGCAGTCATCGATTGGCACTCACAGGCGGGCACTCACAGGCGGGCACTCACAGGCGGGCACTCACAGGCGGGCACTCACCGGTGGGCACTTACCGGCGGACATTCACAGGCAGGCACTCCTGACAGGCACTCACCGGCGGGAAATCACAGGCGGGCAGTCATCGATTGGCACGCACAGGCGGACACTCACAGGCAGGCACTCACAGGCGGGCACTCACAGGCAGGCACTCCTGACAGGCACTCACCGGCGGGAAATCACAGGCGGGCAGTCATCGATTGGCACTCACAGGCGGGCACTCACAGGCGGGCACTCACAGGCGGGCACTCACAGGCGGGCACTCCTGACAGGCACTCGCCGGCGGGCACTCAACGATGGGCACTCACCGACGGGCACTCACCGCCGGGCACTCACAGGCGGGCACTCACAGGCGGGCACTCGCCGGTGGGCACTTACCGGCGGACACTCACAGGCAGGCACTCCTGACAGGCACTCACCGGCGGGAAATCGCAGGCGGGCACTCATCGATTGGCACTCACAGTCGGGCACTCACAGGCGGGAACTCACAGGCGGGCACTCGCAGGCGGGCACTCACAGGCGGGCACTCCTGACAGGCACTTCTGACAGGCACTCGCCGGCGGGCACTCATCGACGGGCACTCACCGGCGGGCACTCATCGACGGGTACTCAGCGGCAGGTACTTATGGACGATCACTCGGTGTAGGCTCTTATTGATGGGCACTCATTGGAAGGTATTCATCAACGGGCACTCATTGGCAGGCACTCATCGACGACAACTCACTGAAAGGCACTCATCGATGGTCACTCACTGATCAATCATTGACGGACACTCATTGGCAGGCACTCATCCTCGGGCATTCATTAATGAAAACTATTGGAGCAGAGAACAATGCATGAAGGAAGTGGCGGGTTTAGATGGACTGGGTGCCCACTCTGTTGGTTCCCACGTTAACAATATAAACTATTGGGGGGAGCCAACATTGAGGGGTCACTAGCTCAATCAAAGGAATATGAATACAAAACGGCATGCCTGCACTAACCAGCAGGCACTCATCGACTGGTGGTCATCGGCAAACGCTCATCAACGGCCATAACTGTTAGTTACTAACTGGCCTAGGTCCGGGTCGGGGGAGTTGTCACCACCACCACCCACCTGTCCCCGTCCTGGCCTAGGTCCGGGTCCGGGGGAGTTGTCACCACCACGACACACCTGTCCCCGTCCTGGCCTAGGTCCGGGTCGGGGGGAGTTGTCACCACCACGACCCACCTGTCCCCGTCCTGGCCTAGGTCCGGGTCGGGGGAGTTGTCACCACCACGACCCACCTGTCTCCGTCCTGGCCTAGGTCCGGGTCGGGGGAGTTGTCACCACCACGACCCACCTGTCCCCGTCCTGCCTAGGTCCGGGCGGGGAGTTGTCACCACCACCACCCACCTGTTCCCGTCCTGGCCTAGGTCCGGGTCGGGGGAGTTGTCACCACCACGACCCACCTGTCCCCGTCCTGGCCTAGGTCCGGGTCGGGGGGAGTTGTCACCACCACGACCCACCTGTCCCCGTCCTGGCCTAGGTCCGGGTCCGGGGGAGTTGTCACCACCACGACCCACCTGTCTCCGTCCTGGCCTAGGTCCGGGTCGGGGGGAGTTGTCACCACCACGACCCACCTGTTCCCGTCCTGGCCTAGGTCCGGTTCGGGGGGAGTTGTCACCACCACGACCCACCTGTCCCCGTCCCGGGCAAGGTCCGGGTCCGGGGAGTTGTCACCACCACGACCCACCTGTCCCCGTCCTGGCCTAGGTCCGGGTCGTGGGGAGTTGTCACCACCACGACCCACCTGTTCCCCGTCCTGGCCTAGGTCCGGGTCGGGGCAGTTGTCACCACCACGACACACCTGTCCCCGTCCTGGCCTAGGTCCGGGTCGGGGGGTTGTCACCACCACGACCCACCTGTCCCCGTCCTGGCCTAGGTCCGGGTCCGGGGGAGTTGTCACCATCCACGACCCACCTGTCTCCGTCCTGGCCTAGGTCCGGGTCGGGGGAGTTGTCACCACCACCACCCACCTGTCCCCGTCCTGGCCTAGGTCCGGGTCGGGGGGAGTTGTCACCACCACGACCCACCTGTCCCCGTCCTGGCCTAGGTCCGGGTCGGGGGGGGTTGTCACCACCACGACCCACCTGTCCCCGTCCTGGCCTAGGTCCGGGTCGGGGGAGTTGTCACCACCACGACCCACCTGTTCCCGTCCTGGCCTAGGTCCGGGTCGGGGGAATTGTCACCACCACGACCTACCTGTCTCCGTCCTGGCCTAGGTCCGGGTCGGGGGGAGTTGTCACCACCACGACCCACCTGTCCCCGTCCTGGCCTAGGTCCGGGTCGGGGGGGGGGGGTGTCACCACCACGACCCACCTGTCTCCGTCCTGGCCTAGGTCCGGGTCGGGGGGAGTTGTCACCATCACGACACACCTCACCTGTCTCCGTCCTGGCCTAGGTCTGGGTCGGGGGGGGGGGGGCGTGTCACCACCACGACCCACCTGGCCCCGTCCTGGTCGGCGTTCTCGTCCATGGCGAAGACCGGGTTGGTTCCCTGGCTGGTGTACAGGTTGGAGCCGGGCACTGTCAGCCCGGCCCCCTGCAGGCCCGACTCCTTGGAGCCGAACGCGTTGATGGACAGCGCCTTCACCTGTCGCCGCAGCCTGGGGGCATCGCGCCGGGTCACTCGGCGACCCCGCAGCCTGGGGGCATCGCGCCGGGTCACTCGGCGATCCCACAGCCTGGGGGCATCGCGCCGGGTCACTCGGCGACTCCAGCTTGGATGACTTTGTGTTAAAAATAACGCATGATTCTACTCGTATTTTTTAGCAGCAGAACATCACGTGGTTTCGACATCGATTTGCTTGTTTGATGAGAGCAAAATAAATTGGTTGGTGACATTGATTCGATGTTGATTTGCTTGGTGGTCTGGATGTGATGATCACAAGCATTCACTTGGTGGTCTGGATGTGACGATCACGGGCACTCACTTGGTGGTCTGGATGTAGCGATCATGGGCACTCACTTGGTGGTCTGGATGTAGCGATCATGGACACTCACTTGATGGTCTGGATGTGATGATCACAAGCACTCACTTGGTGGTCTGGATGTGACGATCACGGACACTCACTTGATGGTCTGGATGTGATGATCACAAGCACTCACTTGGTGGTCTGGATGTGACGATCACGGGCACTCACTTGATGGTCTGGATGTGATGATCACAAGCACTCACTTGGTGGTCTGGATGTGACGATCACGGGCACTCACTTGGTGGTCTGGATGTGACGATCACGGGCACTCACTTGGTGGTCTGGATGTGATGATCACAAACACTCACTTGGTGGTCTGGATGTGATGATCACGAGTACTCACTTGGTGGTCTGGATGTGATGATCACGAGTACTCACTTGGTGGTCTGGATACAGGCGGTGAGGACGGCCAGTACTCACTTGGTGGTCTGGATACAGGCGGTGAGGACGGCCAGTACTCACTTGCTGGTCTGGATACAGGCGGTGAGGATGGCCAGCACTCACTTGCTGGTCTGGATACAGGCGGTGAGGATGGCCAGCACTCACTTGGTGGTCTGGATGTGACGATCACGAGTACTCACTTGGTGGTCTGGATACAGGCGGTGAGCACTCACTTGGTGGTCTGGATACAGGCGGTAAGTATGGTGAGTGCCAGGATGCCGCCCAGCACGGACGCGACGGCGATCAGCAGCATCTGGAACAGGGTGTCCGCCTGGGGTGCCGGCGAGACGCTCGTATCGCCGATGCTGGTGAGGTTGAGGTGCAGCAGGCCCAGCTGGCTGATCAGTCGGTCGCTGGTGTCGCCCTGCAACAGAGTGCTGCCGCTCATTTTTCGTGGAGTGGAGAGTGGATGGTGGAGAGTGATGGAGAGTG